>CAJQZJ010033726.1:1303452-1357879 GCA_907164525.1 Lophiomys imhausi
ACACACACACACACACACACACACACACACACACACACACACACACACACACACAAACACACTTAAAAGTGTTTTTTAAAAAGTTAGCAAAAGGGGCTGAAAAGATGGCTCAGAGGTTAAGAGCACTGGCTGTTCTTCCACAGGTCCTGAGTTCAATTCCTAGCAACCACATGGTGGCTCACAACCATCTATACTGGGATCTGATGCCCTCTTCTGGAACACAGATGTACATGCAGATAGAGTATCCATATATATAAAATAAATAAATCTTAAAAAAAAGTTGGGGAAAAATGTCTATTATTTTGATGTGTTTAAATACTGATATGTTCTTAAGTATTCTTTCATCAACATTTTTAAAAATTGCAGACAAACATAGGTAAAAAATTACTCAAAGGGCTGGAGAAATGGCTTAGTGGTTAAGAGAACTGGCTGTTCTTCCAGAGGACCTGGGTTCATTTCCCAACACCCACATGGCAGCTCACAACTGCCTGTAACTCCAGTTCTAGAGGATCCAACACCCTCACACAAACATATATGTATGCCAAACACTACATGTACATAAAAATAAATAAATTATTTTTTAAAAATTACTCAATAGTTTGTATGATTGTTTTAGGCCTAAAATAGAAAATACATATAAAAGAATGTGTGCAAACTGTAAAGTGCTATATAAATTCAGATTATATCTTCTAAATCTGGATAGAAAGGAGTACAGAAATAAAAGATCATTTCTCCTCTGTTCTCCACAGCTTGCTTCTTGTCATATTAGCTTATTGTTGTCTCCATTTCTGTCATATCACCTTTAAGTAATATTTACTGTGATCTCATATCTTTAGAACCAATAAGAGTAATAAATAGCCGGGCATGGTGGCGCACACCTTTAATCCCAGCGCCTGGGAGGCAGAGGCAGGTAGATCTCTGTGAGTTCAAGGTCAACCTCGTCTACAAAGTGAGTCAAGGACAGCCAGAGATACACAGAGAAACCCTGTCTTGAAAAACCTAAAAAAAAAAAAAGAAAGAAAGAAAGAAAGAAAGAAAGAAAGAAAGAAAGAAAGTAATAAAAAAAGAGTTAAGGAAATAAATACTAAGACCTGGACAGATGAACGATGCAGATGGCTAGAATTCTTTCAGTCACTAATTAACACAAGGGCATGAGACAGCAAGTGAAGTGGGACAGATTTCACTTTGTTACCTCTAGAGCATGTATGGGAATTGAGCACCGTCCCCAACCATTGAGATGACAAAGTGAGTCCACGGTGCTGGCACTTCCATGGATCATTAGTCTGTTCAGAAACTCCTCTTGAGTTAAACCAAACAAAATCAGAGAAAGGCCATTTTCTATGGGAAAAATAAAAGTTAGCATTAATAAATTAGTAAGGGACTTAGAGCTTAGAATTATGATTTAGAAATTCATTTCTAATTACCTACTATTTCAATACCATAGCCAAAATTAGGCTGGATATGGTCATGCATGTCTTTTATTTCAGCACTTGTGAGGTAGAGGCAGGTGAATCTCTGTAAAATCTAGGCCAGTATGGTCTACAAAGTGAGTTCCAGGGCTATGTAGTGAGACCCTATCTCTAAAAAGTTAAATCTCTCTCTCTCTGTGTCCCTCTCTGTGTGTGTATGTGTAATTATTATACCCTGTGTATTAATTACTACTTTACTGCTGTGATAAAACACCATGATCAAACTTGGAGAAAAAAGGATTATTTGCATTAAAATTTACTGTCTTTCATTTCATGAAGGGATTCATGAAGGGAAGCCAGGGCAGGAACCTGGAGGTAGGAATTGAAGTAGAGGCCATGGAGGGGTGCTGCTCATTGGATTGCTTCCCAAGGCTTGCTCAGCTTGCCTTTTTTTTTTTTTTTTAATTTCTTATTTTCCAGTCAGGGTTTCTCTGTGTATCCTTGGCTGTCCTGGACTCACTTTGTAGACCAGGCTAGCCTAGAACTCACAGAGATCTGCCTGCCATTGCCTCCTGAGTGCTGGGATTAAAGGTGTGTGCCACCACACCTGGCTCAGCCTGCTTTTTTTTTTTTAAATTAAATTTATTTTTATTTTATGTGTGTGAAGTTTTGCCTGCATGGCATATAGTGTACACCATGTGCACACCTGTTGACATTCCCTGGAACTGGAATTATAAATGGCTGTGAGGCACCATTTGGGTGCTGAGAGTCAAACCTGGATCTTCTGCAAGAACAAGTACTCTTACCTCCTGAGGTGTCTGTCACTCCACCCCTCAGTCTGCCTTTTACACAATCAGGACCACCTTCCCAGGGGTGGCACTCACAGTGAGCTAGGCCCTCCAAATCAATCATTAAATGAGAAAATGCCTCCAACCAGATTACCTATAGGCAATTCTGTAGGGCATGTTCCATGATCTGCTGGCTCGTATCTAACCTCTGCTTGTGTAGACTAAAGTCAAATGAGGTTTCTCTGAGGTAAAATTCAGCTTGTTATTCTTACTATCTTACCTAGTATCTTAACGTTTAGCTGAAGAGAAATTATTTAAGTTAAACACGGGGCTACAGGAAGACTCAGTGTTTAAGAGAACTAGCTGTTTTTTCTGAGGAGCCAGGTTTGATTCACAACCCCACAGGGCAGTTCACAAACTGTCTGTAATTGCTGATGCAGGGGATCTGGCCCTCTTCTGGCCTCTGCTGGCCCCAGACATGCAAGCAGACAAAACACCCACACACATAAAAAATAAAGACACATGAGACAATGTAACAAATAATAACACCAACTTTCCTCCCAGAATAAGTATCACTCTGCAGTAAGACTAGGGCATGCTGGCACCAAGGCAGCAGAAGTGAACTACATTAAGAAGGTACTCCTTGGGCTGGCAAGATGGCTCAGCGGGTAAAAAGACCCCCAAGCCCGAAGAACCTGAGTTCGATCCCTAGGATCCACATGGTGGAAGGAGAGACCCAAGCCTCCCAAGTTGTCCTTGACCTCCACGAGTGCACACAGGCACGTATGCGTGTATTGGTGAGAAACCGTAAGTACACTTGTAAAAAAGCAGCCGCACCTCCCAGCAGCATATTCCGACCAGACACAGCACGCTCACCTGTCAAAACAAGGCACAGCTGCTGGTCTCCGCCGCTGTCTACAGGAGTGCACTTGTGGCTGAGAGAAAAACACTGCGTGCTGTGGGTCTCGAAGTCCCAGAGGACAATGGTGCAGCTGGCTGTCCCTATTGCCCAAGTAAACAGCGCCGTGAATCCCGTCACAGACATGCACTTGAGCTCGGCGGGCTGCACTTGCTCATGCAGGGGCATTGTCTCCCACAGTCTTCTTGGGTTGCTGGTCTCGATGTGCTCCTTCTGCGGAAAAGCACACTGGCCACGAGAGACATACCCTGGAGTGAAAACGCGCTTTGGCACAATGGGAGTGTGGTTACCAGATTCCCGGCACTCCAAACGCGGAACATCCTGGAACCACGGGGCACGACAGGAAACCTGGGGTTCGGAGCACCTCATCGCTTCACTCAGTGATGACAGCTGGGCCCTCCAACCCCTGGAAGACAGGGCGGGACCAGCACCGTGAGGGCACCAAGTGAGGATGTACTTGACTGTAGGCAGGAGGGTCACTCTGCACTCAAGGCAGCCTGTTCTATACGGCAGGCTGCGAGCCAGCTAGGACTATATGGTAAGATCTTGCCTCCGAGTAAACAAACAAAAAACCAGTATCTGCAATGTAGAGACTTTTCATGAAAATACAGTGTCAGAACGAAGGCCAAAAAAAGACAAAAGAAATACACCCAATCCTAAAAGTGTCTGTACCTATCGACTTGAAAGGACGCCTTGGTCAGTTTCATGTTGTGGGCAGAGTTAGCAAGGTCGTCTTCATCTATTCCCGTAGGCCCTTCAATAGGAAGGTCTTCCAGTGTCCCTTCACACAGTAGGTGTTCTGGGTGTTGCCTACGTTGAAAAGAACGATAACCGTATCAAAAAATGATGAACAACCCCAAGTTTATGTCACAAGTGCTTCTGGGTGTGTGTGTGTGTGTGTGTGTGCTTTTTATTTTTTATTTTTTTGGTTTTGTTGAGACAGGGTTTCTCTCTGTATCCCTGGTGGCTCTGGGCTCACTCTGTAGACCAGGCTAGCAATTACAGACAGCTGTGAACTGCCATGTGGGTGCTGGGATTTGAACCTGGGTCTGTTGGAAGAGCAGCCAGTGCTCTTAATCACTGAGCCATTTCTCCAGCCCTATTTTATTTATTTACTTATGTATTTATTTATTTTGCTTTTTTGAGACAGGATTTCTCTGTGTAACAAGTCCTGACTCTCCTGGAACTTGTCTTTTTTTTTAGGTTTTTCGAGACAGGGTTTCTCTGTGTATCCTTGACTGTCCTGGACTCACTTTGTAGACCAGGCTGGTCTTGAACTCAGAGATTCACCTGCCTCTGTCTCCCGAGTGCTGGGATTAAAGGGATGTGCCACCACACCCAGCTGTGCTTTTTATTTATTTTGTTTCCTTTTTTTTTTTCCCTATTGGCTTTTATTTTTAGTTTGTTTTGATTTTTTTTGAGAGAGAGAGAGAACATGCAGGTGGGTGAGTGGGGAGGTGAGGAGGGTATAGGAAGAGTTGAGAAGGGGAAAGAATGTGATCAAAATATACTGTATGAAATTTTTTAATAAAAAATGGACCCAGGACACAGAGAAGAACAACATAAATATTATATTCTCAAGACTGTAGTCTCTCTAAACTACCTTGCAGAACAGTGATAAAGTCAGCATCAAGAATCTGACTCTGCGTTAGAGAGATGGCTCAGTGTTTAAGAGCACTGACTGCTCTTCCAAGAAACCTGGGTTCACTTCCCAGCAGCCACATGGTGGCTTGTAACTGTTAACCCGTCTGTAAGCCCCACACACACATTGTACACAGACATACATGCAGGCAAAACACCTTTACACACAAAATAATAAAATAATAAACAATTCTAACAACAACAAAAGGAACCTGACTCTACGGAGCAGCTCATCTTACCAAGTGAAAAGCACAGCACTGTCTGCACATCTCACATGTCACGCTGATTTAATGAGCAACAAACTGACTGGAATAACGATCCACACATGAGATCCACGCTTGAGCAGTGGGAAGTGAAGACAGGTGGAGAGGGAAGCACAGAATTTCCAGTTAGCTGGAAATCCCAGTGAGGTCAGAGGCAGGTAATGAGCAAGCCAGCTGGAAAGTGGGGACTTGTGCTGACCCACGTACAGTGCTGATCGGGATGGGGAGTGATTTCAATGCTGACAAAGCCGAGAGTTTGACTATAAGATTGGACAGTTAAGACCAAATGGAGGGAAAAGTCACTTGCCATGAACTGATGAATCAAGAGAGCAAGGCTCAGCCACTCAGGAGGCTGAGCTGGAAAGGCCACTTGAGCCAGGAGCTCAGGGACCACACTGAACAACACAGCAGGGTTCCGGTCCAAAAGGGAGAAAAAGAACGAAAACTATCATATAGGTTCTCAAAGCACATTTCCAAACTTTGTTTGGGAAAAAAAAAGGAAATAATATAAAACTACTAGACTCTGACTCAGGAGCAGAAGTATCACAAAAGTTGGCAGAGAAGGAGAGTCATGAAGTAAGTCCAGAACAGTCTGAGTAAGCTAAGCCCCCTGCTCAAAGATTTACAGACAAGGCCAGGCATGGTGGCCGCCCTTGCAGTCCTGGCATTCAAAGGGCTAAAGCAAGAAGATATGAGCGAGAGAGCAGCCTAGCCTGCCCAGTGATGCCTTGTATTAAATGAACAAACAAAAAAGTAAATCAGATCTCAACATCCCCCCAGTTGATATTCCATTAATATCTACTTGTTTTAGAACCATCAAAACATAAATATGTAAATAGACATTTAAAACAAACTGGGGCTTGGAGTCTGTCTGTCTCAGTGGTAGAGTGCATGCTTGAAGGACATGGACTTGAACCCTAGCACCAAAAGAGAAAGCATGGCAACTGTAAAGATGCCTGGCAGTATATAAAAATAAATTTACCCTTTTTTATGATCCAAACAGTAAGTATTAAAGGTCATCAAAAACATTCCCAACTTTTCAGGGATTTACGTTATTCATATCAGTGTGGAACCAAAAGACTAAATGGTTTTGAATGGCCCTATATATTTTTAGCTCAAAAATGTTGAAGGCCTATTTCCAGATCATCCAGTTACAGAAGATTATAAAATCAACAGCAGCACCAAGCTAATAAAAACACAAGCAAGCAAGCGTCAGCATTGCTGAGGTTCTTAGACAGCCACAGCTTCAGTTCCTCAGAGGGAAAAACCGTGGCAATCCCCAGGCAGAAGAGCTAGCTGAATATATCTTGTCACACGCCTTTAAGAGGAACATGAGCCCAGTGAAGCCAGGATCTCAAGCCACAAAACCAGCAAATCCAACAATAGGTATATTCCATTCTCTTCTCTTTTTTTTTTCCATTCTCTTCTCTTAAATGGGACAAAAAGGGGGTGATATATTTTTTAAAATGAGGCTTTTAAAACTGTACAATTCTGAATATTTATATTACATAACCACCACACAATACCACTGAAGTCAAAACCAAACCTTTGATAAACAAGCCAAAATACACCAAACCTTTGATAAACAAGCCAAAATACAAGGCGGCCAGAAGTTACTTAGTAACAATCTTGCACAGTAACAATCTTAATATAGGAGCTATGAGTTCTAACTGCATAGAAAAAGATGCTTAAAAAAAAAAAAGCTGCAACTATATTTTAAGCCTTTTATGGGTCTATTTACCTCAAATGAGAAATAAGAAATTTTAGTCATCTGCCTACCTGAAATACAAATTTATGTTAAGAGCAACTGCAGTATTGGACGAGCTGACAAGCACCAGAACATCTAAGTCCTGAGACACCTTCAATGCTGTAAACGAAGAGATGCTGGCTGGCTCCTGCTGCTCACCATCTTCCCGGAGAAGAGCCAAGTCCACTCGAGCTACATGCGTGCCATCCACAGTATCAAAAATATCTGAGTTAGAGTTAAAGAAATGTTGTTGTTTCTTTTTAAAAATATTTTATTTATTTATTATGTATACCATGTTCTATCTGCATGTATGCCTACAGGCCAGAAAAGGGCACCAGATCTCATTTTTTAGATGGTTGTGAGCCACCATGTGGTTGCTGGGAATTGAACTCAGGTCCTTAGGAAGAGCAGCCAGTGCTCTTAACCTCGGAGCCATCTCTCCAGCCCAGAAATGTTGGTTTTATAAATACACAGGACCCTTTAAGTCACAGGATCATCTTGATCACTATCACTCTGTAGTACAGCCAGAGGGCTGGAAACTAAGGCATTCTCCAATGAAGTAACCAGATGACTAACAAGCTGACACACTATTCTCCCAATTTGGTGCACACTCATGCTGCTCCAGACCCTGAGACACTACTACTTCCCAGGGAAAACACAATTTAACATTATACATGAGCCAATACCCAAATATTGTCCCAACATGCAACCAACATTAAAAGCTGAGATACTTCATTTTCTTGTAAGCCACCAAAATATAAGTTACACTTAGAATACAACTACTAAATTTGGATATTAAATTTTCTTTCTTTTCTTTTTTTGTTTTTTGAGACAGTTTCTCTGTATAGCCCTGGCTGTCCTGAAACTCTGGTAGACCAGGTTGGCCTTGAACTCACAGAGATCTGTCTGCCTCTGCCTCCTGAGTACTGGGATTAAAGGTGTGCAGCATCACAGCTATGCTTGAATACTAAATTTTCATGAAAAATATTTGACCAGGGCTGGAGAGATGGCTCAGCAGTTAAGACCACTGGCTGCTCTCCCAAAGGACCTAGGTTCAAATCCCAGCACCAATATGGCAGTTCAAAACTGTCTGTAGTGGTCAGGCGTGGTGGCGCACACCTTTAATCCCGGCACTTGGGAGATAGAGGCCAGCTTGTTCTACAGAGAGAGTTCCAAGACAGCCAGGACTGGTACATAGAGAAACCCTGTCTTGAAAAACCAAATCTCTGTCTGGAAAAAACAAAAAAGGAAGTGAAAAAAAAAAAAAGAAAGAAAACAAGAAACATCTGACCCAAGTTTAGACCCTACAAAGTGACAGCTGAAATGCCAAGAGAAACTGGGCAGGAGATGAAACTAAGTTAGTAGAATGCTCATCCATCCTGATGAAGCCCTGGGTTCTATTCCCCATGTATAATCGGCACATGATGGCTGTTTTCCAGGACTTTGGAGGTAGAGGCAGAGGGTCAAGTGTTCAAGCCATCTTTGGCTAAATAAAGAATACAAGTACAGTCTTGGCTACATGAGACCCATTTTGTTGTTGTTGTTTTGTTCTTTATTTTAATTAATTAATCTATTTATTTTTCTTTTTTGAGACAGGGTTTCTCTGTGTAGTCCTGGCTGTCCTGGACTCACTTTGTAGACCAGGCTGGCCTTGAACTCACAGAGATCCGCCTGCCTTTGTCTTCTGAGTGCTGGGATTAAAGGCGTGAGCCACCACCCCTGGCCTTTTGTTTTTAAAGACGGAAAAATTAAGCTTATTCTAAATATACTTAAACTCTCTAATAACTGAACCAATTATCAGTTTTTAAACCTAATTAAGTAAAATTAGGTATCAATATGCCTAGACAATTTCAAATGTTCAGCAGCCTCATACATTTGACACCTACTGGAGTAGACAGCAAATCTCTATGATTTGGCAATGAAAATTAAGTCAATTTAGTACTTTATGACATTTTTGTAAAAAAACAAAACAAAAAATCCAAACAAACAAAGCAACAACAACAACCAATACATTTAAAATACAAAAATCATTCCTTTATGGACGCTGAGTCAAAAGTGTTGAGTTTGAGACTAGTGTGGACCACACAGAGTTCTCAGTTTCTGTTTCAAAAACCCAAAATAGAAGGATGTGGTACTACAAGCCTTTAATCTCAATACTCAAGAGGCAGAGGCAGAGGGATTTTTTAGGAGGCAATTTGGTCTACACAGTAAGTGCCAGACTAGGAAGGGCTACATAGTAAGACCCTACCTCAAGAAAATAAATGAATGAATGAACAAATACATAAATAGCCAGGGATTGTAGCTCAGTGGTAGAACATTTGAATAGCACATATGAGGGCTCTGATCCAAACCTAAAAACCATAAGGAAAGGAAGATCATCCTTTTACTTCAGAATTAAGTCTCAAAAACCATGTAAGAGGTCACTTTTAAAACCTTCAAAAATAAATTTACTGCTAGATACAAAGTACAGTATTTTCAAAAACTTATTATTTATGCAAAACATTCATTAAAATGATGGAATTACCTGGGTGTGGTAATGCATACTTATAATCCCAGTATTTGGATATTTGAGGCCTCAAAAGATGATGGAATCATCACTAGATAAAATGAGTTATATTCATGTGGAACAGACATGTTATCAACAGATATCATAAGTAATCATGCATGTAACAGGCACTTTAGAAGTATAGTTTGAGTAAATAAAAAATACAAATATGGGCAAGGTTATTAGGAGGATAAGAATAGTTCTATACATTGAAAAATATAAAGTAGTGTAATTGAATTTTTTGGTTTTCTTCCAAGACAAGGTTTTTCTTGGAAAATTCAGTTATTAGAGAGTTTAAGTATATTTAGAATAAGCTTAATTTTTCAGACGTTAAAAGCAAAACAAAACAAATTGCCTTCAAGCCCGGCAATTATAGACAGCTGTGAATTGCCATGTGGGTACTGGGATTTGAACCTGGGTCATTTGGAAGAGCAGCCACTGCTCTTTAACTGCTGAGCCTTCTCTCCAGCCCCATATAGTTGACTATTTTATAAGAGTATTTTTCCCCTCAAAATTGTTACTGAAAATTGACCACTCTCCCTTCGCTCCAGTTCCCCTAAATGAAAGCGTAAATGTCTCATCATCTTCCTACGTAGTCTTTCCCCTACACATTGACCAATATGCTCACAGTCAAGGATACAGATCCAGCCTACTGTACTCAGAACAAAGAGAAGCCTCCCGCAGAGCTGCACATCACTAACTGTATCCGCCGCCTGCCCAGGCAAGGGCAGAGTGAGGCAGTCCAGCACGCTCACCCCAGACTCTCTCCCCGGAAATGCAATGCGCAGGATGAGACATCTATTGATGAGGAGTAAAGATGTGTTGTTGTGAAATGACAGAATTCTCAAAGACTTGAAGGAAATACCTGTGAAACAAAAGGATATTATCTTAAACTCATGGATCACAATTTTACAGTTGGTAAATGTGATCTTATAAACAGAAAAAAATCCAGATAAAATAAAAAAGGAAATTGCACTTATTCCAAGTCAAGGCAGTTATACTGTTCATTTCTGTGCAGACATCAGGCATTAGGAGGTAGGTGAAGATGAACAAAGATGGATGACAATGCCCCAGGGTTCTTTTTGTTTACTGCTGAAGTATCAAAGCTCACCAGAAGGAAAATTCAAAAAAGCCAAGTTGCTGGGCATGGTGATGCACACCTTTAATCCCAGCACTCCAGAGGCAGAGGCAGGCAGATTTCTGTGAGTTCAAGGCTAACCTGGTCTACAAAGTGAGTCCAGGACAGTCAAGCAGCCAGGACTACACAGAGAAGCTCTGTCTCAAAACCACTCCCAAAGGAACCTGATAGTCAAGGGTAAAAAGGATGTTACTGTATTAAAATTAGAGGTCCAGGAGCTTGGGTTTCTGGTCCCTGCTGCAGTTTCTCAGGTCAAGACAGTCAACATCTCTGTAACCAGTCCAGGTTCGCACTGTCCAATAAAATACGACTCATCAATCCATGACTCAGATATGACTCAATGTGACTAGCAGCCAAAGAAACAGGTGAAGTTAATTTAATATATACTATTTAGTTCATTACATACAAAATATCATTCTAACATGTAGTTCATACAAAAATTATCAATGAGCTATTTTATTTTCCTTATACTAAGACTTCAAAACCTGACATGCTAAACCAGTCTGGTGGTATAGGCCTTTAGTCCCAGCTATTCAAGAGGGTGAGGCAGGAGGATTTTAAGTACAGGGCCAGTCTAGGTTACTTGGTGACGCTCTGTCTTAAATTAAAGGGTAAAAGAGGCCTGGAGACTTGGGTATGTGGTTCAATGATTAAATGACAGCCTAGCACGCATGGGGTCACAGGTTCAACCACCAGTATCCCCCCAAAGAAAGATGTATGGTTTCTTCCTTTCTTTTCCTTTTTTCTTTTTCTTTTCTTTCTTTCTTTTTTTTTTTGAGGCAGAGTCTTACTATGTATCCATGTATCCTAGGCTGATTATGGGTGTCTATTATCACCTCATTGCCTGTGACATTTAAAGTACTTTTTAGGCTGAGGATGCAGCTCAGAGAGCAAGGGCTTGCCTAGCATTTGTGAAACTCTGGATTTGATTCCCAGCACTGCAGATATTAAAAGTATAACTTTACTCCTATTACCCACATTTCAGGTGCTCGAACGCCCAACCTGGCTAGTGGCTACAGCACTGGGCAGTGTAGATCACCTTCTTAGATTTCACCTCTATGACAACTTCTCATAAAAGACCAACACTAGCTCGTCATGGTTGCATACTCCTGAAATCCTAGCACTTGTGCAGCTGATGCAGGAGGATCACATGTTTGAGGGCAGCCTACTCTACACAATCAGACTGTCTCAAAAAAGGGAACAAAAGTAACAAACTTAAACATGACACTTACTGACATCTTGATCTTCTAGGAGCCTTTCCAGTGTTCTCACACAGCAGCTGTGTAGTAAGGCTGCGTCACATCTTCCATCTTCCAAGTCAAACTCATACATGAGCAGTTCATAATCTTCTCTAGCTGCAAGCAGTCTGGGCTTGTCTGCTGATGTACGGTTGTGAGACTCCTCCCATACAAAGCTAAGAAAAGAGTTTAGATGTATTATATTTCTAAACCCACAATCCCACTTACCACAATATCAGGAATCAAAGGGCAGAACAAGAACAGCTTGGTTCACCAGCAGCACCAATTCTACAATACAATCTAAGGGAATGAAAACTACTTTAGGACTCTCTTCTCTTCTCTTCCTCCCTTCTTCCCACTCTGCCCCTCTACACTATCTGAGAGTTGGGTACAAACTGAACACAGAGCAAGAAACTTTCCTTTAGCTTTTTAAGTCTTTTGAAATCTACTTATTCTTTTACCTTAAGTGTCACCTGATATATATATTTTTTTTGGGTTTTTTTTTTAAACATCTATTTATTTATTTATTATGTATACAGTATTTGCTCTACATATATGCCCAGGCAGATCTCAATGTAGATGGCTGTGAGCCACCATGTGGTTGCTGGGAATTGAACTCAGGACCTTGGGAAGAACAGCCAGTGCTCTTAACCTCTGAGCCACCTCTCCAGCCCCTTTTTTTGTTTTTTTGAGACAGGGTTTCTCCGTGTAGCCTTGGCTGTCCTAAACTCTCTTGGTAAACCAGGCTGGCCTTGAACTCACAGAGATCTTCCTGCCTCTGTCTCTTGGGTGTGTGCCACTATGCACAGCTGTAAATTTAGTACTTATAAAGTAAATTTATTACTTATTTTTAAAAATCTTAATGATTTATCTACTTATGCATGTGTTTGTTTGTTTGTTTGTTGCTTGCATGTCTGTCTGTGTGAGGGTGCCAAGTCCTCTGGAACTGGAGTTACAGACAGTTGTGAGCTGCCATGTAGGTGCTGAGAATTGAACCAGGGTCCTCTGGAAGAGCAGTCAGTGCTCCTAACCACTAAGCCATCTCTCCAGCCCTATATATTACTTATTATAATCAATGAAATGGGCTCATAAAGCTGGAGATGGTTCAGTGGTTGAGAGGCACTGGCTCACAGCTCTCAGTAACTGACTGATGTTCCAGGGGATCTGATGCTGTCTGTTCAGGTCTCTGCAGGTCACGATGCACTTACATACATGCAGGCAAACACTCATACACATACATGTTTTAAATGGACTTTGGTTGAGTTGAATTATTTCAGAATTTAAAAAGTGATTACTGATAGTCTTTGAATACCCCCGTGTTTTGGTGAAGAATCATCCTGCCCGACAGAACTCTGTGAAAATGGAAATGTTCTGTGTCTGTGCTGCTCAAAGCAGTCGACAACCATTGGGCATATATGGCTACAAAGCACTCCAAATGTGGGCACTGCAACAAGGAAATGTTGCAGGAAAAAAAAATTCATTTAACAGCCACATGTGACTAATGACTACCATAATACACAGCAATGTCGCCAATATTGGCTAACAAGGATGGAGAGAGACTAACTGTATTAAATTCCATTTTAACATAAATGTGCTGGCCGTGGTGGCCCATGCCTTTAATCCCAGCACTGGGAAGGGAGAGACAAGTGGATCTTTGTGAGTTCAAGGCCAGCCTGGTCTACAAAGCAAGTTCCAGGACACCCAGGGCTTGTTACACAGAGAAATCTTGTCTTAAAAAACAAACAAACAGCCGGGCGGTGGTGGCGCACGCCTTTAATCCCAGCACTTGGGAGGCAGAGGCAGGCGGATCTTTGTGAGTTCGAGGCCAGCCTGGTCTACAAAGTGAGTCCAGGACAGCCAGAGATATTCAGAGAAACCCTGTCTCGAAAAACCAAAAAAAAAAAAAAAACAAAACAAACAAACAAATAAATAAATAAGCAAGTGTAAGGGCTGGAAAGGTGGCTGGGGGCTAAAGAGCTGACTCCACAAGTCAGGCATGGTGGCCTGGCTGCCTGTAATACTAGCACTCAGGAGAAAGAGACAAGAGATCCTGGGGACACGCTAGCTATCTAGAGCAGCTGGAGAGTGAGCTCCTGGTTTCAGACTTTGATTCCAGAAGGCCAGTGGAGGGCCACAGATGGCTCAGCAGGGAAAGGCACTTGCACATAACCATGGCAACCTGTGTTGGATCCTTGGAGTTCACATGAAGGTGGACACAGAGAACCAGCCCCACAGAGCTGTTGTCTGACCTCCACAATCTGTGGTACGCCATGTGTCCTTGAGCACACACACACACACCCAAACACTAATAATAAACAAAAATGAAGAATTATCGTGGAGAACAATCTGGGAAGATACCCAATATCAACATCAGACACCATATGTGTACACTCAAACACATGTAAAAACAAAGGGGCCCAAGTCAGACATTGCAGCTCACACCCACTGTCTTAGCTACTCAGAAGGCTGAGGGAGGGGCTTCCTGAGCCCAAGAACTGGACAGCCTAAGTGACACAGCAAGACTGTCACCGATGAGCCAGGTCTTGAGTCTCAACCATAACCACATTCTTCACTGGTTGAGGCACGAATTTTGAGTTTGGGGTCAGCCTGGGCTACAGAGAAAGACCCTATTTCAAAATCAGTCAATAGGGCCCACTCTGAAAACACTGTCATTGAAAGAGATGAGGCTACCTCTGTGACAGAGATTCAACTGTTTTTAAAACTTTATTTCTCGCCGGACGTGGTGGTGCATGCCTTTAATCCCAGCACTCGGGAGAGAGAGGCAGGCGGATTTCTGTGAGTTCAAGGCCAGCCTGGTCGACAAAGCGAGTCCAGGACAGCCATGGATGTTACAGAGAAACCCTGTCTCGAGAAACCAAAAAAAAGTAATCGGACAGTGGCTCAGTGGCTGCACAGATGGACCCAGGTTCAAATCCCGTCACCCACATGGCAGTTCACAGCTGTCCGTAAATGCCAGGCGTGTTGGCGCACACCTTTAATCCCAACACTAGGAAGGCAGAGGCAGGCAGATCTCTGTAAATTCAAGGCCAGCCTGGTCTACAAAGTGAGTCCAGGACAGCCAGGGATACACAGAGAAACCCTGTCTTGAAAAAACAAAAACAAAAACAAAAAAACAACTTTGTTTCCCAGACTGGAGAGATGGCTCAGAGGTTAAGAGACTGGCTGCTCTTCCAAAGGACCTGGGTTCAAATCCTAGTACCCACATGGCAGTTCACAGTTGTCTGTAATTGCTGGGTGTGATGGTACATGCCTTTAATCCCAGCACTTGGGAGACAGAGGCAGGTGGATCTCTGTGAGTTTAAGGTCAGCCTGGTCTACAAAGTGAGTACAGAACAGAGAAACCCTGTCTCCAAAAACCAAAGCCAAACCAACCAAACAAACAAACAAAAAACCCCACCAAACTTTGTTTTTTCATCCAGGTGTGGTGGTGCATGCCTTTAAACCCAGCACTCAGGAGGCAGAGGTAGGCAGAGCTCTGTGAGTTCAAGGCCAGCCTGGTCTACAATGCAGGACAGCCATGGTTACACAGAGAAATTCTGTCTCAAAAAACAAAACAAACAAACAAAAACCCCAATCAAACCAAAACAAACAACAATAACATCAAATCACTTTGTTTTTCTATAATAGTAAGTTTTATATTAAATGGGGTGGCTATTGGGTTCTTTTTAGAAAGACGGACAATTTGCATTTCTGCCCTTCATATACCAGGGATGATTTTTTTTTCAGTCCTAAAATTTTGGGAAATAACCTACTAAATATCAAATATGGAAAAGGGTAAACAAAGTAAAACATTTAAATGGAGAACACTGTGCTATCTTAAGATCACTAGCACATGGACAATACACACAGAATTTGATGAAAAGAACATTATTATATATAATAATCTAAACAATATAAAACAGACCTATATGCCAAAAGTGCTAGTGCAGTAGTGTTTATTTGTAATCCCACTACTTGAAAGACCTGAAGAGGGGAATCAAAAGTTGGAAGCCAGTTTACACAGGAGAACCAGTCTGAAAAAAAACAAAAGGGAGAGGTGACCCAAAGGGCAAGAGCAGTTGCTGCTTTTCCTAAGGACCCATGTTCAGATCCCAGGACCCATACTGGGCAGTTCATAAATGCCCAGTTGAGCATGTGGCTCCACTGAGAGGTGGAGACAGGAGGGCTGCTGGCCAGACAGAGCACTGTAGCCAGTTCAGCTCCAAGATCAGTGAGAGGCCCTGTCTCAAGAATGAATGATATAGAGAAGACACTCTATGTTGATCCCCAGCCTCCACGTAAGCATACAGAGGTACTCCCACACACACCAGGCATGAGAACATGCACACAGAGGAATAAGAAGGGAAAGCTGGGCAAGGTATTTCATGCTTAAAATTCCAGCACTGGAGAGGTGGAGGTAAGAGTAGGAGTTCACAGCCATCTTTGGTTCAAGGCAAGATTGAACGTCATGAGATCTTATTTCAAGGGGGAAAAAAGATGGGTTAAAATATTTGCTGAGGAGGGTGTGGAGAAAGGGGAACCCTCCTCCATTGCTGGTGGGAGTGCAGGCTTGTGCAACCACTATGGAGGTCAGTCTGGCAATATCTTAGAAAACTTGGAATAGCTCTACCTCAAGACCCAGCCATACCACTTCTGGGTATACATCCAAATGACTCCTCACCGAATCATAGGGAAGTTTCCTCATCTATGTTCATAGCAGCCTTATTTGTAATAGCTAGAAACTGGAAACAACCCAGATGTCCCTCAACTGAAGAATGGATTAAAAAACTATGCTACATCTACACAATGGAATACTACTCAGCTATCAGAAACAAGGAAAGTATGCAATTTGCAGCCAAATGAATGGAACTAGAAAAGCTCATTCTGAGTGAGCTAACCCAGACCCAGAAGGATGCACATGGCATTCATTCACCTATAATTGGATTTTAGCCATATAGTACAGGATAACTATACTACAACCAACGCACCAAAGGGAACAGGAACATGAACTTTTTCATCCTGTCAGTGAGACACTTTGCCCTAGCGGTGCTGCCTTGTAGGCCCCCAGTGTATAAGGAGGCTCTTGGCCCTCATATGACTGCTGAACTGGGACGGGGGACTGTTATGTAGGGACACTCCAATCCAGAGGATTGGGATGGAAGGGTTAGGGGGTAGAGGGTGGGAGGGCGGGACTGGGAAGGGTCAAAAGAGGACACTATGATGGAGATGTAACCTGAAGCAATAAATAAATAAATTAAAAAAAAAAACATTTGCTGAGGGATGGAGAGATGGCTCAGTGGTTAAGAGCACTAGTTGTTCTTCCAAAGGACCTACGTTCAAATCCCAGTACCCACATGACAGATCACAACTGTCTGTAATTGTCAGGCGTAATGGTGCACACCTTTAATCCCAGCACTCAGGAGGCAGAGGCAGTCGGATCTCTGTGAGCTTGAGGCCAGCCTGGTCTACAAAAAGAGACCAAGAAGGCCAGGGCTACACAGAGAAACCCTGTCCCAAAAAACCAAATAAAATAAAACAAATATTCGCTGATTTAGCAAACTAGTTTTGTGTATAAGAGCTGTTGCAGAACTTGGAAGATTCCACATTGAGATACCTCTTGGCTATATAGTCTCATACAGGCTGATCCTAAAATACTTCCCATTATTTGTCAGCATAGACTCAGGGCACTCCTAAACTTTATGATGTAAACTGTACTGGACCAAGATTTATGAAAGTGGAAAGCTGTTCATTATTATAATTGTCTACCTTCTCAATCCATGGAAGCCTCCTGTCTAAACAGCAGACATGCCAGGCATGGAGATACAAGCCTGTAATCTCAGCATTAGAAATGGCTAATTATAGCTGGGCATGTTGGTGCAGCACTTGGCAGGTAGATCTCTGTGAGTTCGAGGTCAGCCTGGTCTACAAAGGGAGTCCAGGACAGCTAGGGCTCTGCTATACTGAGAAACCATGTCTCAAAAAAGGGGATGAAGGGAGATGTTAATTAAGACAGGAGGATTGTGAATTGCAGGTCAGCCAGGCTATATCTTGAGATTGTGATTCAAATATGAAAAAAGTAGAGCTGGAATATAGTTCAGTGACCCCAGGGCACTTGCATAACTGAGTGGATAAGTTTAAAGGGGGTTGGCTATGTTTGCAAGAAAGCATTATTTCGGTGACAAAAGTGGGTATTTGTAATGATTTAGGAATAAGCCTCATCTCGAATCTTCAAACAAATAAGTCAGCGTGGCAGCACAGGCAGAGGCAGGAGGATTTCTGTAGGTTCGAGGCCAGCCTAGTCTATTCATCGAATTCTAGGTCAGCCAGAGCTGCATAGTGAAGGGAGGGTGAGGAGAGGGAGGCGGGGGAAGAGGAAGACCTGCTTAGTATTCCTTTCTGCGACAGTCTGTACTGGGTTAAAGAAAGGGGACCTTAGCTGACACACACAAGGTTTGCAGGAGCTATGGAGGAGGAGACTGCTCCGCCCAACCAGGAAGTGAGGCAGAGAGATGCAACAAGGCGAGCATTTCACCCGAGGATGGGAAACGTTCCGAGAAGGACCGGGGCTCAATCCCGAAGCGTTTTCCCAGTGGTCAGTCCTCTCCCACCAACCCGTGCGGAGAGGAGCGCCCAGGACACCTCTCCCGAGCGGCTCAAGTTTTCGGGCTCCTCCCACACTCTGCCGCTGTCCCGCAGCACTTACTGCCCAAAGGGGCCTTGGAGGCGGCAGCTGCTTCCACCCCTCCTGCCCGGCGCCAACGAGAGCACTTGGAGACTGCCCGCAGCCGTCAGGCTCCCCAGGGCCTCCTGCTCCCGGTGCAGCTGCGCCCGCGATCCCAGCTGCGCCGACTCCTCGGCAGGGACCTGCACCAGCAGCATAGGCAGGACCCGCTCCATGGCCGCGGCGCAGCCCAGGAAGGCAGCACTTCCGGGCCCCGGCTTGGCAGCCATCTTGGCCCAGGCGTTTCCTTCCGGTAGAGGCGCCCTAGCGCTTCACGGACTTGCGCAGTGTTTCCTATCTCGTGACGGTTCTGATAACCACGACGCGGCCCTACGCCGGGGCGGGTCCAAGCTGAAAAGCCACACCTACCCTCGCTTAGCTCAGTTCAGGGAACGCGAGGTCTTTTCCACTGTTTCTGCTGAGCTTGCTACCAAAGCTTTCGGAGGCTGGTTCTTACTCTATTGAAACCCAGTTGCTGGCTCCCTCTTCACTTTTCGTGCTATTGTTGGTTACAGGCTCTCTGGTAGTGCGGTTTTTTGTTAGCAAGGACTCTTTAACAGTCTAGAATTTAACCTCTCCCTGTAAAACAAGACAAAAAAAGCCCAGACCAACCTCCACTCCGGCTTCAGGAAGTCTGCCCCCACGGAAATTTAGAAAGCAGCCATCCCCATCAGATTCCTGGGAGCGATCGGACTTCAATCCCACTAGAAAGTTTGTTTTGCTTCTTTTCTGAGACAGGTGTTCTCTATGACTGTCCTGGACTTGCTTTGTAGACCCGGCTGGCCTCGAACTCACAAAGATCCTCCTGCCTCTGCCAGGGATTCACACCAGGGACTTTTGAAGAACAGTTTACCCGAAAAGCATTTGCCAGCCCTCTCCTCCTAACTACAATAACTGATTTTCAGACTCTCTGCGATGAGTTTTCCTGTACCCTTGGATACCCAACTACAGAGTTTGAGGGTGCCAACTTCTCAGACCAATATAGACCTTCTTTTGAAGTCAGTTAATCCATTCTTTGTGGTCCTTCACCTAGGACTCTTACAA
Organism: Lophiomys imhausi; assembly: GCA_907164525.1. Lineage (NCBI taxonomy): Eukaryota > Metazoa > Chordata > Mammalia > Rodentia > Muridae > Lophiomys > Lophiomys imhausi. The sequence continues at coordinate 1,322,906 of CAJQZJ010033726.1, forward strand.
TCGTGAAGGTTAACATGAATATTGAAGTCAAACGGTATTCTTTGAAACAGAGAGTACAGGGTGGAGCTGGTGAAGTAGGTTACTTTCAATTTCTGTTTTCTCAGGGAAGTACAATCTGATATAGAAGAGTAAGGAGAGAGCTGAGAAGTGTTGAAAGGCATTTGGGCAAGATCGAATAGTACCTTGTCAAGTTATTTGTTTGATAAAGGATCCCTAGTAGTGTTGGACTCTTGATCCTCCCTCACCAGCCTTCCAGTTACTAGGAATACAACCTCTGTTAACATGCCTTCCTGGCTCATTCAGTCTGAAGCCTCTCTTTCCTCCAGTCACTCTCAAATCATGCCATGTTTCCCCATAGTATTTTTATGACTGATTGATACTTTGTCAATTCCTGCCCAACTTTTATGTAGAGCTGGAAATATCAGAGACTTGTGTACCACTGTTATCCTCCTGCTTGAAACCCAGCCTGGCCCATAAAAGGTACTCCAGTGTTTCTTGATAAATGCAGAGCTTCGTTTGACAAAAATTCAACCAAGTATTTCCTATGCCAAGGAAGATGCTTATATCCAAACCTCTTTAGCCTTAGCTGAACTGTTTGGTTTATATAAAGTTTGGCAACACTGAAGCAACTTCCCAGATTAGACTTTTATTAAATACAAGGCCTTGTCCCTCACAAGGAGGGATATTCTTGACATATCACAAAAATGGCCTTCATTGTAATTCCAAACTTACAAACAAGTTTCAACATATCATTTGATATTTCTTTAATTATACTTAAAGTAGTCATGCCTTAATTTTAGGCAAATCACTTAGATTTTAAGAAAGGATATGACAGTGTTTGTGGTAGGGTCAATCCAATATAACAAATTATAGGAAATGTCTTCAACAGTGTCACTGTAGACAGGTGATGTAGTTTCCATTTCTGATATTTCAACTTCTTGAATATAAGTTCCATAAGTAATAAATCAGTAGATACAGGAAAGCCTGCAAAAAACAAGAGTTAACTGCAAACACAATTCCATTTTATAAGTATTTTTTGGGCCACTTCTAACAGCTGGTAAATTCCGAGGACAGAGATGATCTCCATTATCTCTTATACTCTGGAATAGTCTCTCAACTATTTTTTTTTTAATGAATGGGTTATTCAACTTTTCAAACTACAGCTCTGAAATAGCACCTATGAATGACCAACCATTGGGAATAAATGCAAAACTTTGGCTGAACAGTCCCTAATGAGTCCAGATTAGGTTACTTGTTAAATCCCCGAGTATCTAGAGTGACTTTATTTTTTTATTACATTTACACACACACACACTCCACAGTGAACATTTAGAATCACAAAATGTTCAGGAGTCACTGTCTCATCCCATCATGAGTCCACCTGCTGAGCCATCTCACTTTTTTTTGAGACAGAGTCTTATCTCTCACTATGTAGGCCTGACTGGCTTGGAACTTGCTCTGTAGACTAGGCTGGCCTGGAACTCACCTCTGATCCTAAGTGCCACAATCAAAGGCATGCATTACCATGCCTGGCCCATAGAACTCTGTCTAATGCATATTATTTTCCATGATCACAGTTTATAAGAGATTAGATACACAGCTCTGGATTGGGCTTGACAGGGGCTGTGACTCTATTTCTGTAAGAACTTACTCCATCCTGGCTTCCAGCTGCTGAATTGTTTGTTTGTCCATGTGATGGCATAAAAGGGGAAGCAGGTTCCTGGGGAAGGCTAGAGGCTCTGCCAGGGATGCTGTAGGCAACTGAGCTATTTCCCAGGCAATCAGAATCACCAAGTCTGTCCTGAGGGACAGAGAAGAGAAGCCTTTATAGTTAGTTATGCAGGAAACTGACTTCCAGGCCAAGCTCCTTCTTATTCTTCCACCACTGCAGCCATTGCTCCCATCCCAGGCAGCAATTGAGAGGTACCATCTGTACATTTGGTACATATCTGATAACGCCTATCCATCCTCCTTCCTATTTGATGTTCACTGTAAATTACTCCCAGTTAGTAGTATCACTCCCAGATGAAGAAACAGACTAAGTGAAATGTCTCAAAGTTACATTGCAATAGACAGGTCTGTTCAACTATAAACGTATCTGCTTTAATTACTATGACCCTGTCCCCCATTGGAAACCAACATTCTAGGACACTACATAGGGCTGGGAGAAGACAGACTGCTATTTCTTCTTTCTTACCCTGCTTCCTTCTAGGTACTTGAATATGAATATGAATATACTCGTTCATCGGGTTCATGCTACACACCCAGGGGCATTGGAGTGTACTGACAAGGCCTTTATGATCTTACCAAGCTGCACAGTCACTGCTGGATTGGAGGGAAGAGTCCAGGGATACCAGTTGCTCTCCATGACTCAGCAGGGCATAAAGCAGAGATATCCCAAACTGCAAGTGATAGACAGTTCAAGACAAAATGAGTTAACGGAGGCATTTTGTGGTTTTCTGGCCTTGCTATCTTCATCCAAACTAAAGGACAGGCTTGCGTGTACAGATGGAGACCAAGACCACAAGAGCTGTTAAGATTTTACAGCTCAAAAAAGAACTCTGGCATACCCAAAGAATCACTGCTCTGAACTTTCCAGAAGTTCTTTCAGAGCTGACTAAGGAGGAGTCAGTCAGTGATGAAGAGCAGAGCTTAGATCCTGATGCAGGTCATCTGTGAGCCAAAAGGACCGCTTTGAGCAGAGATCTACAGATTAGAATGCAAAGAGACTTCCCTAGAGAGTGACAGAAACTGCCAAATTTAGAGTGGCATACTTAACAGCTATTGTGGGTTGGGGTGAAGTTCAATGGTATAGGAAATGCTTAGGATACGAATACCCTTGTTTGGATGTTCAACACAAAGAAAAAGAATTGCTGTCTTTCCTTTAGTAAGAACCTAATATTATAAACACATGGGATGCCTGAAAAAATTTTGTTTTTACCCTAAAGGGCACACAATAAAAAGTTTGGAGACTTCTGCCCAGCAGTGGTGACGCACACCTTTAAAACCAGCACTCAGGAGGCAGAGGTAGGTGGATCTATGAGTTCAAGGCCAGCCTGGCCTACAGAGAAAGTTCCAGGACAGCTAGGGCTACACAGAAAAATCCTGTCTCAAAAAACAAAACAAAAAAAAACTTTGGAGAGTTCTGATGTGGAAGCTCACACCACCAGCAGCCACAGGGAGTCCATTAGAAAAGCTGTGTCCTTCCCCCAACTCCCACCCCCCACTCCCACTCCTCCATCCCCTTGTCCTGATAAAGGGCTGAGGTAGTTCAGGCTAGCCTTGAACTCACCATAAAGACAAAGGTGACCTTGAAATTCTGATACCCCCATTTCTACTTTTCCTTACAAATATGCACCACCACACTCAATTTGGGTGGAGCTCAAACTGGGGATTTTGTGCATGACCCACAAGCAATCTGCCAACTGAGTTATAACCCCCAGCCAAGATGTGTATTTCTCTTTTTGTAAATGCCAGGAGGTGAGAAGTCCTGTACTGTATGCCATTCCCTCTATGTCACCACCTCCAAGCCTCACCACATGTTCATAAGCAACTGTGCCAGACAGTATGGAAAGAAAGAAAAGGGAGAGGGGGAAGGAAGAGAAGAGAAAAAAGAAATGGGGAAAGCAGACACCCCCCACCACCACACAAGGATCTGGTATTTAATAAGCTCGCTCCAGATGATCCTGTACTCATGGGGAGATTTGTTTCTGAAATAGGTTTAGAGTGGCCTAACACTTGCTATACAGCTTAAGCTAATCTTGAACTCATAATCTCTCTGCTTCAGCCTCTGGAGTCCTAGGAGTACACTGTGCTCAGTTCTCTTTCTCTCTCTCTCTCTCCTCTCCCTCTCTCCTTGGTTGTTTGAGACATGGTTTCTCTGTGCAAAAGAGCTCTGGCTGTCCTGGATTTGATTTGTAGATCAGGCTGGCCTTGAACCCACAGATAATCTCCTGCCTCTGCTTCCTGAGTGCTGGGATTAAAGACGTGTGCCACCACACCTGGCTGAGACCATTCTCTTGATTATTTCTTTCTAGTGGTGCCATTTAGAAGTCTTCTATGGGAGGTCTGTCATGGTGGCACATGCCAACGTAAAGATCAGCAGTTCAAGGTTATCCTTGGTTCCCTGGAGATTTCTAGGCCAGCCCAAACTGTATGAGACCCTGTCTCAAGAAAATCAAAACAAACAAACAAAAAAAGCCATCTGTGGAAAGAAAGGTGTCCCAACATATTACCTGATTCTGAAGTACCACAGAGATTGGCCGCTCTGAGGAGCCAGGTGATAGCAACATTAGGCCTTGCAGCCCATGGAGGAGTTGATGGAAAGTCAAATGACTGATCCATTTTCCCAGAGGTTTGAACAGCATGGGTAAAGCCTGCAAGAAGATCAGTATCTCTCAACTCTACTATAACTCCACCTCCTCATACTTGTGTCCAGTCCCATCCCTGTCTGACCAGCTTCCTGGTCAGGTACTCCGCCAGGCCTAACCCTGCTCATAACTCTATTCCAACCAGAGTCCTAGGGTCCTGGCCTATTATCTTACAGTGGCTTTCTACAGGAAGTAGATATGAGACATACCCCTCATCAGGGGACCCTTATCTCCTCTCACATTCAGAGCACACTCATACCTGTACAGCCTGTTCATCTGTTTGTCATACCTGAATGGGATCTGCTGTCCCAGGGTTATTTGTTCTGTAACTTCCTCATTTAGGGGTGGGTAGCACTATTCTACATCTTACTGACATCTCTAGGGGGGGGTGGGACTTGAGGAGCAGAAAGACCCTAAACCCATCAAGGCCATCCTCTTTGCTATTCATCGGCACAGCACCTGGTCAGCCATGTCCCTCTGGATCAGGAGGGGCAGACGGTAGGTGATATACAGGAGAAGGTTAACAGCTTGGTCACGGGGCAAGAAGGGGAGCAGCCGAGCCACCAACATTTTCCCTTTCCTCACAGACAGCACTTGCAGAAGGTTATCTGCTGTCTCCCTGTAAGGGAGAGGGGACAGGGTTTTGAGAGTTGTGCCAGGAAAGAAGGCTTCATGCCAACAGCAAGGCCAGCGCCTGCTGATCCTTCTCTTCTGAGGTAAGGTGTGACTCTCTCATACTCACTCCAGGTTGCTCTGCTCCTGGGTCTTTAAGGCCTGAAAGAGCTTCTCAACCTGGTTGCTCTGTTCCCCAGAGTGGTAGAGTTGTGGAAACCCATCAATCTGGCCCTCCTCTATCTTCAGTAACTGAAGGAACATCTGGGAGTTGGACAGTGGGGAGGTGGTTGTTAATTGAGCAATAGCATATCCTTAAAAACTTAGTCAAGAGCATCTCCCAGTGAGTTTATTTTATCTCACCTTCTCAATCTGGGACAATACTCGAAGCCTCTGGCTGCTTGCAGTTCCTGTATCCTAGGCACAGAGAGTCAGTCCCTGGCCATCAGCCACACACACCATCAATACAGTTGGGAAAGGCTAGACACAAAGTCCAGCCACAATGCTGCCACACTCTTACATCACAAGTTAAACCCAAACACAAATGTGTTCTAGACAACAGGGGGGCAGAGAAAAAGTCTGGGATGATCATGCACTCCTACCTGCTCTTGAGTTCCATGAGATACAGCATCAATAGCTCGGCGAGGGCTAAAACATGTTGATACAGCTACCTGGCCCAGGGAACCCTCAATTCGTACCACTGCATAAAGAGAGCCAGGAGGCACATGCTTCTCTATAGGTACACCACCCACCAGATATCCAGCCCAAGCCAACACCCTGGCCATACCTGACTCATAAACTTCTGCCTTCTGGATGTAAGGCGTGACCAGCTTGAGAGACTCAACCCTGTCCCTCTGTCCAAGCTGCTCTTTGTCTGCCTGTCTCTTCTCTAGCTTCTGGTAATACTCCTGAGAGTACAGAGAACAGACAACAGGTGTGGGTGCTTATGAAGCATTTCTGAGGCTCAAAAAAGTGTACGGAGGTGGGCATGCCCACATTCCCAGGGTAGGTAAGGAAACCTCTCAAAGGATGGAGACAGACCTTGGGTATTTACAAAACCGTAAACAACCCCATTTGACCAGAGTGTAGGAGACTACAAAGGAAGAAGCTTGGGACACTAGCTTTAGAAAGATGGATTCTATGTTGGGGTGAATGTGCCAGCACCTAGACAGATGTGGCCTCTATGAGCTGAAGAGAGAATCAGAGATGGCCCAGGAGTCCTAACTCATCTGGCCAAGGTCAAAAGCTAGGCCAAGGGGTCCAGAGCTCACCTGGTAGTAGTAGTCATCCAGGCGGGGGTTCTCACTCTGCAGCTGAACCATCTGCACTTTTATCACCCAGTCCTTCTCTTTTCGGGTCATGAGGTTAGCGTAGGGGTCTGCCTTTGGAGACCAAGGCTCCTGGGCTGGGAGACTTCAAGCCAGCAGAAACATCCCTTTTAGGCCAGCCTGCCATAGTGACTTCCCAAGGAGAGGTGAACAGGCAGTGGAGTGCTCTTGGAAGTACTGGAAAAGGTGCAGCGTTGGGCAACAGTGATGGAGTACAGCTTATGCAGTGGCTTGGGGAGGAGGGCTAGTCACAAGCAACACCCAGGATGCACACAGACTGGCTCCCTTCACCCTGCTTCTCATCGAGGATTTACCTTGCCGTTTGACTCTGTTGCTGCAGGAGGATCTGTTGGTGCTGAGGGTGGAGCTGGGTCAGATGACTGGGAAGGCTTAAAAGGAAACCAGCTGAGTGGAAAACTTCTGCTCTGCACCCCAGTCCTCCCGTCCATTTAGATGGAGTAAGCACCAGGGAACATCTAAGGCAGCCCTATGTATCTACATGCCTCCCTCAAATCAAAGAGCAAAAATGCCACAATCCTCATTTCCCCCACCCCCAAGATATGTTGTTCTGTAATCTCTCTGCAGATGATCTAGGCACAATAGGCAACCTTTTGGCTTGGTTGATAGCAGTTCTGAGTTCTAGTCTCAGTTCTGTTAGGATAGCTGACCTAACTTCCTCAATTTCCTTGGAGCTGTTTCTTCATCTGAGGGAGCCGAGACTGACCTACGCTTCCAATTTTTAGCAAGTGAATCTCTCTAAGTGTTTTTTCTGTGGCTACTGCTAAAGGCGATAGAGGTGGTCCTTGGCAACCATGTCTCATGAACATGAGGAACTCAGTTTCCCCGATAATGCAGCCTGCAATTGGTACCTGAGTTCAGGGGGCCACGAGGTCAGTAGGCTGTAGAACAGAAAAGGATCTGGCAAAGGCTGTTGAGGTCCATAGTGACCAGCTGGAGAGCTGACTCTTGGAAACACAGGCTGAAAAGGAATTGGCAATAGATAGTCCAGGGGACAAGGGGACATTCCAGTGGGAGAGGAGAAAATGCTGCCTGGCTCAGGTCATTTCCTGTCTCTGGATTTCTTGCCAGACTTTTCCCCTCAATAATCTCAGCCAATGTTTTGCTTTGTTGGTGAACCCTCAAGGGAGCTGTGGAGGCGGTGCTCCTTCTCCCTGCTTTTGTTGACAGTTTGCTACCTCCTAGGAGGTGCCCTTTGAGTCCCTGACTCTGTGAGGGTGGGGAGGATCTGCTTTCATGTCCTGTCTTCAGCCACTGAGGGCAAGCTCCTCTGCCTTTTTCCTCACCAAAGCCCTTAGCAGACAATAATTACCTTATAGCCCTCCCTACAGGATTTCCTAGTCTTTGGTTTTCACATGATTATGTAATTCATGAAGAGCAGGTGTCTTTCCTGCCCTAGCTCAGTGCTGATCACCTGCTGAGATATTTTACAGTGCTGGAGCAGGGATCTGGTTTGCCCCGTTTGAGTAAGAGTGGCAGTTTAAGTAGCACTTATTAAGGCCATCCTGCACCATCTGTCATTTACCAAGCTCTTTCCCATGATGTGGCTGCCCACCCCATTACCAATGCCTCATTTTGGGGTTCTCCATGTCTAGGGCAAGGAGAAGGGTAGACAACATAACGGGAAGCAAGGACAGTCTGTATCACTCAGTTACCTACCTCCTCACAAGATAGAGACTAGAGCAGACTCACTTGCCACAGAAAACGCAGGGAGGCTTGTGACATCCCCAGGGCGCCAGGGGCCTTGACTCCAGGGGAACTGTGCAGCCCTCTCTGGAGCAGAAAGGAAAAAAATGCCAGATTCAAATGGATCCCCATTGTCTTCTCCTTTCATTTCCATGGGGAACAGGCTGGGTCAGCAAGGCCAATCATTCCAACAGACAGGACAGTAACAGCCTAGCCTTCCCTTCATCCTCAAGGCCAGACAGGCCGGACTCTTCCGAGAAGATGACCAACATGTTAGGAGTAGGTTGCAGGGGGGCTGAATCATTCACTTGCACTGGGAAGTCCTCATCTTTCTCCATTGGTCATGTGAATTTAGGAGAGAAATCCTAGGAATGGCCTGCCAGAACACAAGGGCTAAGACAAAAGTGACTCACCAATAGTAGGGTTACTATCTGTAAGAGACACAGGATCCTGCTGGGATGTTATGTCCACACATATGTGTAGCTACACATGCGTGGGCATGGAGTGTACATGGAGGTTAGAAGATAACCTCTGATGTTGGTCTACAGGTCTCTTTCCACCATTTTCTTCAAACAGGATCTCTCATTGGCCTGGAACTTTGCCAGACAGGCTGGGTGAACTGGTCTTCTATTTCTAAAGACCCTTTATCTCTACCTCCCACCTTGCAGTGCCTGAGATTTCAGGCACACACTGCTGGATCCAGGGTTTTACTCGTGTTCTGAGGGTCTGAACTCAGGTCCTCACATTTGCAAGGCAAAGGCTTTACCAACTGAGCCTTCTCTTCAGCCTTGTGGAATTTTGTTGTTGTTTGTTTGGCTTTGGGGTGTGTGTGTCTGTCCTGTCTGTCTCTCCAGTCTGCCTCTCAAGTCTGCTCAGTCCATCTGTCCTGTCTCTCCTGTCTGCCCTGTCTATCCTGTTTGTCTGTGAATGGGTCTCTCTATGTATCCAGAGTGGCTGGCAAGTCACGGTCCTTCTGTTTCTATCTCAGGAGTCTCAGTGCTAGGATTGCAGGTGGACACTACTGCACCTGGCTTCAGACCTGAATTTAGGTAAAGGACAGCTGCAGAAACTTAACATCGGAGACAGGAAGAAAAAAGGGAAAGAAAAGGGCCTAACTCAGCATACCTGGAATAAAGTGTGTTAATTCAAAATGGGTCTTGAAGAAGTAGAGGTGACGAGAAGAGTATCGAGAGACAGTCTGTGACCACCTCTGCTTGGGACCGTTCTCTCTACCCTACCTGCCATGGTACTTGGGTATTTTGGATGGCACTCAGTATGGCTGGATCCCCAAGATCATTCCCTTCCTCTTCCACTGGGGCCTGATCTGAATACACATCTTCCTCTTCATTCTCCTTCTCTTCCCCTTCCTCCAGTTGGAAGGCAGACACCAAGCCTTCTTCAGGAGCCAAGGGAACAGAGAACTTGCTTGACCTGTGGTAGAAGTGCAGCCCTAGGGAGAAGATGGAGACACTGCTGTGAGAACTCTTATCTAGCCAGGCAGACACTCAGCAGAAACCCTGTTCACAAGCAATCTCTAGAACCGTTTTTAAACACCACCTCTGTGTCCTTAGTCCCTACCCCCAGGACACTTCAAAATGACACACAACAGCACCTGGCAGCTACCAAAGGCCTTCACTTCACATATATCATCTTAATGGTCTGAATGGAAGAGGCTTCTTTCTCCATCTGCCCCTCCTAAACCAACAAGCCCTTCTGTTGCCTCTTTAAATGAACTAGTCTCAGGTGTCTTAAATCAGTGTCCCTTGACCTCGTGTGCTGGATACCTTCACACAGTACGTCTACTGAACAGTCATACCGAGTGGTCAGGAGCATTACTGATAGTTTTCCCACGGGGAAAAGAAAATTTAAAAAAAAAAAAAAACAGAAAAATCTTCCTCAGTAGCAAGTGGAAGAGTTTTCACAGTCAGCGAGCCTGGATTCTTAACCATGCTGATGCATACCTTTTCTCTGTGTACCTTTAGACATTTTATGTAGATACCTCAACCCACTTGGTAATACCTTCAAGGCATCTCATCTTGGCAGTTGGGTCCTCCACTGATAGAGAAGTCTCTGGAAGGGAACCCTGGGACAAAGAAGAGACCCAGAGACATTCTCTTCCTTGGCCAGTAAGGATGGGATGCCCCCTAGAACATCCATGTTCTCCTTTCATTATGGTGGGCAGAGAATTATTGACCCCAGGCCTCAAGAAGTGAGAATCTGGGCCCTCATATCAGCATAACACCCTACCCACCTATCCCACTAGCTCAGCTCCAAGGAGGACAAGCTAAGCATCAGAAGAATACAACCAGCCACTTTCTATTCTCAGCGAGGCCCTGCTGCCAACACCCAGCACCAGACTGCCGCTATCCTTCCCACAGGTTAGCCAGTGGCAGCCTGGGCCAGGGCCTGCTCTTTTCTCCTAGCTTTTGAAGGCTCAGTTCTGTCTCCTGCTCACCTGTTAAAGGGCCAGCATGCTTCACTGCTAAGGTGGTGTAGAAGTATGAGAACTCTAATAAGGAAAATCCTTAGTCAGGTGTGGTAGCACAGATGAGTGATCCCAGCACTTGAGAGACGGAGACAGGAGAGTCAGGAGTTCAAGGGCAGCCTCAGCTACCTAGGGAACTGGAGGCTAGCCTGGACTTCACAAGACTGCCCCAAATAACAACAAAGCAAATGAGAAAACTCTTAACTGAGTATAATGGCCCACACCTGTAATCCCAGCACTTGGAAGGCTGGGAAAGGAAGAATGATTTGGTTTAAGGCCAACCTGGGCTACCCAGTGAATTCCAAGTTGGTTTGTTCTCCAGAATTTGACTTGCCTCAAAAGATCAAAAAATAAAAGCAAACCAAACAAAATCCATCTTGATTGGGGAAAGAGAAATAAACTGTATATTTAATCCAAGCCTGTGTGTACAATTTATTGGGGGCTGACATTTGGGGGCAAATGCTTAAAAAAGGTGTCCTTTAAGAAAGGTTTAAGAATTTTGTGAAGAACTTTTCTTCCATTGGATGCCTAGGTTTTACTCGAACTTAATTAGAGAGGAAAGTTCTGGATGCATCCTGGGGAGGTTGCCTGTGGGAAGGACAGCTGATGATGCTTGAATCCCCCTGGGTTGCATCAGCTAGCTTCCTTACCCAGCTGTCCTGATGCAGGGCCTGTAAATTCAGAAGCCAGACCTCGAGGGGGAGGATAGCGTTGCACAAGACAGCACAAACTTACATCTTCTTGGCTACTTAAAAGAAAGTGGTGGGCGTGTAGGTATGCTATGCCCACTGCCCTGCCTGTTCTTTCTTTCCAATGATATTAAAACTATACTAGCCCAGTGTGGTGGCACACGCCTTTAATCCCAGCACTTGGGAGGCAGAGGCAGGAGGATCTCTGTGAGTTCAAGGCCAGCCTAGTTTACAAAGTGAGTCCAGAACAGCCAGGGCTGTTACACAGAGAAACCCTCTCTTGAAAAAAAAAATCCTAGCAGGTAATAAATATATGAAGTTACAAAGAAAGTGGTTTGAATTGGGGTATGACTTCATATGCTTTATCAAACTGTCTCATTTTATTATAGTAATTATTCAAATGGAATACACAAGCACAGTTTGAGCTTTACCTCATCCAGGACATCTTAGACACTCTCCTTCCTGGCTCCAGTGTGTGTCCTCCTTATGAGAGCTCATTGATCCTTACAGCTTTTTTTTCCCTTTGTAGCCACAGCACTGTTGTAATTTATTGTTATTGTTATTATTATTTTATTTTATGTTGTTATTGAATGTGTGTGGTCTAGAAGTTAGACCAGGGCTTTATACATGCTAGCCAAGTGCTCTACTGCCTGAGCTATAGTCCCAGCACTTGGGAGGCTGAGGCAGTAAGACTGCTCCTGTCTGAGGCAAGCTGAGGCTGTACAGTGAGTTCTAGGTCTGGGCTACATAGTGAAGTGAGTTCTTGTCTCAAAGCAAGCAAATGGAGGAGTGGGGCAGGAGAGGAAGGAGAAGAAAGAGGAGGAGAAAGAAAAACTACACCAAAAGACAGGACTACAGCCTGGCACAGACATGCCTAACAACTGTCTGTCCAACAACGGCCCAGTGTGCTGCTTGATTGATCCTGCAGGTAAGGGTTACTTTTAAGTGACAAATGTAGTGACATGTATGTTGCCTTCCCTTTGCCTCAGCCTCCTTAAATACTCAAATCATTTACACTGGCCTGAAATTCCTATTGCAAAGTTACTCCCACATAATTCTTAATCTTTGGAGAATCTGTTATTTAGGTTTCAACTGCTGCCCTGCCCCCAGGGTGTGCCATCTCCAGTCACACCTCCATCCTTGTGAGTCCCTACATTTTTAAGAACATTAATGATGATATGTCAGCATGAATCTTACAAGAAAAAAACCCCATAGATTTCATCTTAAAAAGGGAAACTACACTGAAGATATTTATGCCAAAATAAATTCTAAATAAAGCAGAGATTTTAAAATATATAAGACCTTAAACATATTGAAAACTGAGGGGCTGGTAAGATGCAGAGTGGATAAAGGAGTTTGTTGCCACACCTGATGCACATGGTGAGAACTGACTCCTGCAAGTTTCCCCTTATCTCTTCATACACATACCAGACCAGGGTGTGCACACAAGCACACACACACAAGCACACACACACAAGCACACACACACACAAGCACACACACACACCTCAAATAAACAAATAAACAGAGAAACGAATGTCTACACATTCTTTTTAAAAATCAATGAGGAAGCCGGGCATGGTGACGCATGCCTTTAATCACAGCACTAGAGAGGCAGAGGCAGGAGGATCTCTCTGAGTTCGAGGCCAGCCTGGTCTACAAAGCCTCAAGTCCAGAAACCGTGTCTTGAAAAAAAAAAAAGAAAGAAAATAAATCAACAAGGAGCTGGAGGTGTAGCTCAGTTGTTAGAGCTTGTCTTGCATGCATACAGGCTGGGTTATAAAAATCTCAAATCCAGGTATGGTGGTACACACCTATAATCCCAGCCCTTGGAAGAAGGAGGCAAGAGGATTGAGAATGCAAGATTACTATAGCTACATAGAGAGTTGAAGACCAGCTTGGGCTACATAAGACAGTCTCAAAAACCAAACAAACAATGCACCCCGCCCCTGAAAAAAAACTCTCAAAGGTGTTATTGTTTCTCTCAATATAGGCTTCTAGTTACATTATGGGAAAAGTGAATATAGAGATAAGAAAAGTTGATACTTTTCCTTCCAAACCTGTATTCAATAATGAATCATGTAATTCTACGATGATTTATATCTTAACATATTAAAATTTTATTTGTATAGTGTGTGTGTTATTCTCATATATTCAGATGCATGTGCTCATGTGGGGCCAAAGGAGGAAGCTGAGTGTCTTCTGTCATTCTGTTTCATTTTTTGAGGTGTCTCTCACTGAGCCTGAAGCTAGCCACTTCTGCTAGGCCAGCTAGTGAGTGCTTGATTTTCCTCTTTTGATCTCCAACACTGGGGTTATAGGCACATGCAGCCATGCCCAAGGGTTATAGGCACATGCAGCCATGCCCAATTTTATTTAGATTTGAACTGAGGTCCTCTTGCTTTCCCACACAATACTGTTACCCACAGAGCCATTTCTTCAGCCCTAACACTTTATATTATCAATATTTATTTATTAGAGTTTTGTTGTTGTTGTTGTTTTGAGACAGAGTTTCTCTGTGTAATAACCCTAACTGTCCTAGACTTGCTTTGTAGAGCAGACTGGCCTTGAACTCACAGAGATCTGCCCACCTCTACCTCTTGAGTGCTGGGGCTAAAGGCATGCACCATTATGGGCCTATTATTAATATTTAGTACTTTTGCGAAAGCCCTGGGGAAGTGAATCTTTTGTTTTTTAGACAAGGTCTTGCTATATATCTGACTTTGACCTGTAATTTCCTGTGTAGCACAGGCTGGCCTTAAACTCAGGATCCTCATGCCTTTAGCCTTCCAAATACTTGAATTACACCACCTTGGCTTGGAAATTTGTTTCTGCAGACATATGACAGAAATCTAGAAACCCATCTTCCTCTACCTACAACTTAGTAGTTAGTCTCCAGTGAGGCTGTAGGCAATCTGGCTGGTGGGAGTCACTGTCCTGGAGCACCATGGCAGGTACAGGTGACAACACTACAGTCACAGGAACAGGGAGGTTCTCATGGCCCATCTGCCAGGTGACCTCAAGCTAGAAGAGGTGAATTTGCCCAGTTGACAGAGAACTCTCAGGTCACAGCGGCAACTGTACTCAGAGCTAAAATTATAGACGATTATGCCCTCCTCAGCCTCTGCTCCTGAAAGCCTTCTTCCTCTGAGTATTTAGTGCTACAGAAAACTCAATGATTAAATTAACCTATTTTTTTTCTTTTTAATATTGAGGATCAAACCCAGCGTCTTGTGCATGTTAGGCAAGTGCTGGACTGCTCCCCACCTTCACCTCTGTGATATTCTTTGGTGTGTGTATGGCTTTCAGGGGGGATGGGGTGGATGCACACCCATGTAGGCATGTGTAGAGACCAGAGGTTGGTGTCAGGAGTCTTCCTCTATCATTCTACACCTTATTTTTGGTGACAGAGTTTCTCACAGAACCCACAGCCCGCTATTTTGGCTAGCCTGCCGTGCCAGCAGGTATCCAGGATATTCCTGTCTCCATCCTTCTCCCCAGCCCTGGGGTTATGAACATGTGGTGCGGTGCCAGCTTTTATGCGGGGACTGGGATCTGAACCAGATCCTCATCTTTTAGCAGCTTTACCAGCTGAGCCATCGCCCCAGCTCCTACCCCACTTGTATCTAATTCTAACAACTAAATGTAATCAGAATACTAGATAGAGCACATGATCCCTGTGTCCACAGAAGTCAATGAGCAAAGACCAGAATTGGATCTTTTATTGCACTGTCAGGACTTTCAGAAGGCAGAAGGATTAACATCCTAAAAACTGCTACGCTGGTTTGAATGAGATAGTCCCCCTAAGTCTTAGACATTTGAATGCTTGGCCTCTGGTTGGTGGCAGCTTGGGAGGACTAGGAGATGTGGCCTTGCTAGAGGAGTATTGTAAGGAAGTCTTTGAGCTCACAGACATGCATTAAAACAGGTTCTCAACCTGTGGGTTGTGACCCCTTTGAGATCAACTGATCCTTTCAAAGGGGTGGGGGGGGGGTAAGACCACCCTGCATAACAGACATTTACATTATAATTCATAACAGTGGCAGAATTACAGTTATGAAGTAGTTTTATGGTTAGGGGACCACAACCTGAGGAGCTGTAATAAAGGGTCACAGCATTAGGAAGGTTGAGAACCACTGTGCTAGGAGAATCTGGAATGTTAAGTATAAAGGGTTGCTTCTTCAAGGGAAGGGATGCAAGACCTGTTTTCAGCCCAAAATGCTGGAGCTGATGTGCTTACCAGCCTGGTGACCTTCACAGTAGGTGTGTGTGGAGGTACACTTTAAAGCTATTTATTAATAACTCTAATCACCTTTCAACCCACTGACCCAAGGCATGGGAGAAAGGATATATTATAGGCAGATCAAGGACCTTGGGGCAACTAGTCAGCAGTCTACCTTAACCAGCATTCACAGGAACAGGTAAAATCAGCCACAGACAGCAACGGGAACACAACAATCAGTAGCACCAGCAAGGACAGCTGAAGAAACAGCGGCTTTCTCAAGCCCCAAATGGGGCTAACCTGGGCTCAGCCAGACCTGGCCGAGATCTTCAGTAAGTCTCAGCAGCAGCAGCAAACTTTGGCAAAGCATTGTCTATGGCCATACCACCCTGAATGTGCCCTATCTGGTCTGTCTGGAATCTTTCAGACCCAAGCAGTGATGAACAGTGATGAGAAGCAATACCAATTACAAAGCTCCTCGGCATTCCTGAGGCCTCCCTTCATACCTCCTGCAGATAAGCATCAGGATGCTTTCCAATCAGCCAGCTTCACACCCTCTGCACAAAGTTACACAGTGCTTCCTGTTGAGCAAGTTCATGTGTTCACCAAGGAGTCTGTCCATCAAAGGATGTTTTCCAGCAAAAAGTATGTTTTTCAGCACATGACAGTTTCTGGCTGGCAAAACATCATGTGCTCTTCCATCAGGATGTTTTGCATGTCCCCTTGAAGAGTCTGTTTTTCATTGGTGGACAAAGAACCCCCACACCTCACACTTGAGACCAAAACAAAAAACACATTCATTCAACACAACTGTGTTTTTAAAGAAATTCAAACTTCCACCACATGTGTGGCTGGAGATTTTCCAGCACTGGATCCCTCCCAGACCCTTATTATAAATTTGTTTTTCAGAACCTGTGTTTATGGACTTTACAAAGAGTTTTGATGTATTCATATTTAATCTGTATTTAGGTTACTTTGTTCCTTAAAGAGATTTTTTTTTTAACATTTATTTATTACTTCGTTATGTCTCCATTGCTGCCCCCTCCCTCCACCCCCTCCCGGCCCCCCCTCCTACCGTCTACCCCGTCTCCCACCCATCCAATCCCTGCGGTGTGGGGTGTATCTGCGTATCAGCCCCCCTCAGTTCCTTAGTCACGTGAGGTCTAAGAGCTTCCTCTTGCACAGGAAGCATATGTTCTTTAAGGAGATTTATTTATTTATTTTGGTTTTTCAAGACAGGGTTTCTCTGTGTATCTCTGGCTGTCCTGGACTCATTTTGTAGACCAGGCTGGCCTCGAACTCACAGAGATCCGCCTACCTCTGCCTCCCGAGTGCTGGAATTAAAGGTGTGCGCCACCACGCCCGGCTTAAGGAGATTTATCTACGCTTTGTTGTTCATACAGGACTGAGTAAATTATCACCAGAATACTTTTCACTAAATTGTGCTGTGCTTAAATATGCCTAAAATAAACAATTCAGGGTCAGACTCCCAAAGTTTGAGCCAACACCTGCTGCTGAGTCCTGTTGAACTGAACTGCCTTCTTGCCTCCCACAGCTTGCTTCTCTGCTGACTAAGAAGGTTGCAGAGATGCCCAAAAAGGATGTCACTGAGGACAGGCTTTGTTTGAAAAGACTTGTGCCGTTCCCCCAGTGGCTCTCTGCCTATTGCTTATAGTTTGAGAGGTGATCTTTAAGCTGTTCCTGTCTCCATGCCTTCACTTCACCATCATGAACCCTCTAAAAAATGAACCCAATCAAATGTTTTCCAAGTTGCCTTGGTCATGGCGTTTTATCACAGCAATATAAAGGCATTGCTTCCATCTCATCTCCAGCTAGCAGAGTATACAGGTAGAAGGTGCGTGGTGGGGGCAGAGGCAACTGATCATGTTAGAGCTGTGTCTTGCCCTGGTCAGGTGGTCAGCCCCATCCCTTACATGCTTCCCTTATTCTATGGACATCTGGGCTCAGGTACTATTTGAAATGTGAATCTACAGTTACTTTTTGACTGGAACTTACTTTGTACTCCTCCAGGAACATTTGGACTGGGGACTAGTTAACTTAGAACAAGCTGTTAACAGTGTGTAGATGCTAACCTAGCAATAACAAGTACACACAGATACCTTTTTACAATATGGAGTACAATTGGGTCTTTATAATACAGAGAATGAAAGTGCCATGTCAGGCCCTCTTGTCCTCTAGTGACTTATATCTACACACTCCATTGTTGGGGAAGGTCTGATAACATTGCTTCTGATAAGTTGATTTCAATGCTGAGATCTGGTTACTGCCCCTTCTGAGGCATTCTCTTGATTGGTAAATAAAAGTCGCTGATAGCCAATTAGCTGGGCAGAAAAAGTATAGGAAGGTTGTCGCGTCCCCCTCGACCAGCAAGAAGACGCAACTCGCAAAACTCTTCTCAAGCAGTTTATTCAGGTCCCTTGAAAACAGTCTTCCGAATAATCTGGGCAGACCCAACCCACAGGCTAAATACTATATGAACAGCCAATCAAGTAAAGCCACGTGGTGCTATCTTACAGGCCCACGTATGCGGAAGCAAGCCAGATCAGCGGTCTTAACCAAATATGTACTTGTTTACCACCAAGAGCGCTCACCATCAGGCTGGTGGAAGATGGAAACCGGCGCCATCTTTAGGGCGCGGCACGTCGCAGCTCTCTACAGAAGGTGGGACTTCCTGAGATTAGAACAGGAACCTTGTGTTTACAGAGGATTATTTCATTCCACCAGGAGACATGGAAGAAGATAGATCTGTTTGAGAACGCTGGAAGGTAATCACATGCACATGGCGGTTTGCGATTAGGTGAGCTGGGTTAACTTAGAGTAGCTAATCGAGAGTCTGCCCAGCTAAAGGCTAAGTGTTAAAACACTAAAAGGTATTGGTGTATTTAATTATTGGGGAAAGGACTGCGGCAGCTTATAGGCCATCAGTCCAAGCAGTCCCAGGCTGTTGGACTCCTGAACTCCCGTTGAACTCCAGTGAATCTCCTGCCAAGCCACCGGTAATTCTACCGGCCTAATATAACAACTTATATTACTTAAAAGAGTTTAGGTTACAAGTGGTGTAGGCCACCCTTGGTCTGGGGCTCTTTCCCCAGGATAAATCAGGCCACCGGTTAAGGCGGGCCAGGCCCATCAGCTGATATCCTCCCAGGCCCCCTGCTGCTCTGCCAAGCTGCCTAATGTTACACTTTATACTTATTTTTTTTGTTTTTGGTTTTTCGAGACAGGGTTTCTCTGTGTAACAGCCCCGGCTATCCTGGACTCGCTTTGTAGACCAGGCTGGCCTCGAACTCACAGAGATCTGCCTGCCTCTGCCTCCCAAGTGCTGGGATTAAAGGCGTGTGCCACCACGCCCGGCACACTTTATACTTATTAATAAATACAAGTGATAATTAAATTGAAGTTTCACTCCATATTATTGGAAAGGTGATGTCCTGCCATTGTGTATTCAGTTGATTGTCAGCATCATTTATTACCAGTGAGGGACTTCTCTAGGACAAGGTTATGCACGTCAGAGCACACCATACACAACATCAAGCAGTTATGACTTGTTGTGAACATCCCTGAAACATTTCTGTATGTGCAGTAAGTAGAGACAGAATGCAAATGGGATCCAAGGCTAGAAGACATTTAGTCCATGTTAGATGAGCATATGTGGAATGGGTTGATTCTCTTTAGTGAATTAGTAAGGACTCTTCAAGGGCATGCAGATTAGCCTGGCACCTGGTAGCATGTGGGCCTTTTCAAAGCCCTGAAAACTTAAAGAAGGCTTCTCAACGCAGCCATAGTCACACTTTGAAAGACACTAGCTGAAGCTTTTTGCTGTTGAATGCTGCTCAGCTGCTGGTCACTGCCTCATTTTAAAGGACCCAGGACTAGCTAAGACTTGTGGCCCAGGAAGGGCAGAGAAAAGCTACCGGTGGAGGGGCATGGCTACAAAGTTGCACAAACTTTGAGAACTGCCAGATTCTGCAAAGAGAGCTTGAGAGTCCGAGGGACACCTCAAAAGACTACAAGATCACACCCTATATAAGCCAGGGAATTCCACGAGAGGCATTCTCAGCCCACATGGACAGAAGAGACAGATGCACATGTGGGAGAACTGTGAAGCAAGGTATGCCATCTGCCAGCCTTTAGGCCTCAATAGCTTTGAGGCAAATCAGCAGTCAGAAGCCTTGGCAAATAAACTGAGAATTGCCAAGAAAACTGAGAGGCAGTCTGAGAAAGAGACTCAGGAGAAAGAGAGCCTGAGAAGGCTGGCAGAAAAGGTGTGGCATAGAACCTTCTGAAAGAATGTTCATGAGAACTGGACAGTAAAGATGTCTGTACAAGCCGGGCGGTGGTGGCGCACACCTTTAATCCCAGCACTTGGGAGGCAGAGGCAGGCGGATCTTTGCGAGTTCGAGGCCAGCCTGGTCTACAAAGCGAGTCCGGGACAGCCAGAGCTGTTAAACAGAGAAACCCTGTCTCGAAAAACCAAAAAAAAAAAATAAAAAAAAATAATAAAAAAAAAGATGTCTGTACAGAGGCCTGAGAATGCTGGCTAGTGCCAGGAAGAGGGCAGAGTTCGGAGGCTGTGGCGAGGATCTTGAAAACAGGAAAGAGGGTAACCCCTGTCACATGAGGCTGCGCAAGTCTTTAAAGTAAAAGACTAGGCCACAGGCGGATCTCTGTGTGTTCAAGTTCGAGGCCAGCCTGGTCTACAAAGCAAGTCCAGGATAGCCAGGGCTATTACACTGAGAAACCCTGCCTCAAAAGACCAAAAAAAAAAAAAAAAAAAAAGACTAGGCCACAAGGCACAGATGGACTGAGGAGATTGTGGATGTGACAGTCTCAGTTGAGCCCCTATCTGAAAAGGTGTGGCAATTGGCCACAGGAACCAGCAAATAGTGGCAACACTAGGCCTGGAGGAAGCTGAGCCAGGCTGAAGAAAGGACTGCCTGCCATGACCACCAGAGCCAGACTGCTAAAACCAAGGTGCCCACATGGACCTGTGCTAGAGAATCCTAATATCCTTTCAAGAGGGTTAAAATAGGATTGTTTAGATGTTCTTAGGCATTACGTGTCTATAGGTATTAAGTTATAGGAATTAGGAATTGTAGATTATAGGTGTTTATGAAGTATTAATAAATATAGGATAAATAAAAATTTTTGTTTATACATGTGTGAGGATCATTTCTCCAAAACCCCTAGGCTTCACTGTGCTTGGGAGGGCTGGCTCAAGAGATCCCACTTGCATTATTATTATTTTTTTTTTTTTTGGTTTTTCGAGACAGGGTTTCTCTGAATATCTCTGGCTGTCCTGGACTCGCTTTGTAGACCAGGCTGGCCTCGAACTCACAAAGATCCACCTGCCTCTGCCTCCCAAGTGCTGGGATTAAAGGCGTGCGCCACCACCGCCCGGCCCACTTGCATTATTGACTTTGAGATAAGGTCTCTATGTGTAGTCAGGCTGAGCTCAAATTCACTATCTTCCTGCTTAGGCTTCCCGTGAGCTGTAATCATAAGCAGGAACCATCATGCCCAGACTGAGTTTATTCTGATTCTGACAATTCCCTACTTGCTCTCTGAACAATATTCTCTGAAGACATCGTTGATTACCTGGTGGTTTGATCTGGATTGTTCCTTGTAACTGTTACAACCAGACTCCACACTTCAGAGGGTGGAGGGTTAGTGACAGATGTCAAAGAGTTAGTGCAAACAAATAAAAGACCCCCAGAAAACAATTCTTTATGGCCACATTTAAGTCACTAAGAGTTATAAAAGGAGTGGCTAAGCTCAGGCTAAGCTCGCCTGGAGTCTGCTCTTTCATTTGATCTTGTCTGTCCTATGGGTGATGTCCTAGCACCTTCAAAAGCACAGTGCATGTTCTTTATTAGGAGTAGGACTTCTGCAGAATGTCAGTACACAATACAGTCTTAGAAGGAGAATACAACACAAAACCATAGCTAAAAAAGGACCAAAAGTGGGTGACAAAAGATTCAGAATAACCATGCATAGGAGATTGCACAAAGCTTAGCAAGTGGACTTTAGCACCAACACATACTTAAATAAACTCTGACTTTGTTAAGACTTGGTTTCTTAAATAGTTAAAAAGCTGACAAACAGCAGAAATCAAAGCATATATATATATATTTATAATGTCACATCACACCGGCTCCTCCCCAAGACCCTTATCTTGAGCTTGCCAATCAATGTAATCATGACTTGAGTTATTTATCACCAGGAAAAATTTCGCCAAATTATACTGTGCTTAAATATGCCTAAAATAAACTACTCAAGGTCAGACTCCCAAAGTTTGAGCCAACACCAGCTACCCAATTGTGTTGAACTAACTACCTTCTTTCCTCGATCAGTTTCAGAGGCCACCTCTCCCACATGCACACACACACACACACACACACACACACACACACACACACACACAGAGAGAGAGAGAAAGAGAGAGAGAGAGAGAGAGAGAGAGAGAGAGTCAGAGAGATAAGAGAATTGAATTGAATTCAAGGACATTCATGACACACTATAACAAATTAAGATGACCTGTCTACAAATTGTTAAGCCATAAGGTACTTAACTGTTTCAAGTTTTAGACAAACTTTATTGTTCCTTGGATTTTTAAAAAGACTCTTTTACATATTTTTTTATTTGTTTCACAAAAGCCTGAAAGGTATAAAATGTTACATTTCATCAAGAGCTAGTCAAGATAAGAGAACTTCCAATAACCTTAGACAGTGAACTATCTTGTATAAGCAAAAAGGCAGAAGGAAAACACAGAACCATAGCCGGGCGTTGGTGGCGCACGCCTTTAATCCCAGCACTTGGGAGGCAGAGGTAGGCGGATCTCTGTGAGTTCGAGGCCAGCCTGGTCCACAAAGTGAGTCTAGGACAGCCAGAGCTGTTATACAGAGAAACCCTGTCTCGAAAAACCAAAAAAAAAAAAAAAAAAGGAAAACACAGAACCAAAAAATCCAGCTGGGGAGATGGTTCAATGGGCCCAAAGCCCTAATACCCCACATACAAATCAGCAGTCAAGGCAGCTGCTTGTAATCCTAGCACTTGGGAGGCAGAGGTGGGGTTGGGGTCCCTGGTCAAGTTTGCTAGAGTTTACCACATTTCAGTGATTAGTCTTAGTTGGAATTGAGGAGTTCCAGGTGCAACAAAAGATCCTGCCTGGATAAACAACGTGGAGAAAGATCAGTGGAGAATTTCTCATCAAAAGCCACAGGACTTTTGAGTGGTGTACTCGCGCGTGCGCGCGCGCGCGCGTGTGTGTGTGTGTGTGTGTGTGTGTGTGTGTGTGTGTGTGTGTGTGTGTGTGTGTGTGTGTGTGTGTGTGTGTGTGTACCTACCTGCATGCACACATTCCACCATACAGACATATAAATGTGAGGTGGGGGGGGAGAGAGAAAGAGACAAAAAAATAATTTTTATATGTTGACCCCAAATTTCCTGAGTGTGGAGCACAAAAGGAATCTACTCCCCTGAACAGCTGGGAGGATAGAAAGAGCTATTTCTGTTGCGGAAATCATTTGGTAATTTTACAGCTTAGAACCCCAAAGACCCCAAGTCCAGGCACTGATCATGGCTCTTTACTATCTCAGTGACTTACTGGGGAGTCCCAGAGCCCTTCCAGTAGTCTCCAGAATATGCAACCTGAAGACTGGGCCTCACGATCCCTGATACCACAGAGGTCAATGAGCAGAGGCCGCACTTGACTCTTAAATCAGGTTTTGTTCAGAGTCAGCAGTCTGAGAAGGCAGTAGGCTAACACCTTAAAAAACAAAAATCAAAAAAACAGCCTTGTCTCTTATCTCCCGGCAGCAGGGTCCACCAGGAGGTGGGTGGAGACACAGAGGTAGCCAATCATTCTAGAGCTTGGTCTTGCGCCCGGTCAGGTGACTTGTGATATTTCTGAGATTTGGGAAGTTTGTGCCGTCTTTCTGTCATCCTCCCATTCTGTTTGTTTGGGCTTTGGAACTTCTTGAAATGCTGAGTTTAGTATCTATATGTTTGTGTTGGGGGGGGGTTAATTCAGAACAAATGATATATTAACGGTGTATTTTAAGATACAAGTGTGTCTTCAAAATACAGAATATTAAAGCTCTCCTGTATACCCCATCCTGTGTCTTATCACTACAAATATTCTCTAAATAAAATCTTTTCATGCTATGTCACAGTGTTTGCTGGGTGTGGTGGCACTTGCTTTTAATCCCGGGACTGGGGAGGCAGAGGCAGGTGGGTCTCTGTGAATTTGAGGTCAACTTGATCTACATAGTGAGTTCTAGACCAGCCAGGGTTACATAGTGAGACCCTGTCTCAAAAACAAGTTACTTGAGCCAAATGTGGCATGCACACCTATAACCCAGCCCTTGGAAGGTAAAGGCTAGATCAGTTCAAAGCCAGTATGGACTACATGAGACCCTCCCCCTTCTCTCTCTCTCTCTCTCTCACACACACACACACACACACACACACACACACACACACACACGTCCATTTTTTGTAGCCAAGCGTTTTGGCTGATAGCACCATAGATGGGGAATTCACAAACAGAAGTGCAAAGAGTATACGTAAGCTGCTCAACTCAGTCATCTTTAAAGTTTTAAAGTAAGACAAATTTCAATGGCAATAACCATCTCAGGCCAAGTGTGAGGAGATAAGTACATCTCTTAGTTTAAGGTGGGAGGTCTCTGGAAGACAACTTCATGATACATAGGTTGGGCTATAATTAGGAAAAATTGGAAATGCCCCTAAAGAAGGACTGGGTAAAAAACACAATATAAACTGGGTGTGGTGTGGAAGCCCAAGTCCCAGCACTTAGGTGGCTCAAGCAGGAAGACTGAACATTTATGGCCCTCCATAGTGAGAACTGGAGAATGGTAACAGATTTAAGAGCTGTGAATAGAGTAATTCAACCTATGGGCCCTTTGCAGCCTGGTATGTCTTTACCTTCTCTGTTACCAAAGTCATGGCCTTTAATAGTAATTGATTTAAAAGACTGCTTTTTCTCAATTCCATTGCATAAGAATGATAGGGAAAGGTTTGCCTTCTCTGTACCTACTCTTAATAACAGTAGGCCAATCAAGAGGTATTATTGCAATGTACTTCCACAGGGAATGTTGAATAGTCCAACTTTGTGTCAATATTTTGTACAAAAACCATTAGAAATAATGCGTAAGCAGTTTCCTCGATCTATTATCTATTATTAAATGGATGATATTTTGTTGGCTGATTCTGATGTAGTTGTTTTAGAGAACTTATTTAAGGAAATGCAAAGAATTCTACCACTATGGGGGTTAAAAATTGCTCCTGAAAAAATACAAAGAGGAGATTCAATCAACTATTTGGGTTATAAAATAAGTCAACAGAGAATAAGATCGCAAAAGGTACAAATCCGTAGAGACCAATTGAAAACTCTTAATGATTTTCAAAAATTAAAGGGAGATATAAATTGGCTAAGGCCCACCCTTGGTTTAAGTACTCATGAGTTAAGTAATTTGTTTCAAACATTACAAGGGGATTCAAATATAAACAGTCCAAGATGTTTAACTGCTAAGGCAGAAAAGGAATTAATGTTGGTAGAACAAAGATTGCAAGATGCATACATAGATCGAATTGATCCCCAACTTGATTGTATTTTGGTCATTTTACCATCAACTCATTCTCCTCTGGGCTCCATGCACTGTCCTCAAATAGGAGGAACTCTGTTTCAGCTTAATTTGGGCTCCGCCCACTTAGCAGCTGAAAACAATGTCAGGCCAGATACTTTGTTTCTTCAAGTCTATTGAGTCTTTCCTGTTTTTCCTGACTTCAACCTTGTTTTTCAGTCTATTAAGTCTTTCCTGTTTTTCCTGACTTCATGCTGATAATTGCTCTTCATGCCCCGAATTAAGAGACAGTATCAGAAACTCCTATATATTTTCTAAATCTAATTTATCTAACCCCTACAGAGAACCCATCTTTTTTAAGAAGGTATGGTGTATTCAGATAATAAAATATTATGAAAATATAAGTACATATCTATACTTCCTTAGAAACAGATATAGTGTCTGTGACATATGGCTACATAAAAACCAGTTTGCAGAGAAATATATACAAGAGGATTAGATTTTAATTAAAATGTATCCATACACATATTTTTGTACCAGTAGATAAAGTCCAGACACAAACACTCTAGAATACTAGCCATGGATATCTAGAAAGGTGGAATAATATGTGATTTTTTTTTGTTTTGTTTTTTGAGACAGAATTTCTCTGTGTAGCCCTGGATGCCCTGGAACTCTCTTTTGTAGACCAGGCTGGCCTCGAATTCACAGAGATCCTCCTGCCTTTGCCTCCAGAGTTCTGGGATTAAAGGTGGGTGCCACTATACCTGGCTAACATGTAATCTTTTTTTTTTTTTTTTTTTTGGTTTTTCGAGACAGGGTTTCTCTGAATATCTCTGGCTGTCCTGGACTCGCTTTGTAGACCAGGCTGGCCTCGAACTCACAAAGATCCGCCTGCCTCTGCCTCCCAAGTGCTTGGATTAAAGGCGTGCGCCACCACCGCCCGACTCTAACATGTAATCTTAATACTGTCTAAACTACCTGAAATTTTCTTATGGTTGTGAATTTTATAATTAGAGAAAAAGGGTGTGGGGATGTAGCTCAGTGGTAGAGCTGGCACACCTGGGGCCCCAAGTCTGACTCCCACATCCCCCCAAAAAGAAGACAAGTGTCAAGGACCAACAGCAAGGAAAACAAAACAAATAAGAAACCCTGTCTCAGACAGGCATGGTGGTGCATGCCTTTAATCCCAGAAACTCAGGAGGCAGAGGCAGAGGCAGGCAGATCTCTGTGAGTTCGAGGCCAGCCTGGTCTACAGAGTGAATTCCAAGACAGGGCTATATGAAGAGATTCTGTCTTTAAGAAAGAAAAGCTGAGTTCAAGGCCAGCCTGGTCTACAAAGTGAGTCCAGGACAGCCAGGGCTACACAGAGAAACCCTGTCTCAAAAAAACAAAACAAAACAAAACAAAACAAAAACAAAAAGAAAAAAAGAAAAAAGAAAAAAGAAAAGCCTGTCTGGGCTTCTCTGCATTATAGTCCAAAGGGGAGAGTTCACATTCTTTCCCTGGGTTCAAAAGTCTTCAGCTGGTTGCTCCTCACTCACTCCTGGTACAATTAGTTGCTGTTCTTGTATAATGACCTATTTACAGGTCTATAAATTACAGTTCTGGAGCTCCTCTGGGGAAAATTTCCCCAGTGCTTAGGTAGCAGAACCTAGTAGAGAACTGTTGGATAACTGGATGGCTGCTGTGAGCACTGATGTTAGATGAGCAGGTTGGGGCAGATTGTGGAAGGATTTGATACAACGTAAGAATAAAAGAGGCACCGGGTGTGGTGGCGCACGCCCTTAATCCCAGCACTCGGGAGGCAGAGGCAGGTAGATTTCTGTGAGTTCGAGGCCAGCCTGGTCTACAAAGCAAGTCCAGGACAGTCAGGGATACACAGAGAAACCCTGTCTAGAAAAAACAAAAAACAAACAAAAAAAGAATAAAAGGGGCAAAGCTATAGACACCTTTGTCCTGGTCTAGAGGGCCACCCTTATAACTCTCAGTCCCCTTTCAACATTGACATTGTAAACCTCATAAATTGTCTGGCCTATTTGGAATGTGGTATCTATGAAATAATATTCATAGGTGTGTCACCAGGGCTGGTCCTTCTCATGCTGTGCTGGCCCCACATCACCAGGGCCGACCCAGTTCAGAAGAGAGTGGTGAGAGGAGGAGAGGACCCAAGGTTCTAACAAAAAATTCCAAACCCCTTCCCCCCCTCCGCCCCCAGGCACCAAGCAGGTGACTCACTGCTTCCAAAAGAGTGTACCCAAAATGTCCTGCGAATCCAGAGCCTGCTTGGTCAAAAGGCAAACTAGACTTTGGAAAGGTAAACATTTATGCTGAACTAAATTCTCAGTAACCAGGTCCTAATCTGTATGCTTCTGGAAAGGAGGGCTAGATTAGCTTTCTATTGCTGCTGCAATGATTTTCTGAAACTCATCCACTCGAAACAATTTGTCATACTTTTACAGATCGGAAGTCTAGCACAAGTCTCATGGAGCCAAAACTAAGGTGTTGGTGGGGTAGCAATGCTCTCTGGCGACTCTAGGGGAATCTGTTCTTGACTTTTCTACCTCCTCCAGGCTGCCTTCGTTCTTTGACTCATGGCTTCTTTCTTCGACTTAACATTGCCTGTTGCATCTCCCTGCTTATACTTCCGTAAACAGTGTTTCCCTACTACCCACAGTCACAAAATAGCTCCCTGATTAAAAACAATTTAGGGGCTGGAGAGATGGCTCAGTGGTTAAGAGCACTGGTTGTCCTTCCAAAGGACCCAGATTCAAATCCCAGCATCCACATGGCAGTTTGAAATTGTGTGTAATGGCTGGGTTTGATGGCACAGGCCTTTAAGCCCAGCACTAGGGAGGCAGAGGCAGGCAGAGGCAGAAGGATCTCTGTGAGTTCAAGGCCAGCCTGATCTACAGAGTGAATTACAGGATAGCCAGGGCTACACAAAGAAACCCAGTCTAAAAAAAAAAAAAAGAATTTAGATTCATTTATGTCTATGAATGTTTTGCCTACATGTTTGTATGTATACATACCAGGTGTGTGTCTAGGGATGGGTGAGGTCAGAAGAGAGCATCAGATCCCCTGGCACTGGAGTTACAGATGGTTGTAAGTCACCATGTGAATGCTGGGAATCAAACCTGGACCCTCTGGAAAAGAAGCTGGTGCTCTTAACCACTGAGCCATCTCCTCTTTTAGGGATCCATGCAATTAAAATAGATTGGCTTAAATCATCCCTATTATCTCATCTCAAGGTTCTTAACCTTAATTATATCAGGAACATCACTTATGCCTTAAAGATAACAAATTCATAGTTTCCAGAGACGAGGACAGATATATTTTCTGGGAATGGGGGAGAATTATTCTGTCTGACAACAAGGTATGATGTGGAGAAAAGTCTAAAAATATTGTTCACTAGAACCCATTTTTCTATATAAATGACAGAGGTGAGCCAATGCTCTTTAAGCTTATTGGGCTGCTAACAATGCTAACAAGTAGGACATGGTGGTCCACACTCTTAATCCCAGCTCTTGGGAGGCAAAGGCAGGTATATATCTGTGTTTGAGGTCATCCTGGTCTACATAGTGAGTTCAGGGACAACCAAGGCTACACAGTGAGACCCTGTCTCAAAAAACAAAAGCAACCCCTCCCACACACAAACCACCATCATCATCAAATGCCCCCCAAAACAATAAAAAAGAATGCTAACAAGCTATTTTTATTGTGTTTGCTGATGTGTGTGTGTGTGTGTGTGTGTGTGTGTGTGTGTGTGTGTTTGATACAACATCTCACTATGTAGCCCTGGCTAGAACTCACTGTGTAGACCATGTTGGCCTTGGGCTCTCAAAGATCGGCTACTTGCCTCTGCCTCTCAAGTGCTGGGATGAAGTAAGGGCAGGAAAATAGTTTTTTTGTTCTAAGGACACTCTGGTATATAATTTTCCTATAAGGAGACAAATTAACGCCTGGTGTATTACTCAGGGTTCTCCAGAGGAACAGGGGAGGTTCTGGTATAGACAGGCCCGGTCCAGCTTGTTCGTCAATGGGTGTCTACCAATGAGAGATCCAAGAATCCAGTAGTTGTTCAGTACCCAAGGTGGGTTGTCTCATCTGCTCCTCAGTATACAGCAGAATTCTGAAGAAGTGGGCTCTAATGTCAGTGAGGAAATAGACTTGCAAGCAAGAGAGCAAGCTTCCTTCATCCTTGTTCTTGATAAAGGCTGCCACTAGAAGGTGTGGCCCAGATTAAAGGTGAATCTTCCCACCTCGAAAGATCCAGATTAAGTCAGGCAATGGTGGTGCATGCCTCTAATCCCAGTAGAATTAAAGGTAGATTTTGAAGGGAAGGGAAGGCAGTTTTGAGTTTGAGGCCACCCTGGTCTACAGAGCAAGTATCAGGACAGCCAGGTCTACACAGAGTAATCCTGATGGAAAAAAAAAAACCAGATAAAAAAGTGATTTAAATAAAGAAAAATTCCCACAGATGTACACACCCACTCAAGTTGACAGTCAAGATAGCCACCACACCTGGTTTTATTCTTCCGCTGACAGCTGCCATACCTTCTCCCTCTTACCTGGCTGCTTGGGGCAAAAAGCTTGTCTGCTAACTAGTTCAGCTTCTCTGTGACCTGGCTGGGCTGCCCTCAAGGTAGTCCAGCTGTTCTGAGCAATTTAGAATTGTTCTGAGAATACTCACAGGAGCCGGGCGGTGGTGGCGCACGCCTTTAATCCCAGCACTTGGGAGGCAGAGGCAGGCGGATCTTTGTGAGTTCGAGGCCAGCCTGGTCTACAAAGCGAGTCCAGGACAGCCAGAGATATTCAGAGAAACCCTGTCTCGAAAAACAAAAACAAAAACAAAAAAAAAAGAGAATACTCACAGGAACTGTCTCTGGAGTCAATGGCAGCACCTGCCAAAGACAGGACTAGTGTTCTGGTAGGATTGGCTCTAGTTGTGGCTATTTCAGATAATCTATGCCAGGAGGCAGCAAGCCAGGGCATAGAAACCTTAGTGAACTCTAGGTAACACTGTAGCTGCTCTCACCCCAGACTGGAGGGAAAGAACTTCTCAGGTAAATCAGTAAGAAGACAATGACTGGTACAATAGGAGACTCCATAAGAACAATAATAGGGCATCGTTCTTATGCCCCTGCGTGAGGCGTGTGATTGGTGAAACTGAAAGCTGTGCTCTGATTGGTATAAATACTGCCCTTCATTTGCAAACCACACCCCTCCTGGATGCAGAACTAGGCGGTTCAGCTCGCTTTTTTTTAGTGGGCCAGGAGATACTTTCTGGTGCTGCTCCCTGGTGTCCTAACATTATTAGCCTTAATAGAAGACCTCTTCTTTTCTTGCCTTCTTGTGGTCTTTTTGTGGGCAGAGCGGGTTGAGCTGTAACATTGCCTTAATTAGGTTTCTATTGCTGTGATAAAGACCAGGACCAAAAGCAACTTGGAGAGGAAAGGGTTTATTTCGTCTTATACTCCCAGGTAACAGTGTATCACCCAGGAAACTCAAGCCACGGAGGAGTGCAGTTTGCTTGCTTCTCCTGGCTAGTTCAGCTTGATTTCTTATATAACAATCTGGCCCTGCTGACACCACCTCCCTGGTGGAGGGTTGGGGGCTGGGCCGAACAACATCACTCATCAATCAAGAAAAAGACCTACACACTTGCCTGCAGGCAATCTGATGTTGCATTTTCTCAGTTGAAGCCCCTCTTCCCAAATAACTAGCTTGTGTTATATTGACAAACCAACCGAGACAGCTATGAAGAGAAGACAGTGGCAGTAGTGGGTACAGCTGTAGTGAGGAGGCAGCTGAAGAGTTCCAGAGAGCAAGGCGCAGGGGTGACAAAGGATGTAGGTAGCATACAGAATGTGAAAAACTGAGTTGCTGAAGATGAGGAGCTCTGGTCACTGGAACTGAAAGTTCCAGGCAGCTGGCACGCCTTAAAGACTGAGGCTCCCCATACCAAAATGCTTAGGAACCGTAACCCTGGGTGCTGGGGGCTGCTGGAGTACCTGCAAGCCAAAGGTTTAATTAGATGCTAAGTACATGGCCTTTGACAATCAAAACGCAGAGCATTAAGCTTCCATCATGAGCACCAAGCGCTCTCAGCTCCATCCTTCAAGAGCCTCAAGGCTGAAGTCTCTAGTTCTCAGAGCTGGTAGCCTAGCCCAATAGTCTTTGACATTCAATGATCTGGGACTACCAACATTGGAAATGCCATTCCTTGCCTTTGCCTAAGCAGAAGGACTCAAGCCTGCTTACAGAAAACAGAACATGGAAACAATCTAAATTTTACTAAGAAAATAAGCAAATTCAACGAACATATATGAGATTATCCCAATTTTGCAGAACTTCTTCCCCCTATATATGTACCATTCCTGTTTCAATTTTCTCATCCATAAATGAAAATGCCTACCTTCAAGAGAGCTGTGTAGTTTGGGTCAGCAGTTTTACATTCATTAGTGTAAGGGTGAGTTCATCTGGATGCTTTTAAAAGGGGATTGTGCTACTGAGATTTTGACCCAACAGTCTGCGTGTCTAAGTGCTCCTAGGTATTATTGGTGCTGGTGCTGGATCATGCTTTTAAAGCAAGGGACTGAGGACAAAATCTGAAAGCTCTCAGCCCAATTGCCCTCTTGTTTCCAGTGGACTTGCTGATAGAGGTCTGCTCACATGAACTTCAACCTGTTCCTCTCTCTCCACTTTCAGATCTTACTTTTCTTTCTGTTCAAGAACTTTGTTCTTTTTAAAATCTAGCAATGACATAAGTATCTGTGCTTTCAAAGTTCATCTTTCTTTTTAAGAGTTCTGCTGGGCAGTGGTGGTGTGTTGAAAAAAATAACTAAGCTATTTACTAGTATTTATATTATCTTCAATTGATCGGTGGTATTAATCTTTAACACGCCAGTATAAATGAATACACACAGACACCACATGGATGTTAACAAGCCTAGGCCTGGGTTGTGTAATCCTAGCCCATCTAAGCTAGCTCATAACTCTATTACCCAAATATAACCCCTTATATACATATGTCCCTTTGGACTATTATTCTCCACACTAAGCCGATGTTCCAGATCTTCTTTAATCTACCCCATGGCGTGTCTTCCTTGTTTACTCTTGGCTTCTCCTGACCTCCTCCTCCTCCTCCTCCTCCTCCTTCTCCTTCTTCTCTCTCTAAAAGTCCTAGTCCCACCTATCTCTGTCTTTGCCCAATCTCCAGGCCTCAGCATTTATTTAACCAATCAGAGTCAATTAAGTAACAGACAGCAAACAGGACCAATTAACATTTAGAATGCTTAACACCAACCCATCAGTGGTGTACACTATTAATCTCAGCACTTGGGAGTCAGAGGCAGGTAGTTTGAGGCCAGCCTGATCTACAGAGCGAGTCCTAGAATAGCCAGGGATACACAGGAAACTCTGTCTTGAAAAGCCAATAAAAATTAAGTTAAATTAAAATTTCTTTTAGTGTGTGTGTATACACATGTGCACTTGTGCCTACAAAAGCCAGAATGGGGTGTCAGATCCCCTGGACCTGAATTTACAGGTGTTTGTGAGCTGCCCAGAGTGGGTGCTGGGATGCAAATCCCATGCTCTGTCTCTCCAGCCCCAAGGTTTATATTTTGTAACCACAATAATTAATATACCATAGATGTATTAAAGTATACAATGAATAAGTGAGAACATGTTTAAAAAATCACCAAATTCTAAATAATTAGTAGTTTTTACCCCCAACAATTCCTTCTACTTCTGATCCTCCTTTTGACCTCTGGAAACCACTCACCTGTTTTCTGTCACTACAGATTAGTGTATCTTATGTAAGTTCTATATAACCAGACTCATACAGAGTATATTCTTTTGTCTGGCTTCTTCCAGAATTGTTATTTGATCCATGCTCTTGTATCATTAGTTGAATTCTTGTTTGTTCTTGACAGTACTCCATTGACAGATGGTAGAGAAAGGTTTTTAATTATCCAGTATATACGCTCTGCTTTATTTTCCTGTACTTAATTTATTGTGCTTCATACCTCTACCTCCCTTCCACCCCCCAACCCTAGGTGGGAGAGAAAGAAGGTTAGAGGGAGAAGGGACGTTGGTCTCTTTGAGCTACTTCCTGCTGATTAGGGTCTTTGGATTCTTTGGGGATAATACCAGTCTCATTAGAAGTCCAGCAAAACAGAAAACTAGCAAACCAGGAGACCAACAAACCAGGAGACAGCAGCAGGAAGAACTAGCAGCAGCTTGGGGGAGCACCAGCAACGGGGAGAGCAACAACTGCTTTCTACCTTGCAGCCCTTTCTCTTCTTTGTAGAGCTTTCTCCTACTTCTTTGTAGAGCTTTTCCTCTTCTCTGTAAAGCCCATTCTCTTTTACTTCTTGGTGGAGCTCCTTTTCTCTTTTCTCTTTGTAGCCCCTTTCTCCTAGGGGCTCTGGCTTTTTATTGCTCTCTCCCAAGTCCTCAGAGTTAAACTTGCTCAGCTGGTAAAGCCACATCCCTGCTAGCTCACAAGACCTTTAATACTTTATATCTGTGTCTTAAGCAGCCCACCTGGAATTAAACAAAAACATTCTCACAATTGGTTTTAATAAACTCCTACCACAACAGATCTACATCACAATGTATCTATGCATTTACCCATTGGTGGCTGTTTGGATTATTTCTATTTTACAGCTTTTACAAACAAAGCTGCTCTGAACATCCATGTACCAGTAAAACATACACTTTTGTTTTCTCACTGGAAAACACCTGAGTACAGAGAATAGATCTAATGGTCTATTATGTTTAATTAAAAAAGACTTACTCATTTTGCTTTGTTTGTATGAACATTTTGGCCACATGTATGTGC
Organism: Lophiomys imhausi; assembly: GCA_907164525.1. Lineage (NCBI taxonomy): Eukaryota > Metazoa > Chordata > Mammalia > Rodentia > Muridae > Lophiomys > Lophiomys imhausi. The sequence goes on from CAJQZJ010033726.1 coordinate 1,356,787, forward strand.
ACCATGTGCATGCCTGTTGAGTCCTCTGAAACTGGGGTTACAGAGCTACAATATGAGCTAGAAATTGAACCCCGATCTTCTGAAAGAGCAACAAGTGCTGTTAACTGCTGATCTATCTGTCTAATCCCAACCCTTTTTGTTTTAAGTAAAATTATTATACTGTTTTCCAAAGTACTTATATCATTTACACTGCTACCAGGGATACATAAAAGTCAAGTTCTTCTGAAAGAATCCTTACCAACATTTACTATTTTGAAGTGTTGACTGCAAAACACTTTTTAGGCAATCATATAGGCCCAAAAAATGCACTAGTTTTACCAGTTAATTATTCTCCTGGGACCTGGGTTCAAATCCCAGCACCACATGACAGTGCACAGCTGTCTGTAATGGCCGGGTGTGGTGGCGCACACCTTTAATCCCAGCGCTTGGGAGGCAGAGGCAGGTGGATCTCTGTGAGTTCAAGGTTAACCTGGTCTACAAAGTGAGTCCAGGTCAGTCAAGGATACACAGAGAAACCCTGTCTCAACCCCCCCCCCCAAAATATATATATTCTCCTGGGAGATAATACTATTAAGTTGCCATGTTTGTAGAGTCTCAAAGTTGGTCCCCTTAGACACACAGGACTCTTGTCCTTTCTTTTTAAGTTTATTTATTTGTTGACTGTGTGTGTTTATGTTGTGTGTGTATGTGTGTGAAGTTGTCAGAGGACAACTTGCAAAAGTTGGTTCTCTCCTTTTACCATGTGGGCCCCAGGGATGGAACTCTGGTTGTCAGACCTGACGGCAGCCTGACCAGCACAGCCTGACCAGCACTGTTGCTGTTTAAACAGAAATTTTCTTTTCCTTTCATTTTCATTATCCAAGCAAGTCATAAATGGAAGTCCAAGAAAACACATAAATACCCACATCCAGAAAACTGAAAATATTCCTCTGTCTCTGGCTCTTCTTTTTTGAGACAAGGCCTTACTTTACTGTCCAGACTGGTCTGAAAAGTCTTGTCTGAAGCAATCCTCTCAGCTTCCCCGGTGCCAGGACCTGGAGCACCTTCTCTCTCAGCTTCCCCGGTGCCAGGACCTGGAGCACCCCCTCTCTCA
>CAJQZJ010033726.1:1357889-1386863 GCA_907164525.1 Lophiomys imhausi
CCTCTCTCAGCTTCCCCGGTGCCAGGACCTGGAGCACCCCCTCTCTCGGCTTCTTCGCTTTGACTTATTTCTTCCTGCTTTTAAAAGTGGTTTTGTAAGTGACTAAAATAGATTCTATCCTTAATGAACCTAAGTTTAATATTTTTGTGATGTAGTAAATTAGGAACAAAACAAAACAAAACGGCCCTGTAGTTTTCTATTTTCCTAAAGCATTTTCTAGAAAATTCAACACAGTGTATAATTTAACATTAACATTTCAGGTCTTTAATGTGTTAAATGAGTTTTTCTTTTAACTGGATGGAGAGGAATATCTTAACTCATACCTTTAGGCATAAAATCATTCTTATATTCCAGAGTTCCAGAAACTGATAGCAAAATAACATTAATAAATATGATCCGTAAACATTCCTGGGTAAAAATAACTATATGCTTGGTAGGCACTGTAGGAGTGGGTCTGTATTTATTGTCTCATTAAGGTCCGTGGAGAATGTTCTAGTTTCTCTAGTTTAGACTCAGACCTCACACTAGATATAGTCAAAGGTTTTAAAAATTTGTCAAAGAAATCCAGATGTTATGTTGTTGTCCTCCTTGGGGAAGTCAAGACCAAAGCCGCTTCAATTGAAAGCACGCGATTTCTAAGACCTCTCTCTCTCCATGTTCCCCTTCCTTGTCTTACTGTTCCTCACCAAAGGCACGTCAACTTGGCTTCTTTGTGGTGGTAGTGTCTCCAGAACCCAGGCGGCCACTGCCCATCTCTGTGGTGTGCTTCTGGCCAGGAGTTTAACTTCCCTGCTGGGTCCACAGCTGACCTAATATACATTCTGAGTAAAATGATTGCACCCTTTGTCTTTCAAGTCGATAAAGCAGGAGCCCCAAGGGAATGCCTCTCAGAGTTTATCACCCCATCCAGAAAAAGAATTTATTTCTGGATTCACTTCACTTGTTCACTCAGTTTACCAACGGCACTGTTCTATGGCAGTACTACTAGGAGAGTGGTCTGGAAACATAGCTCTAAGCCATTGTTTTTCCCCCCCAAACCCAACAACAGGACAAAGAAAATTACCTAAATTTATCAAGGGCACCCGAGGGCACTCTCCATCCAGAGCTCTCAAAGGAGAAACCTATGAGAAGCAAGCAAGATTCTCCGAGCTTCCCTGAGGACAGGAGGAGGGTCCTTGCACAGAGAATCCTGAAACTGCGTTTGTATTCCTGGGCTGAGGTTATAAACCAAGGTTTGAGTTCTGCCAGTTAATGCCCTTAATTGTCCTGGTTTTACTTTTCAAGAATGAAAACTTCAGGTCCTAAGTCTTTTTCTGACTGGGGATACTGTTGGCAGGAACGAATGAAGGTGCTCCCAGCCAGAGATCCCTAGGATGAACGAGCAGATACACCAAGCTCAGGAGCACACCATACATCGCAGGGTACAGATCCAGTGCAGCCCAGGCTATTTCAAATATCACGGGACTTTATAAGAACATGAAACTGAAAATGGGAAAGTCCCTGTGTAACCTATCTCGTCGTCAACAGCTAGGAGACTGGTGACGGCCTCCGGATCTGGGACCGGATTGGCTGCGAGCTCAGGGACTATAAGAGTGCGCGCACAGCACGGGGCACATTTCTGTCGTCGGGACCAGCGCCTGTCGTCTGGGCCGGAACAGTGCACGATGGCTCGATCTGTGACCCTGGTCTTTCTGGTGCTAGTCTCACTGGCCGGCTTGTATGCTCTCCAGAGTGAGTCCCTCTTCCCCTCTCTCTTGGCGTTAATTTTGATTGCTCCCCAGTTCTCCTTCCCTACGGGATTGGCCAGGGCTGGGTCTCCCGGGAAAGCGGTCGGAGTTCGCCTCCGCCTTCTTTTTGCCTCCAGGCACCCGGGTGATGAGTTCGGGTTTGCGAGGGTGCGAACTGACAGTTCTGGAGGTGGGGAAGACTTCTCTTTTGCTCTTTGCCTGCTAGAGCCCCTAGGCTCCCGGAGCGCAGGGGGAGGGTGGGCCTGCCTGAGTGCACGGAGTGGAGGACTATGGACATGCGGAAGCCGGTCGGGACAGGAGAAGTCGGAACGCCGCCGCCCAGCTTCCTTTGCACTTGCAGAGCGTCACTGATCCTACCCAGCCAAAGTCGAGAGAGAGAGAGAGAGAGAGAGAGAGAGAGAGAGAGAGAGGGGGGGGGGGGGGGGGGGGGGGGGGGGGGGGGGGGGGGGGAGAGAGAGAGATATGGGCGTGGGTCCCAGGCTCTGCGGTGTTTCAAAGCTTTCCGATCCTTAACAAGTTTACTTTGTATCATTAGTGTTGCTTTTAGTAATAACCATGAAGGCTGCTGGGTAGGATAGCTTACTGTAATGCTGAGGCCCTTGCCTTGTAAGTTTGAAAATGCTTCTACGAGGGAAACATTATGGTTCCTCATGTCTCTCAGATAGGGAACCAGAGGCATTGAGATTTTAAGTAATTTATTCACCCAAGGGAATAAATGGCAGTCGAGATTGAAATTGAGGCACATATTCTGTGCCATCTGTGGTAAAGTAGGCCTTCTGGCTTTAACCTCCATTTGTTTCTACAAGTGCTCCGGGCCTTCCTGGGTCATAGTCTATCAAACAGGCTGGGCTTCCTTGGACCCTTAGTACTTCAGGGCTTCCTTTTTGGCACACTGCCTGGTTCTTTCCCAGATTACTTTCAGTTTTGAAAAACCGACCGTTTGTCTTAAGTCAGGGAGGTTGTGAACGCCGGGGTGAGGATAACCGAGTATGGATACCAAAACTCTTGAGGAGCTTGAAGTCATAGAGGCTGAAAAGTGGCAGAGCCCACACTCAGACCTGGCACCACTTGTCTTAGTTGTGGAAGAGATGGTTCTTTCCCGGAGAAGTCCAGGCAGGATGAACCAGGGCTCTAACCTCTGTGGCATCTAGCACGTTCTTTTTACTAAAACCTCAAATGCAAGGAGCTCTCTGGTGTGTCTTCACAGTAACTTTACAGGAAAAAACTTCAAAGCTTCACTGAGACCTTCACTCTAGCCGGCCACAGTTCTCAGAGGTCTTCCTTCTCCCTACTACCTTCCACATGTAGATGAGTAGCTGCCCTTCAGAGACACGCACCCTGAATATATGTGTATTTGAAAGTATATTATAAGCCTGGTGTGGTGACTCATACTCGTAATCTCAGCCCTGGAGAGGATGAGAAAGAAGTTTGAGGCCCATCTGGGAGACAGAGTAAGACTTTATTTCAAACAAACAAATAAATGAATGAATAAATGAAAGGGCAAAACCAAAGAGCTAGTGAAATGGTTCAGCAGGTAAAACATTTGACCTCAGATCCCACTTGGTGGATGGAGAGAACTGACTCTTAATCCACACGAGCTACAGTGTGTGTGTGTGGTGTGTGTTCTCTCTCTCTCTCTCTGACTCTCTCTCTGTCTCTCTCAGTAAAACAATAATTATTTTTAGAAAGTAGATATACATTAGTGATACCTTAGTGTCAAATCTGCATATTGGACACAGTAGTACTTCTCGTCATGTTCGCTAAGAAACAGAAACAGAATTTATAGGCTGGTATTATGGCCCAGCAGCTAAAAGTACTTGCCATGCAACCTAACCACCTGACTTCATGGAACCCACCATGGAAGGAGGAAACGGAACCCTGAAAGTAGTCCAGTGTCTTCATAAGCATGCCTTCAGGAGCTTGAGTTTGTGTGTTTGAAAGTGCACACACAAATAACAAGTGAAGGAGTTGATAGTATTTTCTTTCCATGTCCCGATGGCATGAGGTAATTCCCAATGTCTGTAGTTACAGCAGCCATTTGAAAGTGCTCACAAGCAGTACATACGCTCATATCCACTGTTCCACTTAGTTCTAGTGGAATGCGTTCTTTCTCATTCGTCAGAGTCCTCACTTCTTCCTGCTGTATTTTGTCCATCCCAAGCCAGTCACTTCAAGTTTTGCTAGCTTCTGTAGATACTTAAATTCTGTTTGTTTTCTAGATCATGAAACCAGAGGTTTGAACTGGGTGTCGGTGGTACACACCTTTAGTCCTAGTACTTGGGAGACAGAGGCAGGCAGATCTGAATTTGAGGCCAGCCTGGTCTACAAAGCAAGTTCCAGGACAAACCCTGTCTTGAAAAACTTAAAAAAAAATTGCCAAACAGTGGTGGCACATGCCTTTAATCCCAGCACTCAGGTTGCAGAGGCAGGTGGACCTCTGTGAGTTCGAGGCCACCTTGATCTACAGAGTGGCTTCCTGGACAGCCATGGCTGTTACACAGAGAAACCCTGTCTCGAACAAAACAAAACAAAACAAAAAAGAAAAAGAGAAAAGAAACCAGAGGCTTGTTGTAGAATGTAAAGTCTGGGCTGGAACAGAGATTGTATTTGATAGGCCTACACCTCAGACTGACTTGCATAGGAACCTAGTTAGGGAGGAGATAATACTAGTGGCTCCCATCTGAGGGGTGACTGCTTAGCTGTCGTCATTGTATCAGACGGTATGTGTTAGGAAGTCTAGAGAGGAGAAATAAACAAAGAGGAAGGAGATAAAAATAAGAAAGTGAGAGAAGCCAATGCAGCAATACATGAACACAGCAGTTTGATGTGGCTACTGCAGAGGGTGTGCAGAATGAGACAGGGAAGTAGGTGAATGTAATTTCCAAAAGGTGGGCATTAAGGGAAAAGATGAGTGCAGTTCTTGGGAGCCTCCAATAAAAGCAGTGACAGAAGACACTGCTACAAGCCAGGCGGGAAAGATGAAAGGCATGTACAGGATTTTGAGGAAGAGATACTAAGATCTCAATATGTAGGTAGCATTTTAGGGAAGCAGACCACTTGTCCAGAGCAGAAACAGAACTGGGAGAAATAGATGAGCAAATGGTGTGTGGTGTAGACCTAGGCACAGTTAAGTCCAAGGGAAGGGTTCCTGTAACCGAACTTTTAAATTATTATTTATCACTTATTTATTTATTACTAAATTCACTTATAACAAACACCAACAATTTCTTAACTATTAATCCTATAAAATCCTACAACCCCTTTAACCTATCCACTAAACCTATTGATAATTATAACAACTATTTTCATAACCTTTTAGAATGATACAGTCTCTGGGGCAGGTCCTCAGTTGTCAGGAATACAGTCTTTGTTGTAGATTCTTTTTTTTTTTTTTTTTTTTGGTTTTTTGAGACAGGGTTTCTCTGTGTAACAGCTCTGGCTGTCCTGGTCTCACTTTTGTAGACCAGGCTGGCCTCGAACTCACAGAGATCCGCCTGCCTCTGCCTCCCAAGTGCTGGGATTAAAGGCGTGAGCCACCACCGCCCGGCTGTTGTAGATTCTTTAACGCACTTAGCAGTCCTTCTTCTGGATCTCTCAGATGCAGGTTCGTCAGGGTCGTTGGTTATTGCAGTCTCACCTTAAATAAGGCTTCATGCTTTCTTCTCTGTGGGAGACCCCAGCCGTCTGCAGGCCAACTTACTTCTTTTGAATCAGGAACTCAGCTGCTCTGCCTCAGTCCTTAAAGCCAGGCACAGTTTCCTTTAGGCCACTGTTTGGACAGATCAAACCCCTCTAGGCAAAAGCTGAGCCACAGGGTCCAGTCCTTGGCCTTTTGGTGTCTTGCTCAGGCTTTCTTTGCTCACCGGCTTCTTTCTGCTTCAGGGAGAGAGCTGGCCATCAATGGCCAGCCGTTTTTTCAGCAGGACTCTTGGAGCTCTCTAGCATCAGGGGCCTCTCCTCTTCTGGGCTCCACGCACTGTCCTCAAAATAGGAGGAACTCTGTTTCAGCTTAATTTGGGCTCTGCCCACTTAGCAGCTGAAAACAATGTCAGGCCAGATACTTTGTTTCTTCAATTCTATTGAGTCTTTCCTGTTTTCCTGACTTCAAACTTGTTTTTCAGTCTATTGAGTCTTTCCTGTTTTTGCTGACTTCATGCTGATAATGCTCTTCAGGCCCCGAATTAAGAGACAGTATCAGAAACTCCTATATATTTTCTAAATCTAATTTATCTAACCCCTACAGGTTCCAACAGTTGTCATTTGTCTTTCCCTGTGGCCCTCAGGTCCCCCTCAAATACAAATATACACACGCCACCCACCGGAAAATGGGAAGCCGAATTTCCTGAACTGCTATGTGTCTCAGTTTCATCCACCCCAAATTGAAATCGAGCTGCTGAAAAATGGAAAGAAAATAGAAAAAGTGGAGCAGTCAGATTTGTCCTTCAGCAAGGACTGGTCTTTCTATCTCCTGGTTCATACTGAATTCACACCCACTGCCACGGATACATACGCCTGCAGAGTTAAGCACATCACTCTGAGGGAGCCCAAGACCGTCACCTGGGGTGAGTATTCAAGTTCTTCCTTAATTTCTGGAAGCTCCATCTGTGTTGTTACAATTTGAAAGTTCTTTGGTACTTTACAAATCTGTGTGCTAAGATTGTTAGAGAACACCCCAAAGGATCCAGGGTGCCTGCCAACACCCAGCATGCCTCTGAACCAGTAGTTCACTGCTATGAGCACTGGGGGGGGGGGGGGGCAGCAGTAGCCCCAGACCTCATACCTCTTACCTGTGGCTTGCAGTTTTCCTGGCAGCCTGAGCCACACTAAGTGCCAGAGAACATGCTGTAATTCCTGCCCTCATGTACCTACACTGCACCAGGGCCCTGGTTAGGTGTGGGGCTGAAACTTGTAGACAGGGGTGGATCTCTGGGTAGTTCTTAGGTTCTCAAGGCTAGCAACAGCAACCTATTCTACCAGCCTTATTGCTAACAACAATTGGATGTCCGTTAGTACTTAGTAAAAATGTTTTCTTTTTCTCCATTTTCTTTCTTCATAGATCGAGACATGTAATCAAGCATCCTGGAGGTAGGTGTCTTGACTTTAAGAAATGGATCTTTGGGAGGAGGGAGGTAGGGGTAGAGCACATGCCTAAACATGCATAAGGCCTTGAGTTCTATTCCCAGAACTGGAGGAAGAGAATTGTTTGATTCACTATCCTAGGAGCTGTTTATAGAGAGCTCAAACAAATAACTATAACTGTAAGAAAGACATTAATCAGGGCAGCTTGTCAGCAGCCACAGAAGAATCCTTTGGGGTCACATTTCTTTATCCTGTGGACTGACAGGAAAGAGGCATGTAGCTACAGGTCTGGCTCTGGCATGACACTAACCCTCTAAAGGGAGAACAGCACCTTCAAGTATGTGGCAAGGAGAGGCAGGTGGTTATCTACACTTCCTGCAAGGGTTTGATGGTTCCTCGGTTTTCACCTTGCCATTTCTGCTTAGAAGGCCTTGGACAATGAACCTGTTCCTTTCTTTGCATGACAGTGGCCTTGCCCTTCATCCAGAAGAATGGAGTGACAGAGTTTGACAGACACATGCCTCTTTCAGTCTCTTGCTCTGCCTCAGTGCACAGGTACTAGGATTACCTTCTAGAGGCTTCCAGACCACTCTAGGCAAGATGTGGACACAGAGTGCTGTAACTCCATGTAAAGGCACCATCAGATGTATCAGAAGGAAGTCAAGGAGCAATAGAGGGAACTTGGATGTCTCCGTTGATGGAGTCTAGTGGTAGAAAATCCAGCTTTTCAGTGAAATCCTTCTGTCCAGGGACCTTCAGGCCAAAACCTCATTCAAATCTTGTCTTATATTTATTTCTAGGAAACAGGGATTGATTTGAGAGCAAGAGAGGATGGGTGATCTGTCCAGATAGGCAGTTGCCAAATGGAGCCAGGACCCACCTTCTTTAAGAAGGTAGTTGTCCAACAGACCCATTTGGTGGTGAGATCTGTAATGCAAATGCTCCACTAACTTTCTCCTTCCCTCCATCTCCCTCCCTGCCTTCCCTTCCCTTTTTCTTTTCAGGTCTGAAGATTTATTCGGATCAGCTTAATTCCAAATTCAATTTTAAATATGCTATACAATTTATGGGCACTGTAAGAAGTAGCACTGTACACATCATCTTCTTTATAACTTAGTTTAAATGTTGTATGCATGTTTTCAAAAAAAATTGAAGACTAACACCCTATATATCTCAGATAATAAACCATCAATGAGTATTTTGATCAGAAACTTAATGAAAAAAAATTTTGATAATTCAAAAGAAAAAAGCTGTTAATAAATATGGTTAAAAACAATAGTTGATCATGTATCAAACCCTCTGAACATCTCTTTAGTCGGATGCAGTTATTCTTCTGTGGTCTATCACAACATAAGTGATTTTAAAAGAATCTAAGAAACTTGAGATATTTTCTTTTCGGTAAAGCACGGAGGCCTAACTAAAGTCTGTCATTGTGCCTAGCAGCTTAGCAGTCCTTTTCCCCAACACTGTGGTTACTTCCTCTTTGCTATTTTTACTCAAAAAAAAAAAAAAGGACTTTTGTTGCCACACATTTGCCAGAGTGTTGCATGAAGCAGTTTCTCTAGGTAGCCTCAAATGTCTGCAAGCATGCATGCTTTTCATCACCTGAAAAGCCAGTGAGTGTCTCAGGAGGTTCTCATAGAAGCAGGCTCCTGAAACTAAGCATCTAGATGAAAATGACTAAGAAAGGGCTCCAACGCAGAACTGTAGGAGGTGGTTGACAATAGGAAGAAACTGAGAGGGGAGCAGAGAGTTCGGAAGTACTGGGCCCCCAGGGAGCTCTAGAGCAAAAATCACATCTTGAAGTTTGTCTTGGTAATGTGCACAAGCCAGCTGCTGGATGTACAGGACTGTGTGATAGGATGAAAGCCCAGATACTTTGGGGTGCAGGTTCTGGTTATTGGTAGTGAACTATGCAAAAGCTAGGGACTGGCTCTTACTGCTGGATGAAGGTGGGGCATCTGTGGCTACTGTGTTTCCTGTTAAATTCTGTTGGGCCTACAGTACACCCAGTCTGAAAACCTCACTCCAAGTTCAAAGCTTCTAAGGACTGATATTAAAGTGGGAATGCTAATCAGTTAGGACTAAGTTTGATTCCTAACCTTATAAAAGTTACTATAATATTCCTGACTTGAGTTTTTAATTTTGATATAGTTTGTGTCCCCAAAGGTCCTTTTGTGGTTGGAGGCCTAGTCCCCAGAGTGTTGATAATGAGAAGTAGGAGTGGACCTTTAAGAGGGGGCTCTAGTGGGAGGTCCTGAGGTGGTCTCAGGGGATGGCGATCTTTTTGAGTTCTAAGAGAGGGTTGTTATAAAAGCTGCAAATGTGGCCTCTTTTGTCCCTTCTGCTGGTCTAACATGCAGTCACTTGCTCACTCCTGGAATACCTTTTCCATTGCTGTTGCTGTAAAAGAGGAACTTTTGGCATAGAGCCTGTGCTTCTCATTCAAATTTTGAAATTTCAAAACCCTGAGTTAAATAAATCTCTTCTTACTAAGTAGCTTCTGTCAAGTATTTTTTTTTTTTTTTTTGGTTTTTTCGAGACAGGGTTTCTCTGTGTAGCCCTGGCTGTCCTGGACTCACTTTTGTAGACCAGGCTGGCCTCGAACTCACAAAGATCCACCTGCCTCTGCCTCCCGAGTGCTGGGATTAAAGGCGTGCGCCACCACCGCCCGGCCTAAGTATTTTTTAATAACAATTAATTACTGATAAATAGTAACCATAATCCCAAAGTGGGATAATTAGTCCTATAAAGCTTATTCATTTATTCGCTCAATTGTTATTACTTTAAGTTTAGATTTATTCATTTATTTTTGTGTATGTTGCATATATGTATGTATACCACATGCATGCTTTGCACCTATGAGGTTCAGAAGGTGTCAGATCCTCTGGAACTAGAGTTATGGATGGCTGATGAGCCACAATGCAGATGCTGGGAATCTAACCTGGGTCCTCTGGAAGAGCAGCCAATACTCTTAACTGTTAAGCCTTTCAATTTTTTTTTTTTTTTTTTTTGCGTGTATGTGTTCGCATCTGTGTGTGTGGGGAGGATGTGAATGTGTGGGGGATGTACATGTGTGTCTGTATATGTGGGGGGTGCATGTTTGTGGGTGTGGTATGTATATGTGTTTATGTGTGTGGGGGGGGTGCATGTGTGTGTGCAGGTAGGTGTAGGGGGTGTGTATGTGAGTACGGCTCAGAGGCCAGAGGTGGTCGCTGCTGGATGTCCTCCCCACTTGCTCTCATTCTTTACCTTCTGTTCTGAGGTAGAGTCCCAGTCAACCTCAAGCTGGCCTGCAAGCCTCAGGGGCCCTTTAGTCTCCATTTCCAGCACTGAAATGGGTCACAGGCACCCGGCACCGCACACAGCGTTTATGTGAGTGCTGAGGACTGAATTCAGGTCCTTAGGCCTCAAGACTGTGGCAGGAAGCTTCCAGGCCCCCAATAAATGACATTTACAGGAGGCAGATGGGCCCAGAAGACAGCACTCTCCAGGGACAAAGTCCCTTGGTGTAGTGTTTGATTTTTCAGGTTCCTCCTCTTGTGAAGAGTTTAATCTTGCTTGGTTAACGTTTCAGTAGGATTGAAGATGATTGTGCTACTACTACTCAACTTAAGCTGCACAGGGGAACCTCATGGGAAGCTCTTCTGTCACCTAGAGAAAAGGCTCATGGCACAGAGACGTCCCAAGTGCCTTAGCACAGCCCAAGCTGCTGAAGAACAAGATTGCAGTGACAGCCTAGGAATTCAGCAGAAGGAGAGAAGGCTGGAATCCTCCAAAGACTGCTTCCTGCAGCCACCAAGAGCTCAAGAAGAACCTGGGGGAGGGACCTGGGAGAAAGGACCCCACCCCTCACCCTGCCAAGACACGTTAAAAATACGCTTATCACCTTGAAAATGACCTTAGGGTAGGCTACAGGTAGAGAAGTGGACCCTTTCCACCTGTCCTGGTGGAACTTTGTTGGCACCCAGGGTGCCAAGGAGAACCATATTTCCAACTTTCTGTCCCCAGGTCCTGTGTCCACTGGTTAAACCTTGAGCAGTAAAGGTGACTTTCTCTGTGTGTGAGTGTGCGTATATGTGTGTGTCTTCTTTAGCATCATACTTTGCCATATTGCTTTGAGCCTCAGCAATGGCTCTGACTCAAATGTGGTATTGTTGGCTCTGTGATGCTTTTTTGAAGTGGTGACAATCTAGGTCAAATTCACAAAACAAACAAAAATCCCAAACTACACCTTTGAGTTGCCTTGCATTTATTCAGCTATATTAGCCTGGCATAGCAAGTGGTCAACGAAATTTCAAGAAATAAAACAATGGGATTGTAAACCCTGATAATAAAGACTTGTGTATCTGTAGGCTGAAACCTCTGACTTTTAGTTTCTGGACACTACAAGTAATGCCACCTTCAGAGCAACCAGAAAGTGTCTTAGTTTCAAAATGTCATGGGGAAATTGTGACTAGTCAACAGGTCTGCTGATCTAATCTCTGTGGGCAGGTAGGAGTGGAAGAGAACCACCCTTCCCTTTTCTTCTAAAGGGCTTTGGCTAGAGAGGAAACTAAGAGGGGGTGGGGAAGTCTCTTTGGCCAACAGCCTGCTGATGTGGTAATCTACTGAGTGGGCAGCTCACACACAGCGCTTTAGGAGGTGGTAGCAGCACAGATGGCGTTAAGAGACAGGGGTAGAATTCCAGAGGCAATCTGCACCTTATCTACCCACTTTGTGACTTCTGCTCTGTGACCTAGGGTGTCCCTGTGACAGCCTTCTCTCTGCTTATCAACTCCTGCACAGCCATGCAAGGTCCTCCAACCCCACCAGTGTGACAAGCTCCAGTGCATGCTTCTAGCTCTCCTACCCAATAGCTGCCCTGGCAGGAACAAGATGGGAAGGGATGAAACACCTAGGTCTCAGGTGGGCTGCTGGATGCTGAGTGGACACAAGGTGATAGTGGGCTCTGCTTTCTAGGGCTGCCCAGTCTCACTGGAGGGCCTCTCTTTCCCTGGTCTGTGACTGCAAGAAGCAGAGAGGAGAGAAGAGCCCACCAGCAGTCAACCTGGGCCAATAGGCTGGTGCATGTGATGGAGTGCTAGGCTCCACTAATTTCCTTCTGAGGCTTCCAACTGTCTCCAGGTTCCAAGGTTTATACCCGAAGTCCTATTGTAACACTGTATTGTGCAGTATTACCGCTACTGTGTTTGAGACATAATTTACAAACCACACAATTGGTATATCTAAAGTATAATTCATTGAGGTTTAGTATATTCTTTTTTTTTTTTTTGATTTTTCGAGACAGGGTTTCTTTGTATAACCGCTCTGGTTGTCCTGGACTCACTTTGTAGACCAGCCTGGCCTTGAGTTGACAGAGATCCGACTGCCTCTGCCTCCCGAGTGCTGGGATTAAAGGCGTGCGCCACCACCACCCGGCGAAGGGCTATGTATATCCATCACCAGGCTTTTAGAATATTTTCTTTTTTTTTTTTTCTTGAGGTAGGGTCTCAATCACTATGTAGCTTAGGCTGGCCCTGAATTCATTAGTTATCCACCTGCCTCTGCCTCCTGAGTGCTGAGATAAAAGGTGTGTCTTTCAGTTTTTTGAATTTGCCTGTTCTTGATATTCCTTTAAGTTTATCAAAATTGTTTTTATTTACTTGTAATGGAATATTTTTATTTATATACATTTATATTTACTAATACTTAACAAACACCTATAAAATACTTAAATCCTATTACCTAAAACTTATAGTCTAAAACCTATAATCTATCTAAGAACACTCTAATACCTATCTACGAACACCTAACTATGGCTACTTTAACTTTTTTAAAAGGATATTAATATTCTTAGCATAGGTCTGTGCAGGGTGATTTGGTTTAACGGCAGTCTTGGCAGTCAATCCTTTTCAAAGCTTAGTGTTTGTTGGGCCTTACTTTGTCAGTTTGCAAGGCCAATTTATTTCAACCACCAAACTGTGGCTGGTTTATAAAGTCAGCCTGTTCCAACATCTAAAGTGAAGCTGGCCTTCTCCACAGCTGAGAGACTCACCTCCAACTGTCTCCTTGGTCTAGGCAAACCCACCCCACAGCCCAAAGCCTTTTCAACTGTGCTCGACTCACTCACTTTTTTGGCGCTCTGGGGCCCCAAAACAGACATCTTCAAGGGACTCTCTCAGCAGGTTTTCTGATATGCCTTTGCCTTGGGCTATAGCAGTCTAAATTCTGTTAATGGCAAACCTTGCTATGCACTTCTCCAGTATGACTTCTCAGTCGGTGAGGGCAGGAAGAAGACAGCACCTTGTGGAGCTCTCTGGCTTATATATCGCATTATCTCACGATCCTTGGCGATCTCGAGCGTCCACGAGATTTCTTGTGATGTCCAGCAGTCCTGTTGCTTCTCACGGCAACTTACGTCATCTGCACAGCTTGTGTGGTTTCTTAGCCACGCCCCTTCAACAAGGCAGTTAGCAGAACTATGGCCTCAACTGTGCCCTGTCCACCTTGGCCCAAGTTCAAGGGTCACCAAGCTCTTTTTTTTTTTTTTTTGGTTTTTCGAGACAGGGTTTCTCTGAATATCTCTGGCTGTCCTGGACTCGCTTTGTAGACCAGGCTGGCCTTGAACTCACAAAGATCCGCCTGCCTCTGCCTCCCAAGTGCTGGGATTAAAGGCGTGCGCCACCACCGCCCGGCTACCAAGCTCTTTTTTATGTGCTGCCAGATGCTAATCTGAACTGCCTACCAATGCACTAAACAGGTCTAACTTCTGCCACACTTGTGTGTGTGTGTGGGGGGGCATGTGTACATCTTGCAGGAGCATCCTCTCTCCTGCTACCATGTAGGATAGAACTCAGGTGGTCTGTAGTCAGGCTTGGCAGCAGCATCTTTACCCACTGAATGATCTCACTTGACCTTTAGAGATTATAATATCCACACCTCACCCTTTTTGCTACAAGGTCTTGCTATGAAGTTCAGCTTGCCTTGAACTCATAGCAGTCCTCCTGCCAGCTGACTATGGTTTGTCTAATGCTCTACCAGAGGCGTGATTTTGCCAGATGCATATACCTTCTGCGGTTGTATGATGTTTGGAATTCTGGGGAGTTTTCAGGGGGTATATAAATGCTAGGGCCCAAGAGGCAGGGTGGGTTGTTGCTTGCTATTGGTTACTGTTAATCACCATTTGTTAAGTAGTTGTGCGCAAAGAAGAAGCAATAAGAAGAAATTAGATATCCTAATGGCAAAGGTTAAACTTGCTCCAAGGAATGTGACACCCGTAATCATCAGGAAGTAGCCTAATAATAATACCACTCTCCTTTCCAACCTCTGACTTTATTCAGGGATCTCTTTCCTTTCCTCTTTTTTCTCTCTTATCTAGTGTTAGGGATTGAAAGGGAAGAAGTCAGCCTTGAGCATATTCCCTGCATCTTTAATTTCATAGTTCAGTGCCACGGTATCACGCAGATAAGACTTCTGATTTAGAAAATGTGGGGCAGGGGCTGGAGAGATGGCTAAGAGGTTAAGAACACTGGCTGTTCTTCCAAAGGTCCTGAGTTCAATTCCCAGCAACCACACGGTGGCTCACAGCCATCTACGATGAGAAAATGTGGGGCTTTGTTGCTGTTGTGTTGTCCAGGGACATGCTAACCCTCATGTTAGGGAAGACCTTAGTCTGGTAATGTCTAAGAAGAGATCATCCCTTCCCTCTTAGTTTTCAGTAGATGAAAAGTTCCTGTGGCTTCCACTCCTTTCTTCTGACTCATGCAGAACACATGAGGTCCCAGATGTAGGGCCATGCTAGTCTCCTGGACCCTCTGAAAACAGAAAAGCTGACCGTGTGCTGTTGCCAAGCACCTTGGCTTTCCTGCTAGGAGACTGCTTTTAGTGAATGAGCCATTCTCTTCCTTTTTACTGACCAAGCCAAAAGAGCAGTTGTTGTTCTATCATCCACTGCAAAGAAGGCTGAGGTAGGGTAGGAATTAAGGGTGCTTGTCTAGCATGTACAAGATACTGGGTTCAACCTCAGTATCAAATATAAAAACAAAATATATATGTTGGGCATTTAATCCCAGCCCTTGGCAGGCAGAGGTAGGTGGGTCTCTTTGAGTTGGAGGCCAGCCTGGTCTAGGTAGTGAGTTCCAGAAAAGCCAGGGCTACACAGAAGAACCCTATCTCAAAACCAAAAACCAAAACCAAACAGCAACAAAACAAATCAAAACAAAACAATAAAATCCAAACCAAACCAAACAACAACAAAACCCCCAAAATACAATAAAACAAGCAAACAGAAAGGAGAATGTATAGATCATTGAAAGGTGCCCCTTCATGCATTCACACACTTGCCAGCATTTACTACATATTGATAGTGTGGTAGGCCTGGGAGCCTAAGAAGACAGTCCTTCCTCACAAGAAGCTCACAGTTTCTTGGAAAAGAGATATGAAAACAAATAGGTTTAAAGAAAGTGCTTACACAGTATAATCAGAGCTGTTTTAGAAACATCTGCAAGGTGCTGCTGCACAAAGAGCTAGCTCTGACTTCTCAGTAACTCTGTTGGCAGAGATCATCCCCTTAGCAGAAAGGACAGCCCATGCAAAGCCAAAGAAGCAAGACATATGGGCAATCTCTAACTCTGCCATGTTGTTGTGTATACTAAGGCTGGATAGCGGATAGACACTAATCACTCAAGACAATATACTGAGTTAGAATTACAATAAACAAAACAGCAAACTGGCTGCTTCTAAGACAGTTCTTTGTATGCCCTGGATGAGCATGGTCTAGGGTATATATCTCCAAGCTACAAGTGCTAGAGAAAACTCTGTGAAAGCATCTTGTCCTGCCTCCTTAGGGCCCAACTCAGACCCTGCTACTTGATCAGATCTGCTTCAATAGATGGTAAGAGGAAGGTGAGAAGGAAACAGTTACCCATTAAAGGCTCAGTGTGTCTTGAGATGACACACCCAGGTAGGGTGAAATGCTGTCTCTTGAGGCGGGCATACAGCTGATGTTGCTGTTTGCTCTCTCTTTTCTAGAGCAGCCTCATTCAGAAGTGAGATCTGAAATCCTTACAATTACATTGCAGGACTAGAGTGATGGCTCAGTTGTTAGGAGCAGTTACTGCCCTTGCACAGGACCAGAGTCTGGTTCTCAGCACCCACATCAGGTGGTTCACAACTACCTATAACTCCAGCTCCAGGATATTTGATCCAGCTCTTCTGGCCTCTGTGGGGTACCTCCACACATGTCACACACACACACACACACACACACACACCCCACACAAGATTAAACATTTTTATTTTTTTTATTTTTTATTTTTTTTTTGGTTTTTCGAGACAGGGTTTCTCTGAATATCTCTGGCTGTCCTGGACTCGCTTTGTAGACCAGGCTGGCCTCGAACTCACAAAGATCCGCCTGCCTCTGCCTCCCAAGTGCTGGGATTAAAGGCGTGCACCACCACCGCCCGGCTAAACATTTTTAAAAATTAGATTATCACCTGAAAATTAAAAGAACCCCCCAGCCCAAATAAAATAATAAAATAAAAGGGGTTGGTAGGCCATTGCAATCCAATCAGAGTTTATTTTTCTCTTAAGCGAATATGATCAAAGCAACTGACAAACTGTCACGGAACCTGCTAGACCTCTCTTTGGCTGACTTCTCTCTGGCCTTGCCTGTTAGCTCTTGAACTCTCCCTTCTTCTCATGGGCTCTGAGTCCATTCCTAGCAGACACACAGGCCCAGGACTCCTGGTCTGCAGCCATCCTGGGCTCACTGAGCAAAGCCTAGTTGTCAGTCTCTGCCCCCTGGTGGCCTGATGACCGAGCTTCATGGAGGTAAGTTACTCTAGAACAGCCCAGCAGGCTTCCTAGACACAGTGTGAAAAACAAGATCACAGGAAAAGGGCATGGACTGTGGATCAAGAAAGGAAATCAATGAAATATTTAACATGTAGCTTTTATCTTCTATATTCTCTCTAGGCCTTTGGAAAAACAGAAATTAGAGAGGTGAGTAAGAAAGGAAGCACACAATAACTTTCAAAATAATTAAAATAAACATTATATAACAGTTTACACTTTTCATTAATATAACTTCATGATTTTTAGATGAAAATATCCAACTATCTCTCCATTTCTTCTACTTCTTGTTTAAAGTGTATCTTCCAGATCCTGCCTTCTTCTTTCTTTTGTGCTTTCTTTTTTTTTTCTTTGAGACAGTGTCTCTCTATTGTGTAGCTCTGGGTGTCCTGGAATTCCCTATGTAGAGCAGGCTGGCCTCAGATGCACAGAGATTCACTTGTCTCTGCCTCCCAAGTGCTGGGAGTACAGGAGTGCTCCACTGTGCCAGGGCAGACTTTGTTTCTTTTTTCTTTTTTTTTCGAGACAGGGTTTCTCTGTGTAGCTCTGGCTGTCCTGGACTCGCTTTGTAGACCAGTTTGGCCTCGAACTCACAGAGATCCGCCTGCCTCTGCCTCCCGAGTGCTGGGATTAAAGGCGTGCGCCACCACCGCCTGGCCAGACTTTGTTTCTTTAATACCTTTTTGTGCCGTTGTTTCCTGTGTTCCTCACTGTATCAAATGGTGCTCTCAGTGGTTGTTCCTATTGCTTGTTTTCTGATTCTTCTGCTTTCAGATTGAAGTTCATGAGAGGCTCTGGCTTGCACAGTCATTTTTTTGCATTAGGTAACAATTGGGGTTGTTATCAGCTTCGGCAATGTTGTCTGGGAAAGGAAGTGGAAGCCACATGGTATATGCAGGCCTGACCTTTAGCGTGGACTGTGGGAATGGGAGTTATTTTAATTAACACATTTAGTTAGACATAGAAATGTCAGTTTAAAAAGTCAAGTGTACAAAGAACAGCATATGGGATTATTTATTTAGTTAGTTAGTTTTTTTGAGACAAGTTTTCTCTGTGTTGCCCTGGCTGTCCTGGAACTCACTCTGTAGACCAGGCTGGCCTCAAACTCACAAAGATCCACCTGCCTCTGCCTTCCAAGTGCTGGGATTAACTTGCCCTGCCATGCCCAGCATAGGATTGTTTATAACATTGCTAAATATTGACTTCTTACGGGCTGCAGAGAAACTCAATTTATACTCTGTGAGAAATGTCATGAACACAGATTATGGCTGACACTTCATTACTCGTCTTGTCAAGATGGTGTACTGCATTGAAATCCATGCCCTCCTCCACCACCACTCTCTCCTAAACACATATGTGTGTGCACACACGTGCATATCTTTCCCTAAACTTATAAAAAAATGGTGGATAAAATGCTAGTGATAGTTAAGCTTTTGTTTTTGAATGGTGAAATAATAAAAACAATGATTTCCCCTTCAAAAGAACCTCTCATTCTTTGTGACGACCAAACTGTAATGAGGGAACCAGTTGTGCTGGCTTATGCCTGTAATCCTAGCACTTGGAGGGGGAAAGGCTGGATGATTTTGAGTCTGAGGGAAGCCTGAGCTATAAAATAAGATCCAGTCACAAACAAACAAAAAACTCAAGGAGAATGAAAAACACAGGAAAAACAAAAAGCAAAGAACCAAACAACCTCTTTACATCAAGCTAGAGATTTTAAGAAGTTTGGGTACCAGTTTAGAAAAGACTACAGAACACGGTAAAAGCAAAACAAAATGAGTGAGGGGCTAGGGATGCAAACGTTGCATAAAGACAATGACACATTTTCTAAAGGAAGTGCTTTATACCAGTGGCCAACACCCACAACAGAGAGAACAGACAAGCCTACATTCACTGTCACAAAGATTTAAGATGGAGGAAGGCAGGGTCCACTTGGAAGTGAGGGGGAGTGGAGGAGACACTGCACAATAAGCAAGCATCAGTACTGGTCTTGGGGGTGAGAAACTCATGTGCATGTTGTTTCAAAAACAAAACAATCTTAATTATGGGCCTGCCTCCACTTTGATACAAGTCTTTTCCAAATATCTGACTCAGGAAGAACTCAGCTCACTCCAAAGTATTTAAAGAAACAAAGAAAGTGGGCTGGAGCGATGGCTCCCCGTGCAAGCCCAAGGACCCGAGTTGTAACCCCAGCACCCATCCATGCCAAAGCCAAGGATGGGGTGCATGTCTATAACACCAGTTCTAGAAAGGTGGAGACAAGAGAAGCTCTGGGACTCCCTGACTAGCAGGGCAATGGCGCTGTCTCAAAGGAGGCAGGCTGCATTCCCGAGGAGGACACCTAAAGTTGTCTTCTAGTCCTCACCTCTCAACCCCCACCACACTCATAAAAAACAAACAAAAATCAATGGCAACTATAAAATAAGAAAGGGATAAAGTTGGTCAAAGCAAAGAAAGAGAGCTATGGCATCAGAAAATATGGACAAGAAAGAAATGGAGAGGACAGCGACACTCTCCGATGCCAGGGCAGGAGGAAAAGAAAGCGAAAGCGTAGTGCGGTAGCTCAGGAGTCTGAGATAGCAGGCTTGCTGCGGGCACACAGACTGAGTGCGGCACTAGAGCTGGCACGGGGTGTGTGTGAACGGCATCAGCTCCACGGGCACTGAGACACAAATAACTCTTGGTGGCTCTTTATCAAATAATAGCATGTCTTGGTTAGCTTATAACACAGCACTCTGCAAAGCAGGATCTTGTTCAGTATAAAAGTTTAAGCTCTGGAATCAAAGCCTTCCATTTTAAGAAAACTAGGACAGCACTCATATAACAGATTAACTATTTGAAAGTTACAGTCCAGTAGCATTTAGTACATTTACAATGTACAACAGCCACCTCTTTTTCCTAAAATGTCTTTGTCACCCCAAAGGAAATCTCTTCTCCACTAAGCAGTCACTCCTACTTCTCCTCCTCTTGTGTGCCCTAGAGAACACTAATTTTTGTCTCTTAGGAATTTACCTATATTGACTATTTTATATGAACAAAAGCATAAAATACATGGTCTTTTGTATGGGCTTGCTTATTTGTTGTGGGATTATTTTGTGGTGCTGGCAATTGAACCCAGGCTCTTACTAATTCTAGGCAAGTATTGTAACCGCTGAGCAACACTCCCAATCCAGCATAATGATATAGTGTGTGTATGTGAATTTTGCATAAATGTATGTATGTACATGTGTATATGAGTATACATATGCATAAGCATGTACATGAAGGCCACTGAGGAAGTTTGAGGTCTTCTTCCATTGTTCTCTGCCTTATTCTCCTGAGATGGGCTCTCCCACTGCTTTCTGTGCTGGGCTAGTGGCCAGCAAACTGCAGAGATATCACCATCTCCACCTTGCTGACACTGAGGTAATAGGAATAGATAGTCACACCTGGTTTTTATGCTGTTGCAGGAAACCTGAACTCAGGTCCACACACTTAAGCAGCAAGCACTCCAACTGAGCCATTTCTTCACTCCATAGGTTTTTGTTACTGTTGTTGTTGGTTGGCTAGTTTTGTTTTATTTTTTATTTTTTGAGGGAGGACAGTGATGGGGTGGTGTTAAGCATTCTAAATGTTAATTAATTGGTCCTGCTTGCTGTCTGTTACTTACATCGTCTCTGACTGGTTAAATAAAATGCTGAGGCCTGAGATTGGGCAAAGACAGAGAAAGGTGGGACTTCCTGAGATTAGAACAGGAAGCCTGAGCTTTACACAGGGGATTAGTGCATTCCAGCCAGGAGCAGGAAGAAGGAGGACACACACCATGGGTTAGAAAAAAGAAGCTCATTCCACATGGCCAGGAACATCGACCTAACATGGAGAATGGCAGTCCAAGGGGACTTATGTATATATGGGATCATATTTGGGTAACAGAATTAAGAGCTAGCTTGGGTGGGCCAAGATTGTTCAATTCAGACCAAGGCGTGTTAAAATCCACATGATGTATGTGTGTACTCATTTATAATGGCTGGTTAAGGACTAACAAACGCCAAATCAACTAAATATAATACAAAAACTTGTAAATAATTTAATTAGCCATTTATTTTCTACAGGACAGGATCTCACTTTGTATCTCTATGGCTGTGTTAGAACTTGCTATGTAGACCAGGCTGGCTTCCAACTCACAGAGATCTGCCGGCCTCTGCCTCCCAAGTGCTGGGACTAAAGGTATGTGCCACTACCACCCAGCTTCATTTTTTAATTTTTAAAATATTTAAGTTTTATGTGTATGAGTATTTGCCTGTACATATGTATGTGGGCCATGTGCACACCTGATGCCCACATAGGTCAGAAGAGGACGTTAGACCCCCTGGAAGTAAAGTTACAGAGGGTTGTGAGCCACTGTGTGGGTGGTGGGAAAAAACTTGAGTCCCCTGCAAAGTAGCAAGTGCTCTCAACCACTGAAATATTTCTCCAGCACCTGTTTTTTCGTTTTTGTTTTGTTTTGTTTTTTAAGACAGGGCCTCACCATGTAAATTGAACTGGCTGGTCTACATAATGACCAGTTACATTACAGGCCAGCTACAGATATACGGTGAGACCCTGTCTCAAAAACAAAACAAAAAACCCCTCCTCTCTTATGTGTTTTAATTATAATCCACTTATTTCTCACATGCTAACTTGAGACAGATACCATTATTATTCTAGTCAGGGGACAGCCTGAGAGTCTAACTTTGAAAATCTGGCTCCAGAACCTGCACTTCTTGTTTTATTCATTTATTTTCAGTTCTTAGACAAGGTCTCATGTAGGGGAGGATCTGTGCTCCTTGTTTTATTATTTTCAACTGCTAGGGTCTTGTGCAGCCATGTGGTCTAGAACTCATATCTAGTCAAAGGCGACTACCAACTGGTCTTCCTGTTTCCATCTCCTGAAAGCTATGACAATAGACATGGGCCACCACACCCTAGCAGCATCTGTACTGTGCCATTGGTTCCTAACTATTATTATTATTGCTTTTTTTAAATTTTGAGACAGGGTTTCTCTATGTAGCCCTGTCTATCCTGAAACTTTCTCTGAAGACCAGGTTGGCTTTGAACTCAGAGATCCACCTGCCTCTGCCTCCCAAGTGCTGGGACTAAAGGCGTGTGCCACCACCACTCGGCATCTCTCAGTTATGACGATGGCTTTTATTAACAGTTAATTTTCCAAGGCTGGAGAGATAGTGTTTGGGATTAAGAGAGTTTAGTGCTTTGCAGAGGACCCAGGTTCAGTTCCCACCCATATAAGTGACTCACAACTGCCCCCTTGGGTTCCCGGATACATGTAGTATACATAAATACAGGAGGACAAAACATATGTACAAATTTAGGGAGTCTTGCCAAAAAAAATTTTCAAAAACTAAAAGAAGTTAAAATTCCTTATTATGCTAGGTTTCTTATTATGCATTTAGCTATACATGTTACCCTATTACCATTGCTCAGATAGAAACACTATGGCAAGTCGGAGCTTCAGAGGGACGCCATCTCACTTCCCGGAGAGCCTAATAGGCCTTTCTGCTGCTCCTGCAAAGTCCAGGCCTTGCAAAGAGTTTGGGCTAAAAGCCTTGTTTATTTGTTCATGTGAGACCCAGGCAGGACAGCACTTGAGGGCCAGGTAAGAGCTGGGGCTGAGCCTCAGGGCCCCAAGGGTCAGATCACACTAGGCTGGCCCTGAACAGTAGCCCACAGGGGTATGATGCCTCTTACTAGTGGCTTCCAGTTGCCTCCCTTCCCTGTCTGTTTTCTCATTTACCTAACTTCAATATCAGGAGAATGCTAACTTCATATAAAGGGTCAAGAAGTACCACCCCATTTTCTGGGTGAATTTGAAAAGGATTAATATTAATCTGTTAACTGTTTGATAGAATTAACTAGTGAAGTCATCTGGTCCTGGGTTTTACTTTGTTGAATTTTTAATTTATTATTTAAAAAATTTATTATTGATTACTCTATTTACTCATTACAGGGAAGTTCAAGTTTTCTATTTCTTCTTAATTCAGTTTTAGTAGTTAATGTGCTTCTAGGACCATTCCTATTTTATCTAGATTATACAATTCATTGCCATATAATAGTGCATAGTAGTCTCATAAGATTTTTATTTATGTGAGTCCTGTAATAAATAAAACCATTTGGGGGGGGGGCTGGAGAGATGGCTTAGCAGTTAAAAGCACTGCTGTTCTTCCAGAGGACTGAGGCTCAATTCTTAGCACCCACATGGCAGGACATAACTGCTTGTAATTCCAGTTCCAGGGGATCTGATACCTTCACACAGACATATTATATGCAAGCAAAACACCAATGCACATGAAATAAATCATTTAAAAAACATTCCAAATCTTAGTGATTTGACTCTTTTGTTTTTATAATTTAGCTGATCAATTTTATAGATTTCCCCACTCACTGAAAGCATTAATTTTATTTTAGATCCAGACTAGCCAAGGGCAATACTCCTGCCTCAACATCATAAATGTGAGGTTACTGATATGCACCTCAATGCTTGTTAAAGCTAACAAGCCGCACTTTGATTTTGTTGATTGTATTGTTTGTTCTCTACTCACTTATCTCCACTCTGTTCTCTTCCTTCTCTAGCTTTGGATTTAGTTTGTTTTGTTTGTGTTTTCCCCCCACTTGTTCATTAGGGGAAATTTACGCTATTTTATGTGAATTTATTTATGTATTTACTAACTGACTTACTCTTATGGTGCTGAAGGATCAAACCCAGGTCTGAGGCATGCCAAGTATATGCTCTACCACTGACTTGTGCTCTAAGCCCATTTAAGAGATTCCATGCAGGTTCCTTTCATGTTGTCCAGTTGGACTCAGATTCCCAGGTAGATGGAAATATAGGCACATGTCAGGGCACAGAGCTCTCTTTCTTCATTTTTTTAAGTGTTGTTGTTGCTGCTGGTTCTAGGGATTGAGCCAAGGGTCTTTACATGCTAGGCAAACATTCTACTAAGTGCCACCCCATTTTAGCTTTTCAGTGTCAGTGTTTACAACTATACTTTTCCAAGATAGTACTGCTTTTATCATATTCCATAAGTTTTGCTATGCTGAATTTTTTATTCATTCATCTTAAAATATTCTCTAACTTTACTTCTTCTTTGACCCATTGAGTGATTAAGATATGTTGTTTAATTTTCACTTAATTGTGAATTTTCCATTTTACTTGTTATTGCTTTCTAGTTCCATTCTGTAGTATCTGAGAAGACACTTTGTCTTAGACACTGTTCTATTGGTGTGAATACTTCCATGACCATGGCAACTCTTATAGAGGAAAGCATTTAATTGGGGTTTGCTTACATTCAGAGGTTTAGTCCATTAATATCATGGCAAGAAGCATGGCAGCATACAAGGCAGACATGGTGCTAGAGAGGTAGCTGAGAGTTTTACATCCAGATCTGTAGGCAGCTGGCAGAGAGAGAGAGAGAGAGAGAGGGGAGAGCTTAAGAGAGACAGACAAACACTAGGTTTAGCTTGGCCCTTGAAAGCTCAAAACCCACCCCCAGTGACTTTCTCCAACAAGGCCACACCTCCAAATCCCTGTCAAATAGCACCATTCCCTAATGATCAAATCAGTGAACCGATGGGGGCCATTCTTATTCAAAGGACCACACACTTCATTTGACTTTAATCCTTTCAAATGTATTGAGATTTGTTTTGTGACTGTCTTAGAAAATGTTCCATGTACATTTGAGAATAATGTGAATTCTGATGTCAATAGGATCATTAGTGTGTTCCCAGGATGCCACAGATACTGCATTTCTAGGTACAAGTGATACAGAGAAGATAAAAATAACTAATGAAACAGAAACATGAAGTAAAAATTTCAGTTCATAAGTGGATTAGATTGGTAAAAAGAGGAATATAAAACAAAATATGTATTGTTGATTGAGTACTTTCTTCTCCTGCTTTGGGTCTGTATTAAAACTTGAAACAGTGCCACGAACTAGGTTAGAAAATATTAAATTCACTGTATTGTTCTCCTTTCAAATTTTTATTTATTTAATTATCTTAAATTATGTGTATATGTGTTTGTCCAAATGAGTAGAGTTCCTGTGAAGGCTAGAAAAAGGGGTTGGATTTCCTGAAACTAGAATTTCAGGCCATTTTGAGGCATTTGATGTGGGTGCTGGGAACTGAACGTGGGTCCTTTGCAAGAGCAGTATGTGCCCTTAACTGCCGAGCCATCTCTCCAGCCTCCACAGCAGTTTTCAAGGAAGTGATTATGGTGCTTTAGCTGAATCAGCTCTCGGCTCCTTTAGGAATGGAGTCTACATCCTTGTGTACTGAAAGAGGCAATAAGAAAACCTTAACTAAGCTACTCTTTCCCAAAGGTGTCCTCCAGGCCCTCCTCCAACTTCGATCCAGGCAACTATGTTGAAGTGAATGACACAACCACCCAGTTACCCTCAAAAGTGGTGATACAAGATATTACTATGGAGCTACACTGCCCGCTGTGTAATGACTGGTTCCGTGATCCACTGATGCTGAGCTGTGGCCACAACTTCTGCCAAGACTGTATCCAAAACTACTGGAAACTACAAGCAAAGGAAACATTGTGTCCTGAGTGTAAGATGCTATGTCAATATAGCAACTGTACATTCAACCTTGTGCTGGAGAAGCTGGTAGAGAAGATTAAGAAGCTACCCCTGCTCAAGGGCCATCCACAGTGCCAAGAACACGGGGAGAACCTGAAGCTGTTCAGTAAGCAAGATGGGAAACTGATCTGCTTTCAGTGCAAGGACGCACGGTTGTCTATGGGGCAGTCTAAGGATTTCCTGCAAATCTCTGACGCTGTCCGTTTCTTTACGGTGTGTGAGCCCTGGGCCTTGAGCAATCCCTTAGGAAAACTTTTTGGAGGGCTTCTTTCTTCTGATCTCATCCCTTTATTCAAATAATGAGAAAGCTCAGAGTCCTCAGAAATACAACATACTTTGCAAAGTTCTTTCTCTAGAGATGCTATGTACTTTGAAGGAGATGTAAAGGAGCTATGGCTGACCATTTCAGTCACACTGGGTAAAACACGAACAGATAAGATAGTGTTCCTGTTGCAAAAGTTTCAAACTTTGATGAAGTTTCAAATGAACACAACGGTAGGAATAGTATATGATGATGTATTACTGAGAGCTGAATTTGGTCACATTTGTAATTCCTAAGTGTTTAGGATACAATGAGGAAAGGTGTGAGACTTGAACTAGGAAATAATTTGGATTCAGACGGGCATAAGGAAAAAGGAGGTGTTCCAATGGGAAGGAACCTCATGTGTAAAGGTGTCCAGGGTGAGTATTGTTGCCAGGGTAAAGCGTAGAGTTGCAGTAGCCTCCTCCAACCCCTGTATCTAGACAGTAAAATGTCAAAACTTAATTGTTCTGTGGCTTATTTCACTCACCAATTTTGTTTTGGTGGTGCTGGAGATTAAACTCAGGATGTGGTGTACGCAAAACAAGTCTCATGTTATCCAGCTACATCCTCAACCCTAGTCACAATTCTCAACCGACAGGAACTAAACACATTAGAAAGGAGTTTTGTAGCAAGAGCTTATGTGAGTGAACACAGACTTATTAGAGAAAAATGAGAGAACTCCAGAGAGTGGGAGGAACTCTATTACAGTTCAGTTTTATTGCTGTGAAGAGACACCATGACCAAGGCAACTCTTATAAAAGGCAAACATTTAATACAGTTTCAGATCATTATCGTCATGGTGGAGAGTATGGCATCATGCAGGCAGACATGGTGCTGTCTTCATGGAGAGTTCTACATCTTGATCCTCAGGCAGCAAGGAGACTGTCACACTGGGTGTGGCTTGAGCATATATGAAACCTCAAAGCCCACCTCCACAGTGACACGCTTCCTCTAACAAGGTCACACCTCCTAATGGTGTCACTCTCTATGGGCCAAGCATTCAAACACAGGAGTCTGTGGCAGCCATTCCTATTCAAATCACCACAGACTCCAAAAAAGGAATATCTCAGAGCTTCCTGCCACACTGTGTCTTTGTTGATGTCCTTCTTACTCACTGCCCTTCCTCATGTGCGTGTGTGACAGGACAATTGGAAGGAGTTGGTTCTTTCCTACTACAAAGTGGGTTCTAGAGACTGAACTCAGGTTGACAAGCTTAGCAGTGAATGCCTTTACCCACAGAGCCATTTCACTATCCCAGCAATGAGCTAACTTTAAATTTGACAGTTCCTTATATTAAAATTTCTCTGTTCAAACAAATACTAGTGCAGCTTCTACACCCTGGCAGAATCTCTTCTGGAGGCAGGACTGGACTCCCATTCCTTTCATTTGTTTACCTGTCCTGTTCATACCTGTTTCTTTGTGCTATTGGCACAGCTCTTGTCCTGTTCCACAGATGTCTCACTGTGCTACAGGCATGTGTATGCACGCATGTGGAGGCCACAGGAAAAATTCAGGCTGTTCCTCAAGCACTTGTCCACCTTGTTTTTTGAGGTAGGACTTTTCAAGAAGACCAGAGATTGCAGATTAGGCTAGGCTGGTCATCTGGCCAGGAAGTCTCACGGATCTATCTGTCTCCATCTCTCTAGCACTGAACCTAACTGTGAGCCTCTGTGCCTAGCCTTTTATATAAGTGCTTGGGGTCAAACTCAGGTCCTCACATTGGTGTGGCACTTTACTACTGAGCCATCTTCCCAGCCCTTGGGCATACGCTTTATGTTCTTTTATTTCCCAAATTGCTGTGGGTTAATTCTATTTGGTATTTCTAGGAGGAGCTTGCAATAGTTCAGAGCCAACTTCAGACACACCTGAAGGAACTTCAGTCGATCAGAACGATGCAGAAAGATGCTATTGCTGCTTACAAGGTGAGAGGCAGGGAAAGGGGCTTATGAAGCAGAGCTGGAATATACCCTTCTTGTAACTCCAGCTGTATCAATATACTAAATGGTAGGAAGAAATTATGGTAGAAAAGGTTCCTAATATTTGATCAATTGAAAAGATTGATCAGTGTGGTGGCACACACTTTAATCCCAGCACTCGAGAGACAGAGGCAGGAGGATCTCTGTGAGTTCAAGGCTAGCCTGGTCTACAAAGTGAGTCCAGGACAGCCAGGGATACACAGAGAAAAAGATTAGCTTTTGTCCTAATATGCTGAGCCTTTTGGTGGATCAGTCACTAAGTGAACATTGTGGGATTGAGGTAGGCTAAGTCTGTCCCTTCATCTGTGACAAAATAAGGACTTTACCAGTAAAACCCACCAAAGACGGCTACATACAAATAAAAACTTTTATTTTATTTGGGTTTAAAACCAGGCATCTCTGAACCAAGGACTCTCACATTACATTTCCCCCCATCCGATTTATCTTTCTTCACTGTTTCCAAAGTACATAGAGCTGTGGCCTATACATGCCTATCCGCTTTAGGCTTCACAGGAACGTTAAACAATGCTAACTGTGAAGATTTGGCAAATCAGTCTGGGGGGGGGTGGGGCTAAATTAGAAATTCTAATTCTTCATTAATTATTCTAAGTAGGAGAGCCATCTTTGGCATTTGGCATATGGGACAGGGAAAGAAAGAAAAACAGATGGAGTTAAGAATGTTTCCAGAAAATTGTTACTGTTTCCTAGTTAAGCTACTACAGTCACTACTCACTCATTCAACAAATACTTATTGACTGGGTCAAGGCATTAGATTCATTCCCACACTAGAATCTGAGTATGGGAGACAGATATTAAATAATGCCACCAATACCAATAAAATAACAATAATTATTAGTAAAATATGAAAATACAGCAACAGAGAGATCTAGGAGGAGAGCCTAAATTTAGGTGGAGGAATATGCTATGAAGAAGTCACTTGATCTAGAGATGTACTCAGTTGGTAGAATACTTACCTAATATGCACGAGGCCCTGAGTTTTATCACATAAACTGGGCATGGCCGCACACACCTGTAATTCAGCACTCAGGAGGTAGAAGGGTGATCAGAAGTTCAAGGTCATCTTTATTCTAGGCTAGCCTGGAATACATAAGACACATTCTCAAAAAAAATTTTTTTTGAGGACTGTAGGATGAATAACTTAGTCAAATGAACCCTGTGAGGGGAATATGAAATAAAGGTCCTGGAGAAGAGTGTTGTAGGGAGAGGAAAAGATACATGGAAAAATCCAGAAACAGGATGCTAAACAGAAAAAGCCCAATAAAGCCATGACATGCTAAACAAGATCGTACTGAGGAGGCAGATATGGTCCAGTCATGCAGCTCACCACAGGGAAGACATTGCAGACAAGGTCCAGTCATGCAGCTCCCCACAGGGAAGACATTGCAGACATGGTC
>CAJQZJ010033726.1:1386873-1432525 GCA_907164525.1 Lophiomys imhausi
CAGACATGGTCCAGTCATGCAGCTCCCCACAGGGAAGACATTGCAGATATGGTCCAGTCTTGCAGGTCCCCACAGGGAAGACATTGCAGACATGGTCCAGTCATGCAGGTCTCCACAGGGAAGACATTGCAGATATGATCCAGTCTTGCAGGTCACCACAGGGAAGACATTAAGTATTTTCAATTTGATCCTGTGACGTGAGAAATAAAGATTTGTAAGTAGGACACAGTTTCATCTCATTTTGAAAATGTGTGGTGGCTGTGTGGGAAATGGGTTAGTGAGAAAATGACAAGACCACATGGTTGTAAAACTGTTGCAGGTCAGTATCCCAAGAGCAATGGCATTAGACTGGACTAAAGAGGCAATGTATGTATATACAGAGATAAACAAGAACATGGTGTAAGGAGGAAATTATATAGATGTGGTGATTGATTAAATATCAGGAATGAACAGCAAGATCAGAGAAGCATTTGAGTTTAGGAGTCTGGAGCTCAAAGGCCGGAGAAAACCTGTGAGCATTAGATGGGATTTAAAGCTGCAGGAAGAGGGGCATTGCCTAGAAAGTATAGAATGAGCTAAGGACAGAATGCCACCTAATTTTAAAACTTAGTTAGAGGAAGTAGAATCAATTAGACTGGGAAATCATGAGAAAGTTGAAGGGGAAACTGAAAACACATGTGTTAGAGGAATGATGGAGTTAAGACTATTTTAAGAGTGTGATAATGATTATCCATGGAATCTTAGCTAGGAAACCAGGACATGAAGATAGAAGTTTATGAATTGAAGCAGAGGGAGCTAATTATTACCAACTTATTTTGTTAATTTCTTGAAACAGGATCTGTCTCTTCATGTAGCTCTGGCTGCCCTGAAACTCACTATATAAACCAGGCTAGCCTCAAACTCATAGAAATCTGCCTGCCTCTGCCACCACCCCCACCTCCAAGTGCTGGGATTAGAGTCATGCACCACCATGGCCAGGTTGAATACAAACTTTCCTTGAAATTCAACAGTGTTTTAGTGTAGGGAGCAAGAGAACTTGGAACAAAAAGTCATTCTGGAAATGATGCATTTTCTGGGAATGATAAAATTCTATGTGGGGTTGGGAATGAGTGGAGAAAGCTGTAAGTCATTTGAAATGAAGAAAACGAGGAGCTGAGAAGCCAGGACATAGAGAGTTCACCAGGGAAGAAGCTGTGAACACACACACACACACACACACACACACACACACACACACACACGTTGCCAGTGAAGCGATTATCAATTTTACTGCTTTATATATTGTTCACATCCTGTTTCTTTTATGTTGTTCTGGCAGAAGGAGTAGTTTTGATTTTGAGAGGACAGTTCTCCCGGGTTCCTTATAGGCCTAGTCTAACAGCATCATTTGGTGGATAGTGATTTGCCATTCTAGGAAATTATTGCTAGTATTCATTTTAGAATGTTTGGTTGAGTCCACAACATTATTTAATAGAGCAGTGGTTATCATCCAAGCATGGAGTAAAAAATTGAAAAAATAAAACCTTTTCATCCTACACCATTAAACTGGTTGAGAAAGAAGGAATAAAGCTCCCAAAGAGCTCTGTTTTGTAGGTTGAATGCTGATACTAAGTGGCCATTTGTATAAAATTTCCCAAGTGTGTTGGGTGGTATGAGCTCCTTCCTCCAAGTGTTAGTCTCAGTAGTAATCGTGCTGATGATTATGGAGGTTTCCAGGACAACAAGATACAACTGCAGCAACACCTTTCCTTGGAGTTTCTAAAGCTGCACCAGTTCCTGCACAGCAAAGAAAAGGACATTCTAAATGAACTCCGGGATGAGGGGAAAGTCTTGAATGAGGAGATGGAGCAGAATCTGAACCAGCTTCAGGAGCAGTGTATCCTTGCCAAAGACATGCTGACAGACATTCAGACACAGATGGAACGGCAGAACTCCTTCGACTTCCTCAGAGTGAGATTATGCACCAATTCGATTATGGGTACACACTTGGAAGGAGGGAAGAGAACCTGGGGATGGGGGAGGGAAAGAAAGCAAATCCTAACTAAGATCAACCCAATCCAACTCAACTCAACCTAACCCAACTCAACCCGACCCAATCAACCTAATCCAACCTAGCTCAGCCCAACTCAATCTAACCCAACCCAACTCAACTCAACCTAACCCAACCCAACTCAGCCCAAAACCCAACCCAACCTAACTCAGCCCAATCCAACCTCACCCAATCCAACCAACTGGAGTGCTTTTAAGGTCTGCTAGGAGAAAAGTAGGCTGCCTTTCTGTTCAGCGTAAAGCTTTACTTTCATCTTCCTATGAAACATGCTAGTACAATTCTACTAATAATGCTACGTAAATGAGTATTTTCATAGTTTCCCATAAAGAGCACTGAAGCTTTATTTTTCAAAAATATGTCTCTTATAGCCTTTGTTGAGTTCTGGGCTTGCAGAAATTATAAATTGAACTATCTAAAAAGGTTTTTTTTGTCAAACTGTGCTACCTGAGGTCTCACTTCTAAAGCAACACTGGTGATCACTTCAGTACTCAAAAGTTTAGTTATCCTTGGCCCTGGAATCACTTCTGATCTTTGCTTGTTGGAGTATTTGGAAGCACTTGCTTTAAAAAAGAAAAAAGAAAAAGGTAGCTGGGGGTGGTGGCACATGCCTTTAATCCCAGCACTCAGGAGGCAGAGGCAGGTGGATCTCTTAAGTTTGAGGATAGCCTACTCTACAAAGTGAGTCCAGGACAGCCAGGGCTATTACACAGAGAAACCCTGACTTGAAAAACCAATCAATCAATAAATAAATAAACAGATAGATATATAAATATAAAAATAAAAACTCTGACCTTAACTATGGAGTTACTGGCTCTTCTCCTATTTCCTATGAGAGTTGGAATTATAGAAAATCAGTAACTAGCAAGTGAGACGTCAGTTCATCAGGGTTAGACTGGGGTGCTGATTAGAAAAGCCTGTGGAGGATGAACGCTGTTGTTGGCTTTGGACTAAGGACCATCTGCACAGGTAGCCAGTTCTAACGATCAAACCTGGAATAGCCAGAGAAATTTCTAGAGATGATGAACAGGCACCTGACTTCTTTATTTCTCCTTTTCTCTTTTAGGACATCACAAATTTCATAGATAGGTAAGTTCTTCTCCAAGGTACTCTATCCCCTTCCTTCCAGTCCTGGAGGATGTCTAAAAATAAACTTTTTGTGTCCTTTACAGCATAGAGAAAGGAATGAAGGCTCTCTCACCTAGACACCTTATCTCCAAAAAGCTGAGCCCAGGCCGTTTCAAAGGTCCTACCCAGTATAGGATCTGGAAGGAAATGTACTCCATTCTCTCTCCAGGTACAGTGGGAAGGAGCTACTGATTCCTATGCTCTCTAATGTCTATTTCATCTGTCATGCCTCCTCTGTGGCCTAAGCTAGCTCTTTAGCTTGAGAAAGGATAGAGATGGACTTTGGTGGAGTTTAGTAAAAAAGATTTTTTTTCTTTTTCTCATGCTGTTATGATTTAAGAATATGTGTCTTTGAACTAATAATACACAAAAGTCTGATATTAGAATTATTCCTCAGCCTATGTTTTTGTTTGATCTATAACGTATGGAAATAGCCAGAATTTTATCCTGTTTTGCTACATCAGATATACGAATTCTTGCAAATATCAAAGGACTGAACAGGACAAAATAACACAAGTGATATTTCAAGTAGAAGAAATAATATTCTAAATAAGATGTGTATAAAAATAAGAATTTAGATGGCTTTTACAGAATTCACATAGATGTTATTATTGTTTGTTATTAACCTAGTTACAATCATAAATGTATTCCTGTTACATTTTCCAGGTGACTAACACTTAAAGAAAACAACTTCACTGAAGTATAATTAATATAGCGGCATCTGCCAATTTTACTTAAATATACGCAGTATACAAGCCAATGAGTTTTGACAAACATGTAAATATCTCTGTGATCCAGACATAGGTAGATGGGGGCTGGAGAAATGGCTTAGTGGATAAAGTGCTTGCTGAACAAACATGAGGACCTGAGTTTGAATCACTAGCACCTATGTAAAAAGCCAGGCATGGTGGCAAACAATCATAACCCCAGCTCTGGGGATGATGGGGTTGGGGAAAAACACAGATCTTAGGAGATTCCCTGGCCAGTCAGTCTAGTTCAAAGAGTGACTTCCAGACTCAGTGAGAAACCCCTCTCAAAAAGTAAGATGGCCGGGCATGGTGGAGCTTGCCTTTAATCCCCAAACTAGGGAGGTAGAGGCAGTCCAATATCCATGAGTTCAAGGCCAGCCTTGTGTACAAAGTGAGTCCAGGACAACCAGGGCTTTTACACAGAGAGACCCTATCTCGAAAAATCAAAACAAACAAGCAGAACAGCCAGAGCTGCACAGAGAAACCCTATCTCAAAAAACAGACAAAAAATAAGATGGAGACTGACTGAGGAAGTCATGCAAAGTCGATCTCTGGCCTCCACATGTACAATGGGCATACCTGTATACACACACACATACACACACACACATTCTCTCTCTCTTCAAAGTTTCCACAAATCTTTTTGCGATTAGTTCTTTCTGTATAGCTCCAGTCCTTACTGCTTGCTGATCTGCCTTGTTTCACTTTTGATGTCTCTTTTCAAACTTTTGATTTCACCTAAATCACGCATTACAGTGTTGTATGTCTAGACTTTTGTACTTACCACAGCATTTACAGGCTTCCTTTGATTCACCTATTTAGTTGCACATAGCAACAATTTTGTTTAATGGATACATCACAATGTGTTTATCTATGTCCGACTGATGAACAGTTAGGTAGATTACACTTTAGGGCTATTATGAATAAAGTTGTGTGAATATGTTTACAAACCTTTGAGGAGAGGACTAGTGGTGGGGGTGAAGATGCACATTTAATTTTGTATGAAACCATCAACCCCTTTTCTTCCTCAAGTGGAGGAGGAATCATTTTACATTTCCACTTGCAATGAATGATACCATTTTTTCTACATTCTTGACAAAACCTCCTATTGTCAATCTTTCTAATTGTTACTTTGCTTCAATGTATACATCTCTAATGCCCAATTCCACTGAACATGTCTCCATGTGCTTCTCTGCCATTCTTTCATTTTGTTGGTGAGATATTTTCAGTCTTTGGACTACACTTTTGTTGTATTGTTTCAACATTAAATTATAAAGGAACAAATCCTTTATTAGGCATGTTTATTAAAAAGGATTTAAAGGCTGGGTGTGGTGGTGCACGCCTTTAATTCCACTGCTTGGGATGCAGAGGCAGGTGGATCTCTGTGAGTTCGAGGCCAGCCTGGTCTACAGGGTAAGTTCCAGGATAGCCAGGGACATTACCAGAGAATACCCTGTCTCAAAAAACCAAAACAAAAAAAAAAGGATTTAAAGAAACAAAACAAGTGGGTGTCTGTATGAGTTTGTTCTCCTGAGTGTGAGGCCAGATAAAGGTGTCGGTGCTGGAAACAGAACTCCTCTGCAAGAGAAGTATTATATGTTTTTAACCTCTGAGCCATCCCACAGCCACAAGTCACTTTTTGGATGGTTCTTTTTTTTTATTTAAGTTTTTTTGAGACAGAGTCTCATGTAGCCCGGGCTGGCCAAGAGTTCTACAAGGTCAAGGATGATCTTGAGCTCTCTTGTTTCCAACTTCCTAAGTATTGGGATTATAGGCATGCATCTGATTTAAAACATTAAACAGCAACAACAACAAAACCAGGATCTCATTATATTGTTCAGGCTGGCCTTGAACTTAGGGTCTTCCTGTTTCAACCTACTGGGTGCCAGAATCATAGGCGTGTACTATTGCTCCAAGTGAATTTTAATTAACACAAAGTATTTATATATATTTTTAGGATATACTATGGTATCCAAAACAAGTATGCAACATATAATTAAATCTTGGTGATTAGTATTTGTATCTCCTCAAACATTTATCATTTCTGTATGTTGGAAACTTCTGAGCTCTTTTAGTTGTTTCAAAGAATATATAATAAAGCCTGGAGATATAACTCAGTAATAGACTGCTGGCCTAACATGTACAAGGCCCTGGGGTTAGTCTCCAGCACTGCCAACAAAACAAAACCAAACCACGAAATGTATATGTGCATATACATAATAAATTATTGTAGGTTATGATTACCATATTGTGCTGTAAAACTCTGAGATTAACACCCATCTCACTGTACTTTGGTACCTGGTATCCAATATCATTCTAGCCCCCCCCCCCCCAGCCTCCAGTGATCACTGGTCTATCTCTATGAGGCAAACTTTATTAGCTTCTACATATTTAAAGAAGATTCATCTGTCCTAGAATTCTATTATTGTAGAATACAATATAAATTAATTACTTACAAATGTGAAATTAAGGATTGCTTACAAAGTACAAGCCAATATTTATTTATTTATTTTGCTAGCTAGTTAGTTTTTTTGTAAGTTTTTTTTTTTTTTTTTTTGGTTTTTCGAGACAGGGTTTCTCTGTGTAACAGCTCTGGATGTCCTGGACTCACTTTGTAGACCAGGCTGGCCTTGAACTCACAGTGATCTGCCTGCCTCTGCCTCCCAAGTGCTGGGATTAAAGGCGTGCGCCACCACGCCCGGCTTAATTAGTTTTTCAAGAAAGAATTTCTCTGTGCAGCCCGGGCTGTCCTGGAACTCACACTGTAGATCAGGCTGGCCTCAAACTCAGAGATTCACCTGCCTCTTCCTCCCAAGTACTGGGATTAACTGCCCATCAAGCCTGTTGTTTTGTTTTTTGAGGCAGGATATCTCTGTGTAGCCCTAGCTTCCTGGACTCTCTTTGTAGACCAGGCTGGCCTTGAAATCACACAGATCTGTCTGCTTCTGCCTCCTGAGTGCTGGGATTTGAGATGTGTGCCACCACACCCACCTCAAGCCTGGCTTTATAGATACCAGATTCAACCTATATAAAGTTACTTTGTTAGATTTCCATAAAAGTTCTAAATTTTTGCTTTCAATGTCTGTATTATCTTGTCCCAGGCTGGTAACCACATAATTTGTGGACTACATTCTGAAGAGCAGTGGCATTCAGCTCCCATGTCTCACTGCATGTTAAACCAAATATAATCTCTACCTGGTATTCAGTCTTACCTAGCTCTAACAGATAGTCTGTCATACACAAGAAATAACTGCATTTAATCTACCTTCTCCTTCCCTGTTTACCCAAAGTCAACATCTCATACATGTTTAATATCCCAACTGAGACACTCTCCTTAGCAAGACTTCCTAGGACAAGCACCTAATTTTTACTCCTCTGGTATTAGTAAAGATTCACATTATTTGTACTGTTTCCTTCAGTAGAACATAAATTACTTCAAAGTCTGATTTTATACTAATAGAAATGTCTAGCTCGGCGGTGGTGGTGCACGCCTTTAATCCCAGCACTTGGGAGGCAGAGGCAGGTGGATCTCTGTGAGTTTGAGGCCAGCCTGGTCTACAAAAGCGAGTCCAGGACAGCCAGAGCTGTTACACAGAGAAACCCTGTCTCAAAAAACCAAAAAAAAAAAAGAAATGTCTAGAAAAAGCAACATGAATACCAAGCAATAAATAGAAAGAGTATGAGAAACTTCCCAACTACGGGTTTACGCATAGTAGGGACGAAAGCACTAATATCTATGTTAGTATTATTTCATACTATGGGAAATTGCATTCACTTCTTTTCTCCTCTTCCCTGCTATCTCACTTTCTTACCAGGCCTATTTCAATTAACCCTGGATCCTAAAACAGCTCATCCAAATCTGGTGCTGTCCAAAAGTGGGAGCAGTGTGTGTCACGGTGATATTAAACAGGTAATGCCTGATGATCCAGAGAGGTTTGATTCAAGTGTGGCTGTACTGGGCTCAAAAGGCTTCAACTCTGGAAAGTGGTACTGGGAAGTAGAAGTAGCAAAGAAGACAAAATGGACAGTTGGAATCGTCAGAGAGTCCATCATTCGGAAGGGAAGCTGCCCTCTGACTCCAGAGCAAGGATTCTGGCTTTTAAGACTAAGGAACCGAACTGATCTAAAGGCTTTGGATCTGCCTTCCTGTAGTCTGAAACTGTGTGATCTCAATCGGGTGGGTGTGTACCTGGATTATGAGGGAGGGCAGGTGTCCTTCTATAATGCTACAACCATGAGCCATCTTTATACCTTCAGTAGTATTTTCATGGAGAAACTTTTCCCCTACTTCTGCCCCTGCCTTAATGACGGTGGGGAGAATAAAGAGCCATTGCATATCGTACACCCACAGTAATTAGTCCTACTATTGTATAAATTCAGAGCGTAATTAAAGTATTCAAATAATTCACCAATTTCACTGGATTCTTGTTCCAATTTCTGGGGAACTCTGAAACAATGAAAGCAGGATTCACAAACTGACTCACACTTCGGTTTTCTACATGGATTTTGCTTGAGCCTTTCAAGATAACATTCTAGTTCTCTGCAGTCTTGTAAGACACAGGAGTTACCCTGAGTATGGTCCTCATGTCTTGTTTCTGGAGCAAAGTACAACTTAATTTTGAGATGCTTGGGAACCCTTTTTGAGAGTCCCTAAAAGATATTGTTACTGGCTGCCAACATAATGATTCTAAGAGGACGGATTTTCACATCTGCACTCTTCTTCCTGTTTAATTATCTTTCTTAGGGCTGGGATTTAATTATAAAATTCCATCTCACCTCTCTTTCCAAAACATGTTACTGTAAATTTAAAAATTTGCTCCAGAGAATGACAGGAGAAAATGGCTTGCATTAACTTATAATCTTATCTTCCTGCATTCTCTCAACACACTTTTTTTTTTTTTTTTTCGAGACAGGGTTTCTCTGTGTAGCCCTGGCTGTCCTGGACTCACTTTGTAGACCAGGCTGGCCTCGAACTCACAAAGATCCACCTGCCTCTGCCTCCCAAGTGCTGGGATTAAAGGCGTGCGCCACCACCGCCCGGCTAAAATAATTTATTTTTTATTTCTTTTTTTTTTTTTTTTGGTTTTTTCAAGACAGGGTTTCTCTGAATATCTCTGGCTGTCCTGGACTCGCTTTGTAGACCAGGTGGGCCTTGAACTCACAAAGATCCGCCTGCCTCTGCCTCCCAAGTGCTGGGATTAAAGGCGTGCGCCACCACTGCCCGGCCCTCAACACACTTTTTAGTGTAGCGAATCATGGCTCTTTTCCCCATTTCGGTCCTTCTGACCTGCTTTACTAGTGAGAGGTACCTATTTCTCATATATTAAGATACATCCATATTTTATTCTGTTTTCTACTCCATCCTTTTTATCAGTACTGTCCATATTTTAATTAAACAGGATTTTTCCATCTTACTCTCTTCAATATTTTCATTCTCTAGCCTGTTCCTTCTTTCTAGGTTTAGAGTTCTCAATATCCACAGTACTCTTGATAAAATGGCCCTAGTTCCTCTCCTTGGAATTCCCTATCTAAACTTGTTTTATATACAACATGCATACATTTATAATAGATGATTTTGGTAACTAGGATAACATGATTAAAAGGCTACACTTAAAACTTACTATTTTTAAACAAAATATCTTATTTCCTTTTCACTTATGTGTATGGTTATGTATCTGAGTATCTGCCACATGGGTTCAGGTGCCAGTGGAAAACCAAAGAAGTGTTGCAACCCTTAGGGCTGCAGTTATAAGCTGTGGTGAGCTGCCGGATGTGGCTGCTGAAAGCAAACTTGGGTCCTTTGAAAGAGCAGTCGACGCTGTTAACCACTGAGTCATTTGTCCAGTCCCTTCCTATGTCTTCTAAGGACTTTGCTTCAACCAGAATGTCATGAGGACTCATTTTCAGCCTGGAACTTTGCTTGACATTGTCTCCTATCAACTAACATACTTTTCTTAATTATTTTTAAAAATATTAAAAATACACACTAATTAAAGTAGGTGATAGACATGTAGAGGTTTTATAGGAATGATAAAAAATACTAATTAACTAACAACCAAGCTTTAGAACCCAAACAGTAATGAAACATTGGTGGTTCTTATGTGCTAATTTCAGTCTTCAGGCATTTTGTACCCTATGCTTTGTATCTAAATAAAGATATAGGACTGGAGAAATGGCTCAGCAGTGGAGAGCTTCTCTTGCAGAAGGCCCAGATTCAGTTTCCAGCACCCAATGGGCTGCTTACAATCACCTGTAATTTCAGTTTCAGGGTATCTGATGCTTTGTTCTGACTTCCTCAGGTTCCTGAACACATGTGGTATATATACTCAGGCACTCACATACCCATAAATAATAAATAAGTAAGTAAATAAATGTTTTGTATAAGATTTTAAAAATATAAACTATAGCTGGTTTCCCTATTCATATATATTTTATCTTAAATATTCATGTATTCCTAAAATATATATTTTCATTTTATCTCTTCTTTTGAACTTGAAAATAAATGGTACCATGTTGTTTGTCTTCCTGGGTTTTTTGAAAATTCAAAATTATGATGTAGTATGACATATTCCTTTCCTTACCCATGGTTTCATATTCCACAGTTACAATTACCTACAGTCAACTGTAGTCTGAAAATATCAATGGGAAATTCCAGACATAAATGGTTCATTAATTTAAAATTGTGGTTTTAAGTGCTGGGGATGCAACTCAGTGGTAGAGCACTTGCTTATCATGTATGAGGCTTTGGGTTCAATCCCCAGCACTGCATACATACATACATACATACATACACTCTGCAGTTCTGAATAGTGTGATGAAATCTTATGGCCTCCTGCTCCTCCCACTTGCGGTAGAGTAGCAGATCCACAATGTATACACTAATTGTGCCATGGTAGTTGAGAGACAACACATTAACTTTTGTTCAATAT
This sequence comes from Lophiomys imhausi, assembly GCA_907164525.1. Classification (NCBI taxonomy): domain Eukaryota; kingdom Metazoa; phylum Chordata; class Mammalia; order Rodentia; family Muridae; genus Lophiomys; species Lophiomys imhausi. Next base: position 1,397,727 of record CAJQZJ010033726.1, read on the forward strand.
ATTCTTGCAATTGTTCTATTTTATTATTGCCAATCTCTTACCTTATTTATATATTAAATTGTCATAGCACTATATGTATAGTAGTGGAAAGCACTAAGTATATATAGGGTCAAGTATCAGTAGTTTCTGGCATCCACTTAGGATATTGAAAAGCATCCCTTGTGCATAAGGAGGACTGTTGTATTTGGTCATGTAAAAATACAGTAATTCAGGATCACTAGTGGGTAAAGGCAGTTGCTGCCAAGCCTGCTGACCTGAATTTGATCCCTGGGACCCACAGGAGGGAGAGAACTGACTCTCTTGTTGACCTCTGACCTCTACATGTAAACCATGTCACCCTTCAAGTTAAGACATAAATGTAAAGGAGAGATGGAAATTTAAACAGCCAATGTGCAGTGATTGTTTCCTCATCCTTTTTGTTATTGTTGCTGTTAGCAATGAAGCTGCCATAATCACTCTATGTGTACTGCTGTATGTGTACACAGGAGTACGGGTTTCTCTAAGTGTGTGTCTAATAAATGCTGGGTGACATTAGACACATAACTTCAAGTAATGCTGAACTGTTGATCAAAACAATAATACAGACCTTACATTCTCACTAGCAGAAGCAGTAGGAATTCCTATAACTCTGAGTTTGCCAATCTACTTTTTATCTTTTTGGTTTTTCAAGACAGGGTTTTTCTGTGTAACAGCCCTGGCTGTCCTAGACTCGCTTTGTAGACCAGGATCTCACCGAGATCCACCTGCCTCTGCCTCCCTCGTGCTGGGATTAAAGGCGTGCACCACCACACCCGGCCGCCAATCCACTTTCTTATCAATAAAGTCAGTACATAATGGTATTTCATTGTGGTTTTAATTTGCACTTTCCTAACTACCATGTGATTAAGCATCTTTTCATGTGTTTATTGCTCATTTGTGGGTCTTTACAAAAAAGTCTATTCAGATGTTTGCTGAATATTCTAATTGGGTCATTTCTTACTGTTTCAAAGGGTTTCTTAAATATATATTCTGGATACTAATCCTTTGTTGATTATTTGCACTGCACGTATCTTCTCCATTTTGTGACTTGTGTATATTCACTCTATCATTTATGGAGCTAAATTTATGTATTTTTTTTCTGTCATGCTTAACACCATGTCTTAATTAAAAAATCCTTTGCCTGGGGCCAGAAATATTCTCTTGTGTTCTGTGTCTTGAGGTTTTGCCTTTCATATTTTTATTTTTAACTTTTTTTTTCAAGACAGGATTTCTCAGTGTATACCTGGCTGTCCTGGACTCCACTTTGTGGACCAGGCTGGCTTCCAACCCACAGAGATCCAACTGCCTCTGCCTCCCGAGTGCTGGTGTTAAAGGTGCACCATTATACTTGGCAATTACAGACAGCTGTGAACTGCCATGTGGGTGCTGGGAATTGAACCCGGGTCCTCTGGAAGAACAGCCAGAGCTCTTAACTGCTGAGCCATCTCTCCAGCCCTGCCTTTCATATTTAAGTGCTCAATGGTTCAAACAAATTGACAATAAGAAGTGTGAGTTTGTATATGTCTAATTAAAATACACAAAATTTAACAGACATATAACAATTAGTTGATAGATCCATAACATTTTTATACGGCTTTCCTACTAATCGACAGAGAATTAGACAATATGAGTAATTTGACCCAATGAACATATACAGAACACTGTATTCTAGAACATCTGAGAGCTTCAGGGCATTCTTTGGCCATATACTTCCATCATAAAGAAAATGCTAACAAACTTCAAAAGACTTGATCAAAAAACCAGTATTTTATTTTAATGCAGCTAAGACATATAACTACATTTAGAATTAGAAAATTATATGTATTTGGAAAATTTAAAATATATCAGTATGTATGGCCATGTGTGTCTGTAATCTTCACATTTGGGTGGTCCAAGTACAGGGTCACAATCTGAGACTAGCCTGTAAATCATATGGAAACCCTCTCAAAAACAAACAAAAAGATTCAAATAATCCACTTTACAACATGTTACACTGATATGAAAAGTTTGAACTGAGCAATAATAAGAAATAACATCTCAAAAAAGCTGTGACACTCTGTTTAAGAGGAACTTCATGGCCTGGCCCTAAAAGCACATATTAGAAAAATGAAGGATGAACTCATTCTTTTCCTTCCTTCCTCTTCCTTCCCTTCCCTCCTGTTTATTTTACAATCCTGGAAAATGAATTCATGCCTTGCAGCTACATTCCCAGTCTGGCCAGTTTTTTTGGTTTAAGAACTTAAGAAAGGGCTGGAGAGATGGCTCAGCGGTTAAGAGCACTGGCTGCTCTTCCAGAGGTCATGAGTTCAATTCTCAGCAACCACATGGTGGCTCACAACCATTCATAATGAAATCTGGTGCCCTCTTCTGGCCTGCAGATATACCTGCAGACAGAACACTGTATGCATTATAAATAAATCTTTAAAAAAAAAAAAAACTTAAGAAAACAGGCTGGGGCTGGAGAGATGGTTCAGCATTTAAGAGCACTGGCTGCTCTTCCGGATCTGAGTTCAATTCCCAGCACCCACATGGCAGTTCACAACTGTCTATAATTCCTATTCCAGGAGATCTGATGCCCTCACACAAACATACCTGGAGTCAAAATACCAATGTACATAAAATAAGAAAAAGAAAACAGGTGAAGGTAGTAACTTAGGTAGTAGAATGCTTGCCTAGGATAAACAAAACTCAAGCTGAAGGACTCTAACAGATCCAAGCATGGCAACATGGTGCCAGCAGGCCTTGCCCCCTTCATTCTCCCTTGCAAAACTATTGGATCCCCTTATTTAGGCACTTCCACATTCCTAAAGCTAGCCACCAAAGTCTATTCCCTTATTTTTCCACTTCCTTATACCTGGCTCATTCTTGAGGCTGACCACCAAGGTCCAGCTACCAAAATTCATTATTTGATTACACTCACTAGCATGTCCAATCAGGACTTACCAACTTATCCTAGCTCAGACTTCTCCTTCTTCTCCTTAAAAACCATTCGGCAAAGAGAGACACCTGCTGTTGCTTTTGACCAATCCAGAGGAATCCTCCCACCCAATTTGCCTTCCTGGAACAATAACATCTCCTTTGAGCTGAGATTTGGTGTCTGGGTGTGTTCTGTGCCAACTCTAGGGCCCCTTCACTGGGTTCTATCCTCAATATGTAAACTGGACATAGTGACACAGGCCTGTGATTGCAGCACTCTGAAGGTGGACACACAAGAACCACAAACTAACGGCCACATTCAATTGAAGTTCAAGGCTAGCTTAGGTTACAAAAGTCTGTCTCAAAATAACAAAAAATATGGTAAGATGGTTCAACTGGCAGAAAGCCACCAAACCTGACCACCCAAGTTCAATATCTGGAATCCACCAAGTAAAGAACCAACTCCTCTGACACACACACACACACACACACACACACACACACACTCCCCAAAGCAAGTACAAACAAAATGATACCATCACTACATATAAAAATAATTTTGAGTGGGCTGGAGAGAGGGCTTAGTGGTTAAGAGCACTGGCTGTTCTTCCAAACGACTCGGGTTCAAATCCCAACACCCACATGGCAGTTCACAGCTGTCTGTAATTGCCGGATGTGGTGGCACACCTTTAATACCAGCACTCGGGAGGCAGAGGTGAGCAGATCTCTGTGAATTCAAGGCTAGTCTGGTCTACCAAGAGCAGCCAAGGATACATAGAGAAACCCTGTCTTCGAAAAACCAAAAAAAGAAAAAGAAAAAGAAAAAGAAAAATCTTAGCATTGGAGAGATGGCTCAGGGTTTAGGAGCACTGACTACTCTGTCAGAGGACCCAGGTTCAATTTCCAGCACCCACTTGGTGGCTCACGATGTCCTATATCTCCAGTTCAATGCCCTTTTCTTCTTCTTCTTCTTTTTGGTTTTTCGAGACAGGGTTTCTCTGTGTAACAGCCCTGGCTGTCCTGGACTCACTTTGTAAACCAGGCTGGCCTCGAACTCACAAAGATCCGCCTGCCTCCCAAGGGCTGGGATTAAAGGCGTGAGCCACCAGCGCCCGGCCAATGCCCTCTTCTTGGCTCAGTGCTTCAGCCTGTAATTCTGTCAATTGCATAAGCACGCTACTACATAGAGAGGTCCAAACCATCCTGGATGATATGAACATATATACTATCTAGAAAATAAAAATCATATATGTATATTATTGCCCAGAGTTCAAAATTCATCAGGTCCAGCTACCTTTGTCCTCCGTAGCTATTCTCTCAACTATGAAGTTAAGATCTCTTTGCCGGCTTCCTGAGGCCTTTCCCGCCCTTTCCTTTTGGGAACCAATCAGCAAGCTTGGCTTTGGACCAATCGGTGGCCTCGCCTCTAAGCCCCGCCCCGAAGCCCTGGAAGCAGGCGGCGCCATGTTCCAGGGGCAGCGTGGTTGGTTCTGCCGCAGTGTCAGTCAGGACCTGAGGCAGTTTTGGGGTAGGAAGATGGCGGGGCAGGACGTGGGCGCAAACGCATCCGCAAATGTTGAAGGCAGCGACCAGGGGGACGCCTGCCCGGCTCTCACGCGTGCTCTTGCCTCCACAGTGGACGAAGGAGGGATGGTCAGCGACGCCCAGGCCGCCGACTTCCTGTTCAGTTGTGATGCCTCACACCCGGACACCCTGAGGTACCCCAGGGCCACCCGCTAAAGCCTTTCCTGTCATTGTGCGCGCAGAGTCACGAGTGGAAGTAGCAATCCAGTTATCAACACGGGGGAAGAGCCAGTTTGCATCACTGGTCTTCTACCTGTCCCTTGGGTCTCTAACGGAATCCTGGTTTTGAGTGTCCAGCTGTCACTAGATGATTTGTAGGCTCCCACTCCTTGTGTCTCAGTCACATATCACCTCAACACCCGAGTACGCCCTGCATTTTACAAGCCGAAAACCTACCCATTCATTAAAAATTTTTTTTTTGTCTGTTTCCTCTGAGACAGGGTCGTGCGGTGTAGCCCAGGCTAGCCTTGAACCCTATGTCCTTATCTTAGCACACTAGATGCCTGGATTTCAGGCATGTATCAACAGTCTGGGCTTTCTGGCATCTTAACCACCAAGCTCTATTATCATGAATGAATAGGTGCCTAATACCATGGAACGGGCTCCAGAAACGGCACTTCATCCTCATTGCTGCTGTTTTACCAGCACCATGATTACCCCAGGACTGTCACGGGAACTTCCCAAGAGATTACCCTGCCTCCGGAAGTGCTCTGCCGTCTCCCTTCATAGTTGCTGAGCAGCGATCTGCACCTGGCTTGCCCGCCCCGTCCCCACCACCTACAGATTTAGACTTAGTAAAAGCCTCTTTAATTTTCCATGCCTTTCATAGTCTAGTCAATCTTAAGCGTCATCAGTGTCCCTTCATGTATGTCTTTTTTTTCCTAATGGTTTTTTCTCTCTCTTTTCACAGGGCTAGAAAAGATATTTTCTGTATGTGAAGGCTTCTCTGACTGCATGCCCACTCTTTACCTCAGAATAGATTTATTTTTTCTTTTTAGGTTTCTCTGTGTATCCTTGACTGTCCTGGACTCACTTTGTAGACCAGGCTGGCCTTGAACTCACAGAGATCCGCCTGCCTCTACCTCCCGAGTGCTGGGATTAAAGGCATGCGCCACCATGCCTGGCAATTCCAGACAGCTGTGAACTGCCATGTGGGTGCTGGGATTTGAACCGCGGACCTTTGGAAGAGCAGCCAGTGCTCTTAACCTCTGAGCCATCTCTCTAGCCCGAATTGATTTCTTTTAATGGCAGTGACTATAAGTAAAACTCATTAGGCTGCTGTCTTTCAGTCCGCTGTTGGTGGCCAGCTAACTACTGTTTTAAGTCTTTTCTAAATTCATATAATTATTTACCAACTCTGAAACTGAGATTTGCCGACACTTAGGGCCTCAAACTGAGTAATGCCTTATACCTGAAATTTATTCATTCTTGCCAGAAGAAAAGAATACATCATAAGTGTATTCTTTAGTGTTAGTGTCTTACTTCCTTCCAGTCATTTGTTGTTTTTTTTGAAAGGTAGAATGCATTCTTGTTTATTTCATAACCTAGAAGATTTCCTTTCTTTTAGAATATATCAGAGCCTCGAGTACATAGAAGATAATGCTACAGTTTTTCATGCCTACTATCTCTCTGCAGTAGCTAATACTGAAATGAAAAATTCAGTGGCCTTAGGCCATTTTGTTCTTCCTCCTGCGTGTCTGCAAAAAGGTTAGCAAAGATCATAAACCTATCTGTTTGCCAAATCCAGCCAGTCCCTATTAAGTTAACCAAATTTGATTTTACCAATCTCTATTCTCAATGGGAAATTTTGTGGTTTGGGTTTTAGCTTTTTGGAGGTTTTTGTTAATCTCTTTATTTTTTTACAGTGTCTCTCTCTCTCTGTATCCTGGTCTACTGTGTGCTGGGATTGTATGTGTGAGCCACTATACCCAGAGATTTTTGAATCATTTAATATAGGTGAAGCAGATACGGACTTGGAATCAGATACCTTGAGTGGATATTCTGGCTTTCTTCATTCACACATTCATTAAGCTCTCTTTGTTTGCCCCGATATAACCCAGGTGCTGGGAATTCAGTTGTGAATAAGACAGAGTCAGATATTACCCTCAAAGTGAAATGCTCATCAGCTAGGATCCAACACTTAATCCTTTTTTGTTTGTTTGTTTTGAGGTGTGGTTACTATGTAGCCCTGGTTGGCCTGGAAATCACTATATAAACCAGGCTGGTCTCATAGTCACACAGATCCACTTGCCTCAGCCTCTTGAGTGCTTGGATTAAAGATGTGTACCACCATGCCCAGCAGTTTTGTGATCTAGCATGCTATTGATTTCTTCCAAGTGATTTTTAGGATAAAATGAAGTAATAGATTAAGATATATGACATATGATGAATATTTAATAAATGTGTTCTTTGCTAGTGTTGAATCTACTCATTCTGGTTTTTCTTTAAATGTTTGTTATAATAATAAACTCATATACTTGTACTTTTCATTGTACTTTTGTAAGTACTTTCACGTTGTATCAACAACCTTATGAAGAGAGAAGGAAAAGTAAGTAAACTGCTTTTGAGACCGGTCCTTTCCGTTTTCCTGCTTGGAGCATGTTCATACCATGTCCAGAGCTTAACCTTGGTTATCTACCTAACCTTATATATCTTATTTTGGTAGGTCTTATGTTAGTTACCCAATTCTTTTGCATGTGTATGTGTTTTGCCTGCATGTATGTCTGAGCACCACAGTGGTACCTGGTACCCATGTTGTTCAGAAAAGAATATCAGATCCCCAGGTACAGGAGTTACAGACAGTTGTGAGCCAGTATGTGGGTGCTAGGAATTGAACCACGGTCTTTTGAAAGGGTATGCAGTGTTCTTAACCTCTGAACTGTCTCTCCAGCCCCTACTTACTTAGTGCTTATGAGGGTTTTGTTTACCTGATAGTTCCATGTCCATTTCTAGAAAGACAAACTGAAGCTGTTTACAGATTTGCAGTGAGTAAAATATTAAAAACAAAGCAGAGCAAACCAAATGCTTAAAATTCTTTCATAGAAGAGCCCTTAGGAACTCAAAGATTAGTTTCTTGTAACTAATCTTGGAACTAGTGTTCCAGCAAAACTTAGTTATAACACTAAATTGTCTAATGGTTATGCATTAAATTCATGACTTATGGTAAAATTGATTTTGTTAAAAATAACCCTATCTAAGCCAGGCAGTGGTGGCGCACGCCTTTAATCCCAGCACTTGGGAGGCAGAGGCAGGCAGATCTCTGTGAGTTTGAGGCCAGCCTGGTCTACAAAGTGAGTCCAGGACAGCCAGAGCTGTTATACAGAGAAACCCTGTCTCAAAAAAACCAAAACAAAAAAAAAAACCCTTATCTCTAGCTCCCTCCCTTCCTATCTAAACTTCTCTCTTTTTCATTCTTGAGATAGGGTTTTGTTTTGTCACTCTGGTTGACCTGGTACTAATTTTGTAGCCCAGGCTAGCCTGAAATACACAGTCATTCTCCTGCCTCAGCCTCCTGAGTGCCAGGATTACAGATATGTACTATCATGCCTATAAACTTTTTTTTGAGACAAGTTTTTGCTTTGTAGCCCTGCCTGACCTTAAACTCCCTTAAAAACAAAACAAAACAAAACTATGTGTGCCAAAACCTATCTTTAAGGAGCTTGTATTATACCATGACTATCTGATTCATTAGCCTTACTTTAAATTATCACTCCTGTTTTATCTTTGAGTTTAGAATCGTCTATTAACATAATTTAAGTCTTTAAAAAATCTGCTTGAAATGAAACCAAGCTCCTTAAAAAAAAAAAAGGGTATACCACTGCCTTAGTCACTTTTCTATTAGTGTGATAAAACACCATGAGCAAGGCAATTTCTAGAAGGAAGGGTTAATTTGGGGCTATAGTTCCGAAGAGATAGGAGTCTATCACCATCATAGTGGGGAGCATGTCAGCAGGCAGGCAGGCATAGCACTGGAACGGCAGCTGAGAGCTCACATCTTTATCCGCAAACAGGAAGCAAAGAACATTGGGAATGGCACAGTTCTTTGAAACCTCAACTCCATTGCCAGTAACATACTTCCTCCAACAAGGATCCATGCCAAATAATTCCACCAACTGGGGACCAAACTTGAGCCTGTGGGGCCATTCTTATTCAAACCACAATAGCATACTTACCTACTTAGAGCAGTATGGCTTAGAGATGTGTAAGATGCCACTGTGAACTATAGGAGTTTAAAAGGTTTTAGTAGCATATTAAAAAGAAATAGGTAAAATTAATTTTAAGAATACATTTTATTTAACCTAACATTGAAAAGATTATAATCAACATGAACATTATTAAAATATTTTATATTCTTTCTGATACCAAACATTCAAAATCCAGTGCTTATTTTACATTTACACCACACCTCAATTTGACAAAAGTATGCATACATTTATAGTTATTACCATGTTGGTCAGCAAAAATCTAGACCTTTTTTGTCCTCTAGTAGGCTGCTAAGGAGAATTTTGAGATTAAGATGATAAAAGTCATTGGACATACTGAGTTTTATAGAATGCCTGTATATTAGAGATATCATTTATCTACTTTTTAGTAAAATAAATTAATTCTTGAGACTCTCTGCACTACACAATGATTTAATGCATTTTATTGTGACAGTCGTTTATTAATACTTGGCATAATAGAGACATATATCTAATAAAGTAATATGTGCTAATAGAAAAGGTAAGGGGCAGGGAAATGGTTTAGTGGTAAGAATTTGCCCAGCACAAGGACCTGAATTTGGATTCCTAATATGCACATGAAAAGCTATGCATGGTCATGAGTGCCTGTAACCCCAACAGTTGTGGATGGGGAAAGAGATCCCAGGAGCTCACTGGCCAGCCAGCCTCGCTGAACCAGTGAACTTCCAGTTCACAAAGAGACCCTGTCTGAAGGCAATAAGGCAGAGGAAGGTATTCAGTGGTCTCCTCTGGCCTCTGCCGGCTCTAAGCAGGTATAAACATCTGCATGTTCATGTGCATGCAACCACATATACTTCAAGTACACATACAAACAGCACACAACAAGAATTATTTGAGAGTGGATTGGAAATTTTAATTCCTAGGCTTTTCAATACTCTCAGTAGGAATCTGGGTTTTAAACAAGTATCTTAAGAGGTTATTTTGATTCAAGTAGAATAAACAACCTAAGAGTTTCAGACTTTATGCAAAATCCAAAAATTACTTTAAAAAAGTATTGGACTTATTTTTCTCACTACAGATATACGAAGAAAAATTGGTAGCTTTATTTGGGAAGAAGATGAAAATTTTCTTATAGAAAAGGTAAGAAGATATTAAAATTCTTGATTGGGATATACAGTTTCAAAAATTTTGAAGGCAGTATAGTATGTGCATATGTACCAGTGAGCCAGATTAAAGAAGAGAGAATGCTTTTATTGAATATTATCTGGTTTGACATTGGTTTTATGTAATACATTGGTAAAGTTGAAATATTTTTTTACAAATGAAACCATTCATATAAGAAGCTTAAGTGCTCAGACATTGGTGATGTAGCTCAGTTGATAGAATGCTTGTCTCATGTGCAAGAAGCCCTGGATTCAGCCCTCTGCACAGCATAGAAACTAGACATGGTGGCAAATGCTAGTAATGCTAGCGTTTGGGAAGTAGGGCAGGAGGATTAGAAGTTCAAGAAAGCCTTCTACTAATACTAGAATAACTTCTCATTATGCTTAGTTTATTGTGTTATAATAAGTACAAAATATTATTTATATTGCATTCTTATTCAAATACTTAACCAAGATCCAATTATGAGTTAGTCACATGAATCCAGGAAGTGACTATGCCTCAGAGTCAGTCAACTGGCCTGACCTCTATAGTTACTGTTAAAACAAGGGCAAGAGGGTTGTTCTAAATTGAGACACAGCATCCACAAGTGACATATAGACCTTGATCAGACTAGGCATGGTAGCACATGCCTTTAATCCCAACACTCAGGAGGCAAAGTCAGGCAGGCCTCTAGTGAATTCAAGGCCAATCCCGTCCACAAAGCAAGTTCCAGGACAGCTAAGGATGTTACACAAAGAAACCCTGTCTCAAAAAACAATAAATAAGATTGTTCTCCAGGTCACCAGCAAGTCTGCTTGCTGCTCTTTTACCCATATCCACTCCAAGAAGCCTGTGAATGACAATGGCCGCCAGTAAGCATGAAGTCCTTCTGCTATTAACCCAGCTGGCGTAGGAGCCCAGACAACACATTTTACATTTTTGTGATTGGTGTCGGTCTTTAAGATCTATTTCTTTTTATTTTTAAGTGTATATGTGAGGGCCTGTGTGCATATATATATATATGTATCATGGGCATGCCTAATACCTAGGAAGGTCAGAATAGAGTATCTGATCCCCTGGAACTGGAGTTACAGTTGTGAACTGTCATGTGGGTGTGGGGACCTCAACCAGGGCTTTCTGCAAGAACAGCAAGTGATTTTAACTGCTGACCTGTCTCTCCAGCCCTCTAATCTGTTATTATTTGTTACCCTTATGTGAGTAGAGGTATACAACACATGATGAATCGAAATCTCATATAGCATAATAAAGACAGTTACACTATATAACTGTTACCCCAAATTTGGCAAGCTGTTTTAAACACTAGGGAAGTACATGAAACCAGGTCCCAATATGAGCACCTGTAAATTTTAATAGATGTTAATGTTTTGCCACACTGGCTTCAGACACCTTCTCTGAAAAAAAACAAAACAAAAAATACCCCAAATAAATAAATGAACCTTGATCAGATTCATATCCCAGCTAAATGAAGCATTTTGACAGGCATTGTAACACAGGTCTTAAATACCAAAGCAAGTCTCTGTAATTCAAGGCCACCTGATCTGCATATCTGTGAAAACTAACTGGGAGAATATTAGATAATAATTATTTGTTATTTTAATTTAATAAAATAATTATTTTAAGTAGGGGCTGGAGAGATGGCTCAGCGGTTAAGAGCACTGGCTGCTCTTCCAAAGGACCCAGGTTCAAATCCTAGCACCCACATGGCAGTTCACAGCTGTCTGTAATTGGCAGGCATGGTGTCACAAGCCTTTAATCCCAGTGCTTGGGAGCTAGAGGCAGGCAAATCTCTGTGAGTTCAAGGCCACCCTGGCCACCCTGGTCTACAAAGTGAGTCTAGGACAGCCAGCAATACATAGAGAAACCCTGTCCTGAACCCCCCCCACAAAAAAATCTTAAGTATGCTAAATGGTATTATAAAGATAAAATATATTTTTGAAAAAAATCCATGCTAGATTTTAAGGAATATAAATGTTACTTTTGTTTTTTTTTTTTTTTTTGGTTTTTCGAGACAGGGTTTCTCTGAATATCTCTGGCTGTCCTGGACTTGCTTTGTAGACCAGGCTGGCCTCGAACTCACAAAGATCCGCCTGCCTCTGCCTCCCAAGTGCTGGGATTAAAGGCTTGCGCCACCACCGCCCAGCTCAAATGTTATGTTTTTAAATGGACTCACAAGGCTGAAAATTCACACTCAAAGTTGCAAACATGTATCTAAGTTGAAGGTATATAGTATTTTTGTTACTATTTTATTTTAAAACTTTTCAGTATGTTAATTTTTCCAGACTGAAACAATAGAGAGGAAGTCTATATTTCCAAAGCCAAGCAATTTATATATTTCATATTCTTTTCACTAAACATGTATTTACTTGTATGTACATGTACATGCCACAGTACACATGTGGAAGTCAGAGGACAATTTAGGGAAGCTGCTCCTCTCCCTTCACCCTGTGGGCTCCAGAAATCAACTCAGGTTATCAGGATTGGAGCAAGCACTCTTTTTTTTTTCTTTTCCTGACAGGGTTTCTCTGTGTAGCCCTGGCTGTCCTGGACTCACTCTGTGGACCAGGCTGGCCTCAAACTCAGAGATCTGCCTGCCTCTGCCTCTGCCTCTGAGTGCTAGGATTAAAGGCGTGTACCACCACATCCTGACATAACATTCTCCTATTGATTATTGGCTAGGCATTATTATTTGATAAAGGATCTTATCAATTCCTTCAAAACTTTTATCAATATTGAATAGTAGCTATTATACTGTAATCTCATAATATATAAGCAGAAAGTTACATTATCAAATGAAAATAACAAGTATAAATCTGGAAAGTATTTCAGAGCATTATTATTACTTAGGGAAGATTTGTGATCTAAATACAGAATTTCTTTTTTTTTTTTTTTTTTTTTTTTTCGAGACAGGGTTTCTCTGTGTAGCCCTGGCTGTCCTGGACTCAATTTGTAGACCAGGCTGGCCTCGAACTCGCAAAGATCCGCCTGCCTCTGCCTCCCAAGTGCTGGGATTAAAGGCGTGCGCCACCACTGCCCGGCGTTAAATACAGAATTTCTAATGATATTCTGTTAAATATATTAGGTACAAGCACCTTAGTAATTTATATAAGTGTTTTTGAAAAGCTTTCAGTTCTGTCCCAACTTCAGAGGTAAACATATCTGTGTCACCATCACTTTAAAGTAGAAACAATTCACTCAGCTTCATATTTTTTGATTTTTAGCTCACAGGAAATAGAATCCCTGAAGTGAAGGATTTTAAGAAAGTCTTAAGTTTGTAATGCTTGGTTTTCTTTTCTTCCTTTTTATATTCTCTTTCTTCTTCCCTCAAACAAAGTTTAGTTGCCTACTATAACTATAGCTGGCATTTAAAATTCTGGATTTCCTTTATGTTCTTCCAAAAGTGTAGTTATATGAGCATATATACAAAATTTCATATACTTCTTTACCGGGTTAAAATGACCAAAACTAAAATAATGAATTTAAATAATTTATATAGATATTAATTTAATTTAAAAATTAATGATTAGATAATTAGTGTGCTAATTTTTAAAAACAAGTCTTTATTTATTATGTATACAGTGTTTTGTCTGCATGTATGCCTGCAGGCCAGAAGAGGACACCAGATCTCATCATAGATGGTTATTAACCACCATGTGGTTGCTGGGAATTGAACTCAGGACCCCCAGAAGAACAGCCAGTGCTCTTAACCTCTGAGTCATCTCTCCAGCCCTACTGTACTAAATTTTTTTTTTTTTTGGTTTTTCGAGACAGGGTTTCTCTGAATATCTCTGGCTGTCCTGGACTCGCTTTGTAGATCAGGCTGGCCTCGAACTCACAAAGATCCGCCTGCCTCTGCCTCCCAAGTGCTGGGATTAAAGGCGTGTGCCACCACCGCCCGGCATTGTACTAAATTTTTTAAATGTGGGTTTGTTTTTGTTTTTTGCTATTTACAGCATGACAGAATAGCATCAAGTAGAAAGGAAAGCAGTGAGCCAACAACAGAACACATAAAAGAATTTTCCAAAAGGTATTGAATTAACATAATTCATTGCTATTCAAACTGAATGTAGAAATCTTTGAGGTTAATTGCATATTTATCTTAGTTTCACAGTTCCTCTGAGATACTATTATTTTCACCATTCTCATTTATAGAAAAAGAGATCTAAGATTAGAAAGATTAGTTTGTCCAAAGCTATGCGAACTTTCACTAAGAAGAGCAGAAGTAAGACCTGAGGAATGGTTCAGTGGTTAAGAGCACTAACTGCTCTTACAGAGGACCTGGGTTTGGTTCCAGCACTGACAAGGTGGCTCACAGCTATCAGTTACTCCACTTCCAGGGAATCCAACACCCTCTTGTGACCTCTGAGAGTACCAGGCACACATTGGTGCACATACATACATACAGGCAAGACACTCATGCACATAAAATAAAAATAAATGATAATTAAAAATATAAGGTGATGAACTATTGATGAAGTCATCTAATATCAGCCTCAGCCTCCACATGCATGCTCACATGTGTGTGCATACACACTAGCACTCACACAGATACACATACATACATGACAACATGCCAGGAGAGGTACTTTCAGCTGTAATCTTGGCACTAGAAGGGTCAAGATGAGAACCAAGCTAGCCTGGGTTACTTAAGCTACATAAGAAGACACTGTCAAGTTTTTTAAAAACAAAGACCAATTATGTGAATACACCCTAGGTTTCTGCCTTTTAATTTTCAATATTTATTTAGTTATTTTGAGACAGGGTCTCTCTGTGTAACAGCTCTGGCTGTCCTGGACTCACTTTGTAGACCAGGCTGGCCTCAAACTCACAGAGATCCACCAGTTTCTGCCTCTCAAATGCTGGGATTAAAGGTGTGTGAAGGTATATGACACCACTCCCTGGCCAATATTTCTTTTTTGTTTGTTTGTGTTTGTTTTGTTTTTGTTTTGCAAGACAGGGTTTCTCTGTGTGTCCATGGCTGTCCTGGACTAGCTTTTGTAGACCAGGCAAGCTTTGAACTCACAGAGATCTGCCTGCCTCTGCCTCCAAATTGCTGGGATTAAAGGCGAGTGCCACCACACCCAGCTAATTTTCCTTTCTTAAATTGGGAATTTCATAATGGACGTAATGCATTTTGATCCTATCTGCCCCCACCCCCTTTCCTCTTATTCCTCTAATCCCAGGAGGCAGGGGGGCAGGGAGACTCTCTGGGAGTCTGAAGCCAACCTGATCTACATAGTGAGTTTCAGGGCAGTCAAGACTATACAGAGAAAGAATACATGAAATTAGGGGAAATGGGTTAGGGATTAGAGGTGTACACTACTGCACCTGGTGCTTCTCTCTTTAAAACCCTGCTGGATCCCCTTAGTGTTGTCTTCATGTGCGTGGGCACAAGACATCTACCAGGGCGTGGGCAGCCTTTCAGGGACTGCGCTGCTGATGAGCGCGCACTTTCCCTCTTACAGAAGCTATCTACGGCCAAAAGCTTCTCAGCGAGGACTGAGGCTTCATGAGCTGAGATGTTGGCTGGCTTGATCTTGCATAAGTCTTGTGCCTGTGGTGATAGCCACTGTGAGTTCCTGTGTTCCGCAGCCCTATTGTGTTATGCTGCAGACTCCACTACTTCTGTAGAGCCTTTTCTTTGTGGAACCACCAGATGGTGCAATATGAACATCAATAAGATATACCCTGAACTATATGTATGAAGCATGTGATAGCAAGCACATACTAAATGGCATGCTATTAATGAACAATTGCTAAGTACAAGACATTTGTGTGACAAGCAGTTCTGAGTATTTTATTTGATTCTCACAACTTAGATATGCATTCAGCCACATTCATATTACAATTGAGAAAACAATTCTAGAAAGCAAAATAATTTACTCAGTTTTATTCAGAAAGTACAGCTGAATTTGAAACCATGTCTAGGAGATGTGGAGTACATACTTTTTTGTTTGTTTGTTTTTCGAGTCAAGGTTTCTCGGTGTATCCCTGGCTCTCCTGGACTCACTTTGTTCATCAGGCTAACTTTTAACTCACACATATCTGCCTGTCTCTGCCTTGCAAGCGCTGGGATAAAAGGTGTGTGCCATCAGGCCCAGCCTTTTTTTTTTTTTCTTTTTTGGTGTTTTGAGACAGGGTCTCTCTACATAGCTTTGGCTGTCCTGGAACTGACTCTGCAGACCAGGCTGGCCTTGAACTCAGAGATCTGCCTGCCTGTGCCTCCAGAGTGCTGGGATTAAAGGCATATACCACCACCACCACCCAGCTGGAGTCCAAACTTTTAGCCACTGTGCTATTTTATTTTCCTTTTTCCAAATATTCCTCAAAATTTAAAGTCACATGCATTTTAAGTTTTTGTTGTTTTTATTTTATTTTATTTTTATTATAAAGTTTATTTATTACACCAAGTTACATCTTTCCACCCCTCCTGGTTCTACCCTCCCACCCTCTCCTCCCTCTCCTACCCATCCCACTCCTCTGATGTGGAGTGTCCCTACAAATCAGCCCCTGTCAGTTCAACAGTCATATGAGAGCTAAAAGCTTCCTCTTGCAATAGGGGCCTACATGGTAGCATCCCTAGAGCAAATTGTCCCATTGATAGGTAACAAAGTCTATGTTCCTGATCTTTTTGGTGTGTTGGTTGTAGTATAGTTATCCTGTACTATATGGCTAAAATCCAATTATAAGTGAGTAGATGCCATGTGCATCTTTCTGAGTCTGGGTTAGCTCACTCAGAATGAGCTTTTCTAGTTCCATCCATTTGACTGCAAATTGCATGATTTCCATGTTTCTGATAGCTGAGTAGTATTCCATTATGTAAATGTACCACCATTTTTTAATCCATTCGTCAGTTGAGGGACATCTGGGTTGTTTCCAGTTTCTAGCAATTACAAATAAGGCTGCTGTGAACATAGATGAGGATATGTCCTTATGGTTTGGTGAGGATACCCAGAAGTGGTATTGCTGGGTCTCGAGGTAGGGATAGTCCAAGTTTTCTAAGATACTGCCAGACTGATTATTTTAAAATAAATGTAACAGGCTGGGAATGCAGCTCAGTTGTTAGAGTGATTATCTAGTGTGCATGGAGCTCTGGGTTTGATCCCTAGCACTGCATAAACCAGGCATACTAATGTAAGCCTGTAATCATAACACCCTGGAGGTGAAGGCAGGATTAGAAGTTCAATGTTATCTTCTACTCTGTAGCTATTTTGAGGCCAACCTGGACTTTATAAAACCCTATTTCAAAAATGCCAGAATTAAAAAAAAAAGATAAATCCATTTAATTCATGAAAATAAGACATACAGAAAAGAATAAAGGAATTTTAAATTAGAAATTATTCTACCAGCCAAGCATGGTGGCACACACCTTTAATCCTAGCACTTGGGAGGTAGAAGCAGGTGGATCTTTGTGAGTTGAGGCCTTTTTGATCTACCAAGAGAGTCCAGGACAGCCAGGGCTTGTTACACAGAGAAACCCTATCTTAAAAACACACACACACACACACACACACACACACACACACACACACACACAATTCTTTTTTTTTTTCACAAAAGGAATTCTACCACTCATTAGTGTATGTCTCCCCTGTCTTATAATAAGAGACAAAATTTATAGAGCTGAGATCGTCTTGAAGTCCCTTCACTTTGCATTTAATATTCTACCAATACTTTCCCATAAGATTGAAAACCTTATTTAATGTTATAATTTAGTGTTAGGATTAAATTGTTAGAAACCAAAGTTATAAATCCAGTAAAGGAGTAAACTGGAAATTGCCCTGTAGCTGTGAGCTTTATTAGGAGTGAGAGCCTCACAACCATGATGGGGCATTATCAGCTTGAGGTGGGAAAACATTTTGAGGACAGAACATCATGCCAGAGGCAGCATGATGGAGACTTAAGCTAGGAGAGCAATGAAAGGGGTTAGCACATATATCAGCGACAATGCAACAGGACCTTAAGGGGCAAGATGCCTTCCTTTAAACCCGGGGAGAACGAGCAAGAGACTGAGAGTCAGAAATCCTTTACTTGAAGGGGTGGGGAGCCATAGCTCAGAGCCAGTTTCAAGGTAGGCAGAGTTATTTGCTCAATGGCTCCATCTTATTTGTTACAACAAAGGGGAGCGGTCTGGGCTTATGTCATAGTGCAGAGCTTGTCAAGTCTTTACCTCAAAGGACAGATGATAGGGGGAGGTGTGGTCTGTTTTCTTCTAGGCTGCTATCTGGTCTTAAATAGGTGAGCAGGCAGGCACGCAAGCCCATGATCTAAGGTAAACCTTACTGACTTACCTCAGAAATTGCTTCAAAATCTCATTGTACTTCATGGTTTCCCCAACCCTATTTATTTGTTATGCTGAGGTATGGGGTACTGTGCTGGTTCATAGGGTCTCAGCTATTTGAATACTGAAGACATAAATCTTGTGACCATTTATAGAGCACACTGTGCTTGTCTTTGGCATATCTAATATTTCACATGTGTGTACATATATTGCTTATGTGTGTAATAAATTGACAGTGCTGGGGATTGAACCCAGGCTCATGCATGCTATGCAAAAGCCTTACTACTGAAATATATGTCTAGTCCTATTTTATCTAATTATAAATTATTATTGTTCTTTGTGTTATTGAGATGACCCAGGCCTCTATATATTCAATAATTGTTTGATTTGTGAATTAGCTAGCAAAACTAGAAATAGCTATATGGGCCCTGGTCTTTCTTAGTATCACAAAAGAAAGCTCACAGTTAACATTTTTACTAGGTAATAATAAAACTGGATTGAAGAAGTATTAAATTATTACATTGTCTGGAATAAGTTCTCATTTATAATGCTAATTTTAAAATCAAATATAAATCTGTCTTTCTGTATGCTTCATTTTTATAGTGCAGAGGATCATTTTATAAGGACTCCAGTTGTAGAAAAGCAGATGTACTTCCCTCTTCAGAATTATCCAGTGAACAACATGGTAACAGGTAACCTGAAGTAATAATTAGAGTCCTCAGCTAGGGAAGAAAGACAGGGACTGCTCAGAACAAAGCTTTACCAAGCAGAGCCTCTTCTTTTACCATGGTGACAGGAGACAAGCCATGCATCTACTGAAATATTAACATGCAAAGTGGACCAAGCATGGGCTTCATGTCTGCTAAGATATGGGCTAAGACAGGGTCTCTCGGTAGGGGGGGATGCTTACTCCTGCTTGCATGAGACCGTTGCAATTTGTTTCTGACATTTGGGGGTCAGTTCTTTTGTTTTTGTGTTTGTAGTACTGGAGGTTGAATCCAGGACCTCATACATGCCTAGGATAAGGCTTTCCTATGGAGGCAGAGACAGGTGGACCCTTTGTATGGACTACTCTCCAAGCACATAGCATGAAGCCTCCCCTTCCTGTGAGACCTCCAAGAAGGGACCTCCACTCTGTTTTGGAGGGTTGAACTCTGCTCAAAGCCTCCAGCATGCTGCTGTCTGTCTGTTTATGATATTAATAATTCTTTTTTTTGTTTGTTTGTTTTTTGTTTTTGGTTTTTCGAGACAGGGTTTCTCTGAATATCTCTGGTTGTCCTGGACTCGCTTTGTAGACCAGGCTGGCCTCGAACTCACAAAGATCCGCCTGCCTCTGCCTCCCAAGTGCTGGGATTAAAGGCGTGCGCCACCACCGCCCGGCTGATATTAATAATTCTAATGAAGTGGTTCAGATTGGGGGTGGTGCAAGAGATATTCTGAAATGGATTACTGGAGACCACAGAGTTTATTAGAAAAGTTATTGTCATGGACAGACAGACAACAGCATGGTGAGGGCACTGGGGGCAGTTCAGGGCCCCAACACCAGAGACAGACAGCATAGCACAGATAGAGAGCAGATCAGAGCCCACATGGGTGTGCAGCCCAGTTAGTAGAGTGTTCACCCAGTAAGCACAAAGCCCAGGTTTGATCCTCAGCAAGGATCCTTAAGTCCTTGCTGAGTTTTGGCCAAACACTCTATATTACATGAACTTAAAAAAAATACATATGGGTGTTTTGTCTGCATTTATACCTGTGTGCTTGGTATCTCCAGCGGCTAGAAGATGGCATCAGATGCCCTGAAACTGGAGTTATAGACGGTTGTGAGCCACCATGTGGGTGCTGAGAACCAAACCTGGGTCCTCTGCAAGAGTAGCCAGTACCCTTAATCACTCAGCCATCTCTCCAGCTCCTCACATGGGCATTTCATAAAGTCTATTTAAAACATAGTAACTTGTTTCTCTCCAAGTAAGATGTCTAAAAGTAATAAGAGAATGTCCCAGCACTTGGGAGGCAGAGGCAGATGGATCTCTGAGTTTGAGGTCAGCCTGGTCTACAGAACTAGTTCCAGGACAGCCAGCGCTACACAGAGAAACCTTGTCTTGAAAAGCCAGAGGGTGGGTGGGAGGGAGGGAGGAGAGAGGGAAGGAGGGAGGACAGAGAGGGAGGGAGAGAAAGAGAGAATGAGAGAGAGAGAGAGAATGAATGAATGTCCAAGACAGAAGCCTTCTTGGAAGCAACATGCCAACATATAGGCCAGCCCAAAGAGAAAGTGCTCAGGGACTGTACAAATTTGTGAATACCAAGAGGTGGGGATCACTCATTCTAGGCCTTCTTAGAGGCTAATGTCAACACAAGAAACAGCTCTCACCTCACAGAGGAAAAAGGTTATTTATTGTAGCTGCATGTGAGTGACCACAATTCAGGAATATGCATTCAGATTTTCCCAAATTCCATGTTCCAACATGGTAACCATATTATGAAGTTTTTATTTTATATTTTAAAATTACCTATTATTACTGTGCATATGTATGTCCTGGCACATGATGTATGTGTACAGACTCTTGTGTCACAGTGTACATGAGGAGACCAGAGGTTACAGTCTTGAAGAGTTTGGTTCTCTACCATGTGGATCCCAGGTCCCAGGGCTGAACTCAGGTCATCAGGCTTGGCAATAAATGAATTTACTCACTGAGCCATTTCACCCAGAAACAGACATTATCTAAAATATAAGCTTGCTTTATCTATAACCCCAAGGGTTACTTTGGGACTGAATACCTGATTTGTTTTGGAATGACCATAGGTTTTTTTTTTTTTTTAATTTTTGACATAGTGCAACAGGTTAACTCATTACTTAGGTGAACACACACACACACACACACACACACACACACACACACACAGAGAGAGACAGACAGACAGACACAGAAGGGAAGACTGGGGTGAGTTAAGGTTTGATTAGTGGGAATCATACTCAGGGTCTCATGTATGCTAAGCAGGCATTCAGCTGATAAGCTTTACCGAATGACCGTATTTTCTACCATTTAAAGAAACACAGTTTTCCCCAGAAAAGGAAAATGTAATTAAAATTTAGAGAAAAAAACTTGTGACCAATAAGAGAGTGATAGTGGAGTCTGATTAATGGCAAGTCCCAGCCAGCAACCGTGTTGAGATGTGATGAGACAGGAAGGGTATGATATAATGTCAAAAGCTGGACTACCTACCAGGGTTCTTGGACTCTCTTTGTAGCATTTTTCTTTCCAGGGTATGGGGCAGGTTCTTCCAGAAGGAGGATTCTTATGATCTACCATCTGTTAGATAAGGGTAGGTTAGATAATTTATGATGACAATGTAAAAAAAAATTCTCCTCAAATGGGATAAGAGATAATTTTCTGAAGACTATAAGTGACCATGATCTAGAAACACAGATTCAGGTTAGATTAAGTCCCATGTAACAGTTTGATGGAGCGTTACAGTAACAGAACAAAGAGAATCACAGATGACATACTTTCTAAAATTGTTGTGGAAACACCAGGTAGGCAGTTAGAGCAGAGCAGGGCATCAGTCACAGGTCTCAGGCGCTGTCTGTAATGTTCTTAGCTTTGGGGTCATGGGAGCTTAACACCTGCTACGTTACGGTGATATGCTCTGAAAGGTTTTACCTGCTGGATGTCAGGTTGCACACAGAGATGGGAGAGGAATGTAGTCAGTAGGCTGTAACATGGCAGTCTCTCTGCAATCAGAAGTGCTGGCCAGTTAATCAACCTTGCAGAAGGTGGTGTTTCTTTCTGTTCACAATGACCAACCCCAAGACAGAAAAGTGTGTGTGTGGAGGGGGGAGGTAAAAAAAAAACCCAGTTTTTGAGCTGTCTGGGGGAGAGAAATTCTGGTCTACACCTTTGGGGAAGCCAAAAACTTGGTGAAAGCCGAGAAGCATCATGAAAGTACACTTATCATGTAGTGTGGATTGACTTCATCAACTTGGATCAGACTTCGGTAGTCTAATACCAGGTGGTTTGTTGTAGGCATATTTAAGCACAATAAAATTTGGAAAAGGATCTCTAGGCAACAACAATTCCCATAATTCCAATTCCAGGTATGCAATAAAGCTTAAGGTGGGATTACATAGCAGCTCTTTTTACAAAGTACATGTGACCATGAGGGTGTGTTGTACACCTAAAAGGCTTAGAATCTAATGTGGTCTCTGACCAATAGCATACACATCAGCAGGCCATAACATTCATGTGACATCTCTCTTAAGGATGGGTAATGGTCTATGGTGGGAAGAGTCTGGGGTAATCATTCTGACGATTTAGGATGAGCTCTGTCCCTTCAGGTAGCAAAAAGTCACCAGGTTGTTAGCAACCTCCACTCTAGCTTTCTGAGTGGAATTTTTATCTCCACTGAGGAGACACCCTGCATGATTAACATTCCTGGTTCTCTTAGTGCTTCTCTTTGAGTACAAGGCCCCAGTGCCTTCTATGTATGTGTTCATTCAGTAAGCACTTAGAAACCTCAGGTAGTGTCTGCGCAATAAGCATTTTCTCCGCTGGTTACACATGTGCTTATCCAGCAGGCAGAGATCGTGGATACACATGGGCTATCACAGTAGTTCTTCCAAAGAGTTAAGAAGTAGGTGCCTCCGATGGGAATAGATGAAAGACACTGATTTTCTACAGCTGGATCCATAATATCAAACCGTGGACGGACTGTTTGTTACCAAGCTATTTTTTTACATATAAAAATAAATATTTTATATATATATAAATTGTATTGCTACTGATACTACTTTTAAATTCAATCATACTTGAGATCTTTTAAAAATTTTATGTACAGTGTTTACTTTTAGATTGTAATTTTAGTATTAGTATAAAACCACAAACATTTGTATTACATATAAAATACAGTCATTCAAATGGTAATCAGTTATCATGAAGTTACTGCTTAAGCTATTTGAATCTGTAAGCTCTGTGTATTTAGGCAGGGTTTCATTTTTGACATTCATATCTGTTTCAGATTATTAATGACATCAAAATTACACCTGTAACTTTTATTGACTGACAGCAGTTCTGACTTTAATATTAATTTTCCACTAAAGAACATTATCACAGTTTTACAGTGTTTGGAATTGTCTGTTCTGTAGAGCAGAGGTGCTGTGCTGTTGGGTAGCTGAGAGAAAGTTCTCAGTGGTCACCGTCTATCCAGCTTTCCCAGTCATTTTGGTTAGGTACTCTAGTGTTCCAACCGCAACATAGACATTGCACTCTCAGTAATCAGGGCTGCTTATCAGGTGTCCATTCCTTTCAAAAGTGGAAGAAAAGGTTGTACGTTGGTTCACACCTGTAGTCCCAGAACTTAAGAAGCTGAAGCAGAGGATTGCTGAAACTCAAGGCCAGCCTGAGCTACAAATGAGTTACAGTCTATCCTAGGTCACAGTGTGAAACCTATTTCAAAAAAAAAAAAGGACAGTGAGAAGGGGAGATGGGTAGAAGAGAGGAGATAAACATAGGCAAAATAAATGATGTATTTGAGTGAAAAGGTCATAATATAACTCATTATTTTGTAGACTACGGGGAAAAAAAGTAAACAGTGTTAAGGGCTGGGAATATACCTCAGTTGGTAAAGTGCTTGCCTAGCGTGTACAAAGCCCTGGGTCCAGTCTTCAGTACTGCATAATAGTGGAAGAGGTCAGTCATCTCAACACTGCAGAGGTAGAAGCAGGAAGTTAGGTGTTTAAGGTCGTCCTTGGAGAGTCTTCTCATGAGTATTATTTTTTCTTTTTAGTTCTTTTCTTTAAAAAAAAAAAAAAAAAAAAAAAAAGAGCCGGGCGGTGGTGTCGCACGCCTTTAATCCCAGCACTTGGGAGGCAGAGGCAGGCGGATCTTTGTGAGTTCGAGGCCAGCCTGGTCTACAAAGTGAGTCCAGGACAGCCAAGGATACATAGAGAAACCCTGTCTCGAAAAACCAAAAAAAAAATAAAAAAGGCCTAGCCAGGCATGGTGGCATACGCCTTTAATCCCAGCACTCGGGAGGCAGAGGCAGGCGGATCTCTGTGAGTTCAAGGCCAGCCTAGTCTACGAAGAGAGTCCAGGACAGCCAGGACTCTGGTACACAAAGAAATCCTGTCTCAAAAACAAAACAAAAGAAAACAAAAAAAGATGTTGAAAATCAAATAGCATGATAGGATTTCAAATGTATCTACCTCTTGTTATTTTTATAGGTTATATATCAATTGATGCCTTGGAGAAATTCCTTGGAGAATTGCATGATTTCATCCCTGGAAGCTCAGGATATTTGGCATATCATGTTCAAAATGAAATTAACATGTCTGCTATAAAAAACAAATTAAGAAGGAAACTAAGTTAAAATGTACTTATATCTGGGTATTTAGTTTTTGTAAAATGTTCTGACGTGTATAATTTAAATGTGAATGAAGAAAGAATTTTTTCTTTCTTAACAAGTGTCCTGAGAAAACTCAGAATCATTTTGGCTAGTGAAATTTGTAGCATATTCACAAATTGTGAGTGCACAATTGTTAAGGAGTTATTGTCATCCAAACACACTTAAAAGAACTTTCTGTCAAATGCTTTTTTGGTTTTGATTTTAATATTGTATTATATTTTTCTAGGTTTACTATTGAAATGCTAACCTTTATGATGCTGGTCAGGTTATTATGATTTAAAATAAATTAGGAAGCTATACTTGAACTATAAATGTTTGTTTCTGAAACATAGTGAGTTAGGTGCTTTACAGTTCCCATGGTAGAGCTTGAGCCCAATACTGTAGTTTATGAGGAAATGAAGCCCTTTAGAGGGTGTCTTGCCAGAGTGACTAAATGAAGCCCAACCCAAACTGGAATATGACTTTCCTGATTTTCCATGCTGGTATTCATACCCTGTTTTCCTATATGGCTATGCTGGAAGCTCTGTGTGTCTGATTGTCTTACCCAGACTGGCTTTAACTCCCAAGTAATGCTCCTGCCTCACTCAGCATTCCAAATAAGTTGAAACTGTAGATGTGTGTCTCTGGACCTGGCTTTTCTGTGCCAAGCTTGTGGAAGGTCCTGGGTTCAATCCAAGGTACCACATGAACACAGACGCTACTTTTTTTTTTTTTTCTTTGAGACAGGGTTTCTCTGTGTAGCCCTGGCTGTCCTGGACTCTCTTTGTAGACCAGGCTGGCCTTGAACTCACAGAGATCTGCCTGCCTCTGCCTCCCAAGTGCTGGGATTAAAGGCGTGAGCCACCACATCCAGCTCAGACACTACTTCTTACATAGAGTTTGGTGGGATTATTACTTTCTGGAGACATAAATGGAGTTTTTGTTTTTTAAAGATATCTTGTTTAAGACCTATTTGTCCTTCTGGCAGCTACAGAATTATATAAAGTTTTTTGTTTTTTGGTGCATGGATTATTTGGATGTATGTGAGCCTTAGTTCTACCTTTTCCCTACAACTCAAATTTCATAACATAAAATTCTAACACAACTCTCAGCTTCAACATTTAAAAAATATATTTTTGTCTATTTGGTAGTTTTTCCTTATTTATTTTTGTGTCTGTGGTTAAGTCCTTCTGAACTTGTAAATGAAAAAAACTGTTATCTTTTCCTGAAACATTAAATATTGTCTCTTCCTGAACACTTTATCTTAGTCACATTCTATTATTGATTAGATTTTACATAGGAACCAAGCCTATCTGTAGATTTTAAATTAATTATTAAGAGTATTACGTAAGTTTACACTAAATTGTTTACATTGGGATTATTGTAAGAATGTTCAATGTTTATCCAACATGTGCATTCGTTAACATAGTAAATAAAACCTCCAACAAAACAGAAATGTTTTCCAAACAAAGTGATTATATTTCAGATAGACAATGCAAATATAATACACAAATATAATCCTTGGAATGGTGCCAAGAACAGTAAAATCAGTTGATATCATAAGTTCTTCAGGTCTTGGAAATATGAAGAAATAAAATGACAAATGTCTTAGTTTTTTTAAGTTTCTGTGTTAAAATTCTCTGATAAAGACAACTTGAGGGAAGAGGCTTATTCTGGCTCACAGGTCAAGGCAGAGCTGCATATCCTAATGATGTGACTACTCCATGGTATGGTCAAAGTTCTTATTGTAGATATGAGGGAGGGAGCAGCCAGAGGGAGCTGAAAGAGTCCAGAGCAGAGAGAGAAAGTTGTAGACTGAACATGGCTGCAGACAGGGCCTGGCCAGGAGAGAAGCAGGAACAAAACAGAGTGAGGGAGAGAAAGCAGGAGAAAGTGAAATGAAGACAGAGTTCAAGAAAAAGAGAGAGTATAGCGGAATAGCAGGGTTATAAGGAGAACTGGCTGAGGGGAGGGAAGCCAATGAGTTGGAGCTGTTTAGGGAGGAGGTGAGAAGGGCTGGGGTGCTGGTGTGGACTTTGAAATGTTTAACAGGCACTGACACTGAGGGCTCCTGGAAGCCAGCATGGACTTGCTAATAGCCACCACAGACAGCCATTTGTCCCTTCTGGCAGTGATAAAAGAAATGGCTCCTTTTGGTAGAGGGAAACCTGCATTACAAGTTCCTGAGGAATGCTGGCTTTTGTCTAAATGCCAGAATTTGGGGAAATGGCATTTTCTTTGGACCTGACAAGAGCCACATGGCATGGAAGTCAAACAACATGAGCCTAAGCCATCTGGTTCTATTACATCCATGTTCAAGGAGCAGGGGATGGGGAGAGACATGCAGGCTGCAGCTCAGTTCTCCTTCCATGAATACAGTCATGTATACATGTATCCCAGCCAGGTAAAGGTATCACCCATAGTGATTGGCTCTTCCCCTTCAACTAACTGTAATCAACAATCTCCCTTACAAGCATGCCTAGAGGGCCATCTCTCAGGTGATTGTAAATCTTGACAAGTTGATAGTTAATGGTCACAACTCCAGCTCTTGTCAACTAGACACCCAAACATCACTTTAATACCATTAACTTTCCACTAGATCTCATGACCATGGTGTAACATAAAATGTACCCAGTCCAGCATTGAAGTCTCCATAGTTAATAATTCCAGCACTTTAATATTCTAGTCTCTTAGCTGTGGGCTTGTATAAAATAAAAAATAAGTTATATCCTTCCATCAGACAGTGGCACAAAGTAAACAGTCCTGCCCCTAAAGGGAGGAGTGATCAGACCAACATTTTACCAGTCAAAATTAATTTTGAGATCCAGGGCTAACGCTGGGAGATGGAAGAGATGCAGGGCGGCAAGGGACTGTTTGTTTCCGTTTGGTCTGAACAGGCCTGTGTCCGCCTCCCTCCTGAGAAGACCATCTGAACAGCCTTCCTACAGCAGCTCCCTCTCCAAAAGCCACATGGGAGTTCCAGACCAGAGTCGGCTCCCAGGACATTGACATACCAACCAAGTTTATTGGTGCTAGAGCCACTGCAGTTAGTGTGGCTGGATCAGGGACCAGCGTGCATTGGAGCAGTATTTGGCACTTTATATTGGCTCTGTAGGGAACCTGTCTCTCAAGCAACCCCCAGCTGTCCCTGCTGCTTCAACTCCATGCCAGTCCTGGTGCTGGGATAAACTAGTGCAACCACGATGACAGTCAGCATGGAGGTTCTTTACAAAGTTGAAGAAAGAACAATGACCCAGCTGCACCACACCTGGGTTTTAGCTGAAGTACTTTAAGTCAATATAGCAGACAGGGACTTGCCCTTCATGTTTTTTCTGTTGTTTTGTTAACAATTTGTTTTTGTGTATGTGTTCACAAATGTAGAGGACTATGAGAAAAAGATATCTTAGAGATGGGGAAACCACAAGACATAGGATAGATAGATAGATAGATAGATAGATAGATAGATAGATAGACAGACATAGAGATAATATAGTGGAATACATGTGGCATGAAAACAGGAAGGGTGACAAGCTAGGGAGAGGGAGGGACCAACGAGAGGCTCCAGATGGGGTGAGGGAAAGTAGTTGGGTAGAGACATAAGATATGTATGAATGAAAGTTCCATAACGAAACTCATTGCATTATATGCTAACTCAGATATAGAAACAAATAAATATTGACAATAAAAGAAAAAAAAACACAGAGCAAGACATTATAGAACTAGGCACTTGGGTATAGCCCAGTGGTAGAGTGCTTGCCTAACATATGAGAAGCCTTCTATCTTCCACAGGGGTTGGTGTGCGGTGACTAAAAAGAGAATAGTCAAGTATAGAATCACAGTGAAGAATTTTTTTTTTCTCGAGACAGGGTTTCTCTGTGTAGCCTTGGCTGTCCTGGACTCACTTTGTAGACCAGGCTGGCCTGGAACTCACAGAGATCTGTCTGCCTCTGCCTCCTGAGTGCTGGGATTAAAGACGTGAGCCACCACACCTGGCAATACAATGAAGATTTTTAATACATCCCTCTCAGTAATCTATAAAAGCAAACCAAGTAAGTAACTTAAACCTATTTAAGCATTTAAATAGATTTAAATACACAACCTAATGAACTTTACTTATTTGGCACAACAGAATATTAATTATTATAGTTGATAATAACTTTTAAAATATGCATGGACCATTTGTAAGAAATCTTATAAAAGCTTCAATTATGTGGGTATGCATTTGTGTGTGTATTTAGAAGAGGGTGTCATATCACCTACAGTTTTGAACCAACTGATATGGGTGCTGGGAAAGAGTTTGGGTCCTCTGAGAGAGTGGTTAAGGACAGCATGTCCTTAACCACTGAGCCATCTCTCCAGCCACATTCCAATCACTTTCTGAATAATTATTGATGTGTTACAAATTACTATGGTCTAGAGATTAAGGTCAGTTGGTAGAGGGCTAACCTAGGCTAACCTAGCATGCAGGAAGGCCCAGATCTCCTTAATGGCATGGTGGCACACACCTGAATCCCAGTGTTTTAGAGGTGAAGGTGTGAAAACCAGGTAAAATCAGGTATTCAAGGTCAACCTGGACTACATAGCAAGCTTGAGACCAAGCTTGGGGCTACATGAGACCCTGTTTAAGGTCATCAAGGCTGGCCTTGGATACATGAACCTTTCAAACCAATAGCCAACCGACCAACAACAGACAAAAGTCACCGTTAAGATGTGGAACTTGCCAGACATGGTGGTGCACATCTTTAATCACAGCATTTAGGAGGCAAAGGCAGGTGGATCCGTGAGTTCCAGGCCAGCCTAGTCTACAGAGTGAATTCCAGGCTAGCCAGGGCTACACAGAGAAAACTGATCTCAAAAAACAAACTAACCAAAAAAAAGATGTAGAGCTTAAAATAGCAATCTCTTACTGTCTTTTTTTGTTTGTTTGTTTTTCGAGACAGGGTTTCTCTGTGTAACAGCCCTGGCTGTCCTGGTCTCACTTTTGTAGACCAGGCTGGCCTCGAACTCACAGAGATCCACCTGCCTCTGCCTCCCAAGTGCTGGAATTAAAGGCGTGCGCCACCACCGCCCGGCTCTTACTGTCTTTTAAGGTTCTTTGGGTTACCTAAACTCAGACAGATGATTCTCACTTTGTGTCTCTTATGTAACTGCTCAGAAAAAGCTGGGACTGGAGTTATATAAAGGGCCTTCTTTCTCTTGTTCTGTAAAGTGCAGGATCATATTGCAGAAGGACATGTGGCTTAGGAGATATTATGACCATCTTTGGGGAAATACAATGTGCTTTAATTGGTACATTGCACCATAAACCAACACATTTCAAAGAATTGAAGTTGTTCAAATTATGTTCCAACTTCAGGACAGTTAAGCCAGAAACAAACAAACAAAAACAAAACAACAACAAACCTAAAAAGCCCTCTGTGTTGGCTAGTTTTTTTTTTGAAGGGAATTCTTTTTTTTCCTTTACTTTTTATTTCTTCAAGTTACATCTCAATCGCAGACCCCTCCCTATTCCCCCTCTAGTCCCACCCTCCCACCCTCAACCCCCCATCCTCTTCCCTTTTTTTTTTCTTTTAAGTTTAAGGTATATCTTATTTCCCCCTACAGTTTCCCCTTTCACTCCAACAAATGGCTCTTTCTCTTATAATAACAAATACAATACAGTACAACAGAGGTAATTAGGCCACAGTTATGAGGGTTATATGGCTTAATGTACATTCCCAATGACCAGTCCATATGTATTTGGTACCTGACTTTAACATTCTACTATCTAAACATCTCCATGAGTTTAAAGGTCTATATCTGACTCAACATTCATACTAACTTGCAACACAATTTTAAAAGTATCTTCTTAGATCTATAACACTCTCTTGACTCCTAAACAACTCAAAATTAAATTATGAGACTCTAGCTATCTGTTCTTCAACCACCTCAGAGACCTGAGAGGGATAAATATATCTGATTTTATAGGAAGTACAGGGCCTGCAGCTTCCCAAACTAAGAAATGACATACCAATGGCTGCCTGGACAGTTCCCATTTTCTCTCCATACATTACAGCATCGATCTTCAGTCATTTGGTCCCGTTTCTCTGACAGACATTGATTGTAGAGCAGGAATTATGAAGGACTTACCTACCCTGTCTTGGCAGAGCTAGGCTGTCGACTTACCTGCTTCCAGGCTTTGTCCTTTTTGGACAGCATTCTGTCTACAGTTGGGGCAAGGGGCTTTTCCTACCAAGAGATAGGCTTGCGACTAATTCAATCATCTCCCACTGGAGATTCTTCGATGCTCATTTTCTTTTTCTTTTTTTTTTTTGGTTTTTTCGAGACAGGATTTCTCTGTGTAGCCCTGGCTGTCCTGGACTCACTTTGTAGACCAGGCTGGCCTTGAACTCACAAAGATCCGCCTGCCTCTGCCTCCCAAGTGCTGGGATTAAAGGCGTGCGCCACCACCGCCCGGCTTGATGCTCATTTTCTACTTGGAGGAGAATAGGGGGGTGCTGTCAGGAGTTGATATGTCTTGATATAAAAAATTCTAAAGTTACGAAAACATCTTTGAATGCCATATTCTGCAGATCTCTTGAGGTTTTTGAAGAGGCCCTATCAGCCGGGCGGTGGTGGCGCACGCCTTTAATCCCAGCACTTGGGAGGCAGAGGCAGGCGGATCTTTGTGAGTTCGAGGCCAGCCTGGTCTACAAAGCGAGTCCAGGACAGCCAGAGATATTCAGAGAAACCCTGTCTCGAAAAACCAAAAAAAAAAAAAAAAAAAAAAAAGATGAAGAGGCCCTATCTATCTCTTATATTAGGGTAAGCAGATGTTGCTTGTCTCTTGCCGGTTTATTTCTGATTAGCTTAGAAAGTAACTATAATAGGCTGTCATAGTACCTAACTGAATGACCTGCTTGCATAACCATTAGTTTGCATGGAGAAAATCTTCACCAATCCCACATCTGACAGAGGGCTAATATCCAAAATCTACAAAGAACTCAAGAAATTAAATGCCAAGAAACCAAATAATCCAATCAAAAAATGGGGGACAGAGCTAAATAGAGAATTCACAAAGGAGGAATCCCTAATGGCTGAGAGACACTTGAAGAAATGCTCAACATCCTTAATCATCAGAGAAATGCAACTCAAGACGACTCTGAGATTCCATCTCACACGTGTCAGAATGGCTAAGATCAAGAACTCAAATGACAGCACATGCTGGCGAGGGTGTGGAGAAAGGGGTACCCTACTCCATTGCTGGTGGGAATGCAGGCTTGTGCAACCACTATGGAGGTCAGTCTGGTGATATCTTAGAAAACTTGGAATAGCTCTGCCTCAGGACCCAGCCATACCACTTCTGGGTATACACCCAAATGCCTCTTCACAGAATCATAAGGAAGTTTCCTCATCTATGTTTATAGCAGCCTTATTTGTAATAGCTAGAAACTGGAAACAACCCAGATGTCCCTCAACTGAAGAATGGGTCAAAAAACTGTGGTACATCTATACAATGGAATATTATTCAGCTATCAGGAACAATGAAATTATGCAATTTGCAGCCAAATGGATGGAACTAGAAAAGCTCATCCTGAGTGAACTAACCCAGACTCAGAAGGACACATATGGCATCTATTCACTTATAGTAGGATTTTAGCTATATAGTAGAAGGTATCTATACTACAACTTACACACCAAAGGGAACTTGGACATAGACTTCTTACTTTTAATTTTTATTCTTTATTTTTTATATATTAGTTATATTTTTTTCTATTTTTTAGTCTTTTCTATCTATTGTATGCTTATTGATTTGTTTGTTTAGTAGTTCTCTCTCCCGGGCAATGAGACACTTTTCACTGATGGTACTGCTTCGTAGATCCCCAATGAATGAAGAGGCTCTTGGCCCTCATATGACCTCTCAACTGAGATGAGGGACTGTTATATAAGGACACCCCACCCCAGAGAAATGGGATGGAAGGGTTAGGAGGTAAAGAAAAAAAAAAAAAAATGAAATATGAGCCGGGCGGTGGTGGCGCACGCCTTTAATCCCAGCACTTGGGAGGCAGAGGCAGGCGGATCTTTGCGAGTTCGAGGCCAGCCTGGTCTACAAAGCGAGTCCAGGACAGCCAGAGCTGTTAAACAGAGAAACCCTGTCTCGAAAAACCAAAAAAAAAAAAAAAAAAAATGAAATATGATGTTTCGGCCTTTTACTACTAATTGTGTTGGCTAGTTTTATGTTAACTTGACACAAGCTGGAGTCATCTGAGAGGAGGGAGCCTCAATTGAGAAAATCCTTCCAGAAGATGGAGCTGTAGGCAAGCCTGTGGAGCATTCTTACTTAGTGATTGACAGGGAGAGAGAGTCCAGCCCTTTTGTGGATGGTGCCAACCGTGGGCTGGTGGTCATGAGGTGTATAAGAAAACAGGCTGAACAAGTCATTGGAAGCAAGCCAGTAAGCAGCACCCCTCCAAGCCCTCTGCAACAGCTCTTGACTCCCAGTTGCCCCTGTCTTGGCTGTCCTCAATGGACTGTGACTCAGGATATGTAAACCGAATAAACACTTTCTTTTTCCCCAAGGTGCTTGTGGTCATGGTGTTCATCACAGCAATAGTGACCCCTACTAAGACACCTGCATATTTGGATATTAAGAAATGTATTTCTAGCCAGGCGGTGATGGCCCACACCTTTAATCCCAGCACTCGGGAGGCAGGGGCAGGCGGATCTCTGTGAGTTCGAGGCCAGCCTGGTCTACAAAGCAAGTCCAGGACAGCCAGGCTGTTACACAGAGAAACCCTGTCTCGAAAAACCAAAAAAAAAAAAAAAAAAAGATGAAGAAGAAGAAGAAGAAGAAGAAGAAGAAGAAGAAGAAGAAGAAGAAGAAAGAAATGTGCTTCTAGGGACTGGAGAGATGGCTCAGTGGTTAAGAGCACTGAGCTCTTCCACAGCTCAGTGTTGTCTGTAACTTCTGTCCCAGGGAGTCTGACACCCTCTTCTGGTGCCCTGGGACACCGGGCACACTCACATATTTTAAAGAACT
Source organism: Lophiomys imhausi (assembly GCA_907164525.1). Lineage (NCBI taxonomy): Eukaryota > Metazoa > Chordata > Mammalia > Rodentia > Muridae > Lophiomys > Lophiomys imhausi. Next base: position 1,431,265 of record CAJQZJ010033726.1, read on the forward strand.
TCTGTCTTTAAAACATGTGGAAAATTAGAAAATGTCTAACTAAATGGCAATAGACATAGAAGATGTAGGCTATGGCTGAAGCTAGGCTAGGAAATATTATGGTCCTAAACACATCGTGTAGATATGGATAAAAGCTGAAAATTGATCACCTAAGAATCTTCTCAAAAATTAGGAGAACAAAAAAGACAAGAAGGAAAGGGGTGGTGACAGAGCTGTGGCTCCGTTGGCGGAGCGCTCACTTAGCATGCGGCAGGCCCTGGTTCAGTTCTCAGGGTTGCACACACTGTAATGTCAGTGTTTTCAAAGAGGAAGCAGGAGGATCAGGAGTTCAAGGTGTCTTACTGTCCTATTGGATTACAACAGGGATGACGGAACAGATCTTGATGATCAAATCTAAGATCTGTTACATGCCTCACCTCAGGTAAACCTGGGTACCTTGTGATGGTAAATCTTAATGGTTAACTGCAGTGGCTTGAGAACTGTCTAGGAGTTCAGTAAGCTCACCTAGTAAAGGGCAGGTACAGAGAGTATTAACTCAGGGATACCTGCCCCCCAGCATGGGCAGCCCCATCAACAGGGCAGGGTGGAATCAAAGGAGAAGGAGTGTACCATTGCTGATGATGCCCATACAAGAATCTTGGGATGTCTTTGAGAATAATGGAGCCTTTCTTGGCTCTTAACTGCCAAAGCCACTTTAGGTTCTTGTCTCATTAATTTAAAGAATGAAACTGACGGACTACAGAGGGTGAATTTTAGAGATGAGTTTAGTATAGATTCATAGATGAGAGCTTGAGGGAGGGAGGAGAGAGGGAGACAGAGACACAGAGCAACACAGACACAGAGAGAGAGACAGGGGAGGGAGTCTGCAAGCAGAAATGGTCCCAGGAAACAGGGTGTCACCAGCTGCTGGTCTGGGGCTTTTTAAGAAACTTACATTCGCCGGGCGGTGGTGGCGCACGCCTTTAATCCCAGCACTTGGGAGGCAGAGGCAGGCGGATCTCTGTGAGTTCGAGGCCAGCCTGGTCTACAAAGCAAGTCCAGGACAGCCAGAGCTGTTATACAGAGAAACCCTGTCTCGAAAAACCAAAAAAAAAAAAAAATACTAAAAACAAGAAACTTACATTTGCACGCCTTTAATCCCAGCACTCGGGAGGTAGAGGCAGGCAGATCTCTGAGAGTTCAAGGCCAGCCTGATCTACAGAGTGAGTTCCAGGACAGCCAGACCTGTTACCCAGAGAAACCCTGTTGGAGGAGGAGGGGG
>CAJQZJ010033726.1:1440248-1450741 GCA_907164525.1 Lophiomys imhausi
CATGCCTTCTGATGATTTTGTCTGTGGCCTTGCTGCAGAGTTCCAGTTCTCCCATCCTGTTTTCATGCTCAGACACTGCCCGCTCCTTGGCCCATTCAGTTGTCTGAGACATTCCACCATGTTTCTTTTCAATTGTGCTTTTCTTTTCCAGAATTTCAGGTTTATTTTTCCTCAGTATTTCTGTTTGTTAAACTCCTTTTCCACATCTTGCATTGCCAGCCTTATTCCATTCAACAATTTGTGTTCTCTATCAGAAGCTTGTTCTCCTCTAACACACTTATGCTAATTGTTTTGAGCTCTGTCTGGGATTTTATCTAACTCATTCTCACGGGGGCCATTACTGTAGGATTAGTGACTTTGGAGGGTAATGTTGCTTTTTTTTTTTTTTCAATGAGACTGAGGCGCTATCTACTTCACTAACAAGGCACCTTGCCTTTTTTTTAAATGTTTCTTATATTACTGCATTGTGATTTATCCATCAAGAACTGTGTTGCTTGAAACTTTTAAAAATCAGCTGTAGTATTTCAGTTTAATTGTCAGCAATATTCAAATGGGACTTGGATTGAGGGGTGTAGTTCAGAAAATAATTCCTTAGTCCAGGAACTCAGAGTGTCTGGTTCAAACTCTAAGGTATTATTTCCTCAGTAGAATATTAACTTCAAGAGTCCTTACAGTTGCTGGATATTACCACCATGCAAACATTGTATTAACCAATAAAGAACAGTGTCCCCTTTTATTGTAATAAGTGTTAGAAAATAAAGAACCAAGGACAATAGAGAGTACACTTGGATAGTAAATAGGATTGGGAGTGAGAAGGAAGTAGGGTGGATGAGGGTTAAGTATCAGGTTAACTCTGAATTGAAAAAATAATTGAGCGAGTGTGGTGGCGCACGCCTTTAATCCCAGCACTTGGGAGGCAGAGGCAGGTGGATCTCTGAGTTCAAGGCCAGCCTGGTCTACAAAGTGAATCCAGGACAGCCAGAGATATTCAGAGAAACCTTGTCTCGAAAAACCTAAAATAATAATAATGATAATAATAATAATTGAGGTTAGCAAATTAACTGGGAGGGGCAAGTTGGGATACTGTTAGAGATCACAGATTTTAGAGATTATTAAAGCTGTATGAGGTTATATTTAAAAGAGCTTGGTGGCCCAAAACTCAGAAGTAAAGTAAGGAACCAGGAATTCAATGACCCTGTCTGAGAAGGACAATGAGGAGGGAGAGAAGAGGGAAAATAAAGAAGGAAAAAGAACAGAGGATAAGGATGAGAAAGAAAATTTAAAAAACATAGGAACATATGATAAGTGCTGAGTATAGTAGAATGCTCAGAGTAGACTGGGTAGAGAAACTTACCCAACAGTCCAAAAACCTAACAGCAGTATATACAAACAAAAGCAAACCACCATGGGATTCGTGTGTGAGATCAGAAACTAAATAACAGAAAATAAGAAAGAGAAGATACAGAGCAAACTGCTGGCATGGCTGTGTCGAGAGGTGAGGTCCTTAGACCCTCTGACTCTAGCAGGTTCCACCTGGGGCTGTGTGAGGTCCTTAGACCCTCTGACTCTAGCAGGTTCCACCTGGGGCTGTGTGAGGTCCTTAGACCCCTGTGACTCTAGCAGGTTCCACCTGGGGCTGTGTGAGGTCCTTAGACCCCTCTGACTCTAGCAGGTTCAACCTGGGGCTGTGTGAGGTCCTTAGACCCCTGTGACTCTAGCAGGTTCCACCTGGGGCTGTGTGAGGGACCCTCTGACTCTAGCAGGTTCCACCTGGCGCTGTGTGAGGGACCCTCTGACTCTAGCAGGTTCCACCTGGGGCTGTGTGAGGGACCCCTCTGACTCTAGCAGGTTCCACCTGGGGCTGTGTGAGGGAACCCTCTGACTCTAGCAGGTTCCACTTGGGGCTGTGTGAGGTAACCCTCTGACTCTAGCAGGTTCCACCTGGGGCTGTGTGAGGGACCCCTCTGACTCTAGCAGGTTCCACTTGGGGCTGTGTGAGGGAACCCTCTGACTCTAGCAGGTTCCACCTGGGGTGTGTGAGGGACCCTCTGACTCTAGCCGGTTCCACCTGGGGCTGTGTGAGGGACCCTCTGACTCTAGCAGGTTCCACCTGGGGCTGTGTGAGGGACCCTCTGACTCTAGCAGGTTCCACCTGGGGCTGTGTGAGGGAACCCTCTGACTCTAGCAGGTTCCACTTGGGGCTGTGTGAGGGAGGATCAAGTGGATCAAGGCTACCATTAGTCTTGGCATTTTCCATGATCTGAGAAGTTCTGGGGTGTGGGGGAGGATCTCTGAGCTCTTCCATGCCCTCTTCTGGCCCTGCAGCTCCAGTGTATGTGAGCAGTGCTTCCCTTGACTTGCTCTCCATGAGCAGTTTGATTCCCCTGCGCCTGCATGGTGCTGGACTTGCAGCTGATTTTCAGCTCTTTCCCCTGCATTCCTGCAGAGATTTACCATTTCTGATATTTTTACTCTATACAGTAGGTAGAGAGTTGGATTTTTGTTATTTATTTTCCTTCATATTAATTTTAAGCTTTGCTTGTAGAAAAATTGCAAGTACAGCGTAAAGAACTTTATCTTCAAATCCACTGAGTATAACTTACTGTGGTGTCCCATCAGAATCAAGAAGTTAACATTCACTTCTGTATATTTACTATCAGTTAAGCCTCAGATCTCATTCAGGCTTTACTGGTTGCCTTGATAGTATCTGTTCCAATGATGAGAGCTGTTCCATTCACAGGCAGCGCTGGGTCTAATTGTAATGTTTCTTTAACTTCTTCCATTTTGAGACAGCTCCCCAGGATTTCTTTGATTTACATGATATTGACAGATGTAAAGATTATAGACAAAACTGTGAGATGTTGTTCCTCAACTTGGGCCTGTCAAGTGTTTGCTCATGCCTGCCTTCATTTGTGCACTCGGGCTGCATGTCAGTGGTGATTCTTTTTTTTTTTTTTTTTTGGTTTTTCGAGACAGGGTTTCTCTGTGTATCCTTGGCTGTCCTGGACTCACTTTGTAGACCAGGCTGGCCTCGAACTCACAAAGATCCGCCTGCCTCTGCCTCCCAAGTGCTGGGATTAAAGGCGTGCGCCACCACCGCCCGGCTCATCAGTGGTGATTCTTGTTCCACCTCATTACATCCTAATGTGGGTCACAGTTTTAATTTGATCACAGAGATTAGCTTTGACCATTTTATTGAGGTGCAAGACTTCAAATTTCTTCATTACAAGTGATTTGGCTTGAATGAGATGAGTCTTGTAGTCTTGGGTCCTGGAGGAGTTGGATGTTTGGGGAGGCTTATGAGGTGTGGCTTTGTTGGAGGAAGTACATCACTGTGGGTAGGCCTTGAAGTTACAAAGCCTGCCACTCCCAGTACACTGTTTGGTGTTTGTTTGTTTGAGACAGGATTTCTCTGTGCAGCCCTGGCCTGGACTCGCTTTGTAGACCAGGGCCTCAAACTCAGAGATCCGTCTGCCTCCACTTCCTGAGTGGGTGGTTGTTTTAATATGTGCGTTCTCAGCTTCCCGCCACCATGCCTTGCTCTGCTGTCATGGACTCTAACCTTCTGGAACTGTAAGCCCAAATAAACACTTTCTTCTATATCTTGCTTTGGTCATGTTTTATCAGAGCAATACAAAAAGCACTATATAGTAAATTAGTCTTTTTATTTGTGTAAATAACACATATTTTGTAGGGAGGTGCTTGTAAATTAAATTCCTGATTTTATTTATTTAATTAGTCAGTCTTTATCTGTGTGGACTTGAACCCTCCTATTTTATTCAATGGGTTATGATCTGTTACTGTCATCATTAAACTGATATGAACAGACCCTACACTTGATCTTAGCCAGTAAGCCAAAAAGCAATCATCATTATTTAACATATTGTTTTCAAACATACTATTGGCTTTTTTTTTTTTTTTAAGTTTTTCGAGACAGGGTTTCTCTGTGAATCCTTGACTGTCCTGGACTCACTTTGTAGATTAGGCTGGTATTGAACTCACAGAGATCTGCCTGCCTCTGCCTCCCGAGTGCTGGGATTAAAGGGGTGCGCCACCACATCCAGCACTATTGGCTTTTGTTGTTTTTATTTTTCTCCCTGGGAAACAAACTGAGGGCCTTGCTCATGCTGGGACAGTGTTCTATCATTGAGCTGTGCCCTCAGCCTCACTACAAACATGCTTTTGTTGTTTGTTTTGAGACAGGGTATACATAGGTCTGGATGAGCTGGAACTCACTGTCTACACAGTGGCCTTGAACTCACAAGATTCTGTGCCTCTTCCTCTGGGTGCTGAGATTAAACATGTGCACCACCACACCAAGTACTGCCAAAGTTTTCATGCTTTGCTTTTGTCCCTTGGCCAGTCCATGTTTCTTTACGTTGGCTTTTTTGCTATAGCTTATCATTCTTGGATCGCTTCCTTACTCTCTGGCACAACAGATTGCCCCACATTCATCTTGTACTCTTTTTGTTCTAACCATAGACTCAGTCATTTTTTACAATGTTATTTGGAAACCAAGATTTGGAGGGAGTGGGAGAGGGAGAGGAAAGAGGGGGTGATGTTTTAGCTCTTATTAAAATGAATGCGTATTTCTTGTAGTTCTGATCCCTGGAAAGTTCAATATCCAGGTGCTTGCAGAATCAGTGTCTGCTGAGGGTCGTCAGTTCCTCCTACTTGGAGTTTTCCTCTGAATTCTTATATGGTAGAAGGAGCAAGTGTGCTCCTTGGTGCCTTGACTGTCACAGCTTGTTTCTGAAACCCTGACTGGGACCATGAAGAAAGGATAGGTACACATGCAGAAGCACTGGGGTCAGGAGTCTGTGTGTTTCTCTCTCTTTTTCTATTGCTATAAACAACTGGGTTTGAATAAATGAGTAGTTGATAAATTGATGGAGAAAGCCCAAAATTAAGATGTTTACAAATAACGCTGGAGAGATAGCCCAGTGGTTAAGAGCACTGGCTGTTCTTCTAAAGGACCTGGGTTTAATTCCCAGCACCCACATGACATTTAAAACTGTCTCTAATGGCTGGGCATGGTGATGCACATCTTTAATCCCAGTATTCAGGAGGCAGAGGCAAGAAGATCACTGTGAGTTCAAGGCCAGCCTAGTCTACAGAGTGAGTTCCAGGATAGCCAGGGCTACACAGAGAAACCCTGTCTCGAAAAATAAAAGTTTTACAAATGCTCTAACCTTGGGAACACCAAGAGTCTGTAGACTTTTCTTGTCTGCACACTGTATAATCCATAAATCCAGAGTCCAGTATTTATGATGGGCTTGTCTCACTTCTAGCTATGTGACTGTCTTAGTTAGATGTTGGACACCAATACTAAGGTTGTGATCTATCATGTCCCGACAGCTTTCTTGAGCTCAGTGCAAAATGGAGGACTCCTTTTTCTTAGCTGGGCTTCCTTTCCTCTGCCTGATCTGGGGAGCCTGAATCCCCACCCTCTCTACTTGAGGAATGTTAGGTAATCCTTAAAGAGGTTACAGGCTCAACTTCCTTTCTTCTGATAAGGCAAGCACCTGGGATTCCTGGAATGTCTCTCCATGCAAATGAAGCATTCCAGTACCTTAAGCCCCCAACCAATGATGTACACTCACCCTGGGAATCCCCACCAACTCCCTAAAGTTCTATATAACCCTTGTTCACACTGAATAAAGCTGAACTGTCTCAATGAAGCTGGTCCCAGATTGTTAATCTGTTGTACTATCATACTTGTGGCCATCTGAATCTGGGCCTCCCCCACCCTACTTCTGTTCCCCTTGTCCTTGTTGACTGGTGACCAACAGTCCCCGAGAGAAAGGGAGACCCACAGTTAGGGTTTATTGCTTTGAAGAGACACCATTGTAGTAGGAATTAATTATTCTGGGGGTTTGTTATGCCCCTTAAAACCCCCTCTGGTTCCCAAGTAAATGACACAGAAACTAATTTTAAATTTGTTTATTTTTATTTTATGTACATTGGTGTTTTGCCTGTTTTGTCTATGTGAGGTTGTCAGATCCCCTGGAACAAGAGTTACAGACAGTTGTGAATTGCCATGTGAGTGCTGGGAATTGAACCCAGATCCTCTGGAAGAGCAGAGGACCCCTGAGCCATCTCCCCAGAAACACTATATTTTATTAATAAGCTGTAGACCTTAAGCTGGGCAGGTTCTGAGCTATAATGACCCTACCACCCTTAAAAACCCAGATAAATCCCCATCACTTGCCAATCTGGTGACTCCTGGGTGTCTGCCCAGTTCTCAGGGCAAACTGCTCTTGGACACGTGTTCACAGTCCCTGCTACCCCATGGTGACTCCTTCCTCCTCTCTCCTGTCTCTCTTTGTGGTCCCTCTGAGATCCCAAGCTTGGGAATCTTAGTCCTGCCTACCTCTCTTCTGCCTAGCTACAGGCTGTCAGCAACTTTTATTAACCAATCAGAGATAATGGGGGGCAAGGTTTACACAACTTCATTTTGTGTATGTGAGAATCTTCTTATGGGACAGTAAGCAGATCTTGGGGACCAGTAATTAGCATCTGAATACATAGCATCTCCAGACCAACCCCCAACACACACCATGACTGAGGCATCTCTTTTTTATTATTTATTTTTTATTATGTTTATTACTTCAAGCTACATCTCTATCACAGCCCCCTCTCTCCACCCTTGTCCATCCCACCCTCCCACCTTCTACTCCCTCTCCCACCTATCCTACTCCTCCTCCTCTGGTGTGGGGTGCCCCTACTTCTCAGCCCCCTCAGTTCATCAGTCATATGAGGGCTAAGAGCTTCCTCTTGCACTGCGGGCCTACATGATAGCTCCACTAGGGAAAAGTGTCCCTCTAACAGGTAACAAAGTCCATTTTCCTGTTCCTTTCAGTCTGCTGGTTGTAGGATAGTTATCCTATACTAAATGGCTAAAATGCAGTTTAAGTGAATAGATGCCATGTGCATCTTTCTGAGTCTGGGTTAGTTCACTCAGGATGAGCTTTTCTAGTTCCATCCATTTGGCTGCAAATTGCATGATTTCCTTGTTTCTGAAAGCTGAGTAAGTAGTATTCCATTGTGTAAATGCACCATAGTTTTTTTGTCCATTGTTCAGTACAACTGGGTTGTTTCCAGTTTCTAACTATTACAAATAAGGCTGCTATGAACATAGATGGGGAGATGTCCTTGTGGTTTGGTAAGGAATCATTTGGATGTATACCCAGAAGTGGTATGGCTGGGTCTTGAGGTGGAGCTATTCCTAGTTTTCTGAGATATCGCCAGACTGATTTCCAAGTTTGCACTCCCACCAGCAATGGAGGAGTGTTCTCCTTTCTCCGTAACCTCAGCAGCATGTGCTGTCATTTGTGGGTTTTTTTAATCTTTACCAAGGCAACTCTTACAAAGACAAACATTTAATACAGTTTCAGAGGTTCAGTTCATTATCGTCATGGTGTGAAGCATGGCATTGTGGAGGCAGACTTGGTGCAGGAGGAACTAAGAGTTCTACATCTTGATCCAAAGGCAAGCCAGGAGGAGACTTTCTTCTGCATGGGGTGGAACTTGAGCACTAGGAGACTTCAAATCCTGCCTACACAGTGACACACTTCCTCCAACAAGGCCACACCTCCTAATAGTGCTGCTCTCTATGGACCAAGCATTCAGACACATGAATCTATGGGGGGCCAAACCTATTCAAATCCCCACAGTGACCCTAGAGGATTCTATTCTGTGATTTAATTTCTAAATTCCACCTAAATACCCATAGTAGAGATTTGTCAGCAATGTGTTCTAGCTCTGTTCAGCAAAATGTATGTCTCACAGTGCTGTGGGAGCTAGGAGCCCAGAGACACTGAGCCAAGCAACCATCAGTAAAGGCAGAGTCAGCATTTTATGGGCTATTCAGCAAAATGCCTGGAAAAACTGATTCCTCATCGTTATGACCCCTGTTAACAAATTGTGTAGAACTATCTCACCTTATTTAAATTCGATGGAAACATCTTTTTTTTTTATAGCAAATTGATTTATTTAGTACTGTTTCCATTCCATATCATCAGGAGGGTTGATTTCAACGTTTCTTTCACCTACATTAGACCATTTGATACTCAAGTCTGTACCACGAGACTCCATAAATGATTTGTTCATGCCCTGCTTCACTTCATCAGAACCATCTGAGTAGATCTGCTGGAATAACTTGTTTAAAGCTGTGTCACACTCCAGCTTCTCATTTTTTTTCTTCTTCTTTGATTTCGCTGACCAGTTTATCCCCATGCCTGGTTTAATGAGATGACGATGGATACAGGTTTTTTACATCTTCTGTGAGCTGTGTCAGTGTGGACACATCTTCTTGTCCCTCCAGCTTTTTCCATCTGACAGCCTCTGGCTTTTTCAGTTTAATTTCAATATTTGTTGAAAGTATTTTAAATGTGCTCTGCTGACCCGACCCGCGGGTCCTAGTAATTCGTGGGGGCGAGGAGGACCGCAACCTGAAAAAAGAACGGGCGAGAGAGGGAAAGAACTCAAGGAAGCAATTGCTTGTCAAGAGCCGTGTATTTGAGCGCAAAGCACCTTTTTATAATATGTTTTACAAGGGGAGGAGGTGAGAGGGGCCAGGTGGTGGGAAAATACAGAATCTTCTTGGCCTGTGCCCTGGACATTGTATGATCTACCCATTTTTCTCAGAAGACACGGTACACTGCTTTGAATCAGTCTGTAACTTCCAACCCATTTTTCTTCAGAAGACACGGTACACTGCTTTGAATCAATCTGTAACTGCCAACCTGGAACTTTGCGGTTGCCAGGCAGTATGAAGCTGCAGGGGACATTGTGCAGGTGGGGAAAGGTAGGGGGTGAGGGTGAGAGGCGAGGGTCTTGGCTTCTGACATCTCCCCCTTCTCTGTTTAGATGGAGAGGGCGTCTTGTGATCAATCCCAACTACGTGAATTTAGAATTTTGGAGGTCTAATCATGGGAGGTCTCGGACAAGTTCACAACCCCAAGACATTGGTGTGAGGCGAGTCACGCTGCTGGTCAAATGCTTTAGGCTGATGATGATAGGCAACGTTAAGGGACCCTGAGGTGGGTGAGAGGAGGGTGAGGGCCCTGTCTTAGGCTATGTAGGCTGCACCCACTCCCAGCACCACGCACTCCTTTTCGGCTGCATTGGGTGGGCCCCTGGGAAGTGGACCTACAATAATCCCGTCATCGGGCTAACTCACAGCCGTCCTAATCCCTTTGTGAATGCCCAGGTTATCAGCCGTTTGTCAGCTGGGGTGTAATATTGTCATAAAGGAAGACTTTCCGATATAGAGGGCCATATCAAAGGCAGGTTTTAGTTTAGGAAAAAGGCCAATTTTTTGTTGGGGTGATCAAGAGGCCAGGCTCCCTAGCGAGAGAAGCGAGGGCAGAGCCAGACATACCATGAATCCTTCTTGAGGGTGTGGAAGTCTAAGGGTTGGCCATAGGGGGAGGCAGGGGGGCTGGCAGCTGCGCCAGTCTCTGGCAGAATCACTTCAGGATCTTCTTTAGTCTTTAGTTGATGGTAATGAATTTCGACCAGCTTCTTGATGGCAGAATCAACCTGGTTCCTTTGTTTTGTTTTGTTTTGTTTTGTTTTGTTTTGTTTTCGAGACAGGGTTTCTCTGTATAACAGCTCTGGCTGTCCTAGACTCACTTTGTAGACCAGGTTGGCCTCGAACTCACAGAGATCCACCTGCCTCTGCCTCCCAAGTGCTGGGATTAAAGGCGTGCGCCACCAACGCCCGGCTTCAACCTGGTTCTTAACAAAACTTGTGAGACGGTTAAAAGCCCAAGGGCCAAACAAGAGAAGCAAGAAAATGCCAACAAGGGGTCCTAGTAAACTAGGCAACAGGGTGGTGAGCCAAGGAGAGGTAGAGAACCAATTTTGATACCATGACTCTTGTTGTTCTCTGGCTCTTTTTCTTTCTTCTAAACTCTTTTTGACCTTGTCCAGACTATTTTGAACAAGGCCTGTCTTATCAGAGTAAAAGCAACATTCTTCTCTGAGGGCCACACAGTGACCCCCTTCCTTAAGGAAGACAAGGTCAAGTCCTCTCCTGTTCTGTAACACTACCTCAGAAAGAGAAGCCATAGAATCCTTAAGGTCTTGTATTCCTTCCCTCAAATTATTTAAGTCTTTGTCAATGAGGGATTGGAGATGAGCATAGTGATTATTGGAAGTCACCAAGGAAGCGATACCTGTGCCCGCTCTGATAAAACTAATCCAAGTACAACAGACAAGGTGAGGGCAGTCAGAGGTTCTCTCTTGGTTCTCAGAGAGGGTCCTCGATCTATGAAGTTGAGGAAGGATTCTGGGTCATGAATAAGAAAATGTGGGAGAATGGTAACAACTACACAGTAATCTCTGGAAGATAAAAAGGTGGGAATGTGTATATGAGGAGTCAAGCCAGAAGCACAGGCAAAATATGTACCGTTGGGTGCCAGGGTGAATTGAAAGGTGCCATTAAGGATCAGTGTCTGATTGCACACCGGAATCAAGTCCCTAGG
>CAJQZJ010033726.1:1473589-1485421 GCA_907164525.1 Lophiomys imhausi
TGAAAATGCTTGTTCTGAAGCAGGAATCAGGAGATGTTCCCAGCACCGTCAGTGGACACAGATGGAAATGGCTTTTTCTGAAAATGCTTGTTGTGAAGCAGGGATCAGGAGATGTTCCCAGCACCATCAGTGGACACGGATGAAAATGCCTCATGCTTCTTGAAACTAAACTTTAGCCCAATCTCTGAACCAAATTAATCGTATTCCTTGAGTGTTGCAGAATATTTGATCACATTATGAACCCTAAGAAACTGTAAAAGCCTGTTTCTAATTGTGGTATGGCTTAGCCTTTAATCCTAGAAATTTTGTTTTGTTTTGTTTTGTTTGTTTTTAGAGACAGAGTTTCTCTGTGTATCCTTGGCTGTTCTGGACTCACTTTGTAGACCAGACTGGCCTTGAACTCACAGAGATCCACCTGCCTCTGCCTCCCGAGTGCTGAGATTAAAGGCGTGTGCCACTACGCCCAGCAATCCTAGAATTTTTTATTGTAACAAATGGTTATGGTGTGGCTCAGCTCTAAGGACACACTTTTAACCCAAGAGCTTTCTGTACTCAGAATTAAATAAAGTTAATCCTAGGTCAAGGGGTGGAGCAGGAAACCAGCTGACGGGGATTAAACAGAAAGGAGGGACATTGAGCTGAGGACAGTGTGGAGATGGAGTTGGGAGTTCTTCCTTTGGGCTTTCTCTTCAGGGTTTTCTCCTTTTAGGCTTCTTCCTCTAGGTCCTTCTGAGCTTTTTAGCTCTGGGCTTTTTCCTCTAGGATTTTCAGCTGAATAAGGAAGATCAGCTAGGTGCTTTCTCTGCCTCTCTTAGCTAACAGTTTTTCACCCAGCATCTGGCTTCTGAGTCTTCACTGGTAAAATTGAATGATTGTGATATTTTAGTTTTCTTAAACACTTGAAACCATTTAAAACTATGCACCTAATCTTTTTCTCTCCTATGTGTTTAGCCTGCTTGAGCTTGATTTGCATCTAAGAAAGCAATGTAACATGTAACCAACCCTGCTATGCCGTGGACTTCCCATGTAAACAGCTTTTTCAGGTTAAGCTAAACACAAAGCTTTAATCTTATAATGCCTGACCCAGATTAGAGTGTGTGTGTGTTATGGAAATCATTTGCTGAAAGCAGTCAATAGGCTGAAAGCAACCTTAAAGAAAACAAGTATCCAACATAAGTTCTCCAAGCAACATGTGGATATGGGTTGATATATCTGTGGCTTTAAACACTGTTCTGAGTTAGCAGGTTTCAGCAAATTCTTTGTAAACACTGGCAAAATTTTTGATTTAGGCAAGAGACTCCTCATTCCTTTTCTGTGCTGTTTGATAAATACAGAGCAAAGCCCTTTGTTAGGAACAGGCAACAGAGACAGACAGAAGACTCAGGGGGCGAAGTAGAGAAGTCAGAATTGAGCTCTCTCTTGGGCTAAACCACTCCAGGACTTTCCTCTTTGACGTCGCACTGACACATTGCGGACATGCTGGTGGTGCACCCTGGCCAGGACCAGAGGGGAAAGCCTGCCGAACTTTGACCACAGACGTCTATTTCGATTGTTGGATTGCAGCATGGAGCTGAGAAATGGCGTGGTGTGAATCTCCCCAGCTGCCGGCCACATAGGACTCCTTCACTGAAGACTCACAGGGGCTTAGCAGCAGCTGCTGAGTGGGTACTGCACTAAATGGGGTGTTTCATGCTGGAATCACAGGGAAGTTAGGGGTTGTCTTCAATTTCCTTCACGGGTGTGTGGACACCTGCCGCCCAGGACCTTGGTGACCATTCTAGCTTGGGGCCCAGGCCATTTGGGTTCTCCTGCTCATGAAGTCAAGTGAGGAAGGATCTCTTGGCACTCAAAGCAGCAGGACCTGGGCCTGAGGGGCGGGGAGTACTCCTTGAGGCTCAACTTCTTGCTCTGTTTCACCCTAGTTACCTGGGCTCTGAGACCCTTCCCCTTGCTTAACTTTGATAAAAGGAGCTAGTTACAGGAAGAATCCTTTGGTTAAATAAAGTTTCATTTTATGGAATGTCATAGTTCAATATATATATATATATATGGATGGAAGGCTTGAAGGGTCATATGTTGAACTTGTGGTATCTTCATTTCACTGTTGCTAGGGATTTTTTTGTTGTTTTGTTTTAACTAAAGCTGTATAAAAAGCTAGTGTATTCAGTACATTAATAAATTTTAAAATGGATTTTAAAAGCTTCTTAAGAATCCTTATCCATCTAAGTATTTGGTCTCATACCAGTAACCCCAGCACTTGGGCTATGGAAGCAGAAGGATCAAGATTTCCAGGTCAGCCTGGGCTATACGAGATCTGTCTTCAAAAGTGAAAAACAACTGATGTGGTGGCACTTGCCTTAATCTCAGCACTTGGAAAGCAGAAGCAGATGTATCTCTGTGAGGTTGAGGCCAGCCTGGTCTACAGAGTGCAAACCTGTTTCAAAACAAAACAAATAATGATACTAGTAATAATAATAAAGAATCCTTATCAGCGCAACCTTTTTTTTTTTTTTTAGGTTTTTTGAGACACGGTTTCTCTGTGTAATAGCCCTGACTGTCCTGGACTCTCTTTGTAGACCAAGCTGTCCTTGAACTCAAAGATCCACCTGTCTCTGCCTCCCAAGTGCTAGGATTAAAGGCGTGCGCCACCACAGCCCGCTCAGCTCAACCTTTTTATCTTTCCTATCAAAAGCCCTAGTCACAGAATATTTTGTCCCCTGACCCTTTGTTGTATACAGTCTGGAGAATGATCCATATACTTTCCATTTTGGATGAGCGAGTGTAATACATACAGTGTATACAGCAAAAGTAAAAGAATAAAGAACAAGTGGCAGATAGAAAGCAAAGCATCATCAAGTGGGGCACTCACAGCATCCAGCAGTGACTACTGGGGCGGCCTGATTGAGAGGACAAAGTAACATCATGAAATCAGGGCTTATAACGCCCAGCAGAACGTGATTGGAGAGTGGAGACAGCCAGCTGCAGTTCTTGCTTGGGTTTTCTCATTGGCTGAGTTTCCCATGGCTGAACTTCGGACTTCCTGTGCTCATTGTAGGGGTTTTTATTAAACAGGAAAAAACATTAGCAGTCCTTGAAAATGGTTTACTGTCTTTACTCTTGTGCTGTTTTGCAGTTTTCTTCCATCCCTGTTACAGAATTAGTGGCATTGGCCCATCCCCAGGTAAGGGGTCTTTGAGAACATTTGACAAAAATACACTTGGATCTGAAGTGGAGCAAGGCCAACTCTGCTTCCAGAGCCGGCTTCATAGTGACTTAAAACAGCACATGACGATTTACCAACATAATATACGGGACACCCGTCACATCTGTTTGCTCTTAGGCAACACTCTTTCAGCAGCATCTGGTGTTACTGCCTCAGAGACGACAACTCCAAGCATGGCCCTTGTATCTTCACCGTAGTGACCTTTGCTTTCACTTAGTTCTGTTTTCATAATTTTAAGTCAAGAGGTATCTACTTTAAGTGTCCCTTTGTTCATAAGCCCTTCTTTAGTTTCTGCTTCAGCTTCATCTGTTGGGATGACATCCTTGGGAAACCGAGGGAACTCCAAGCTGGGTTTTAAGTAAGTGAGTGTGTGAAGGCAAATGCAAAGGTCTGCAAGCTCAGTAATGCAAGATCTGGAAGCTGGAATAGCCAGCCAAGCACAGCTAAGCCTTCTGGGAGGTGGGTCAAAGCAAGACCCCAACTCACTGAGCAAGTAGTCCTATGCAAAATTCCATCATGTCAGTGGCCTCGTGGGGCTGTCTCCCTTTCTCACCATGGCCTCTGGTCTGCTGTCTCCTTTAGTCAGAACCCCATACCTAAGTCACAGAGTTCTGATAGATATTTGAAAATATCTGACTTAGAAATGGGAAAACAAGCCGGGCGGTGGTGGCGCACGCCTTTAATCCCAGCACTTGGGAGGCAGAGGCAGGCGGATCTTTGTGAGTTCGAGGCCAGCCTGGTCTACAAAGTGAGTCCAGGACAGCCAGGGCTACACAGAGAAACCCTGTCTCAAAAAAACCAAAAAAAAAAAAAAAAAAAAAAAGAAATGGGAAAACAATCTGTGAACATCAAGCCCATATTGGAAGATTTGGAAATGGATGACGAACGAGGTGATGCCCACGCTCCTTTAGCTGCTAATGCAGCAGTGCTCAGTGGTGTGCAAGCCGCAAGGAGGACTCTCCTCGTGAAGAGGATGAGAACAAAGAAAAACGGAACAGATGACATTCCATTTTGGGACCAAGTTTGGGAATACTCTTCAACCTTTTCTGGCTGCAAACTTTAGACACCAAGGATTTTCTTGGTGTTACATACAGGAGTGTTGCTAGTACATTTAAGAGAAAAACTCCTCAAAGTTGCACAACCATTAATTTAAAGAATGGCGTCACTGAAGAGGAGGCCTGGGTGCACTCTGAGAAGCAGTGCTGTGACACTAGAGCACCGTGGGATTGTCCCAACACCAGCTGCACTGCAGCTTCTGTGTGTGTTAATTGGAAACACACAGGAGACAAGCCCCAGAGTCCACTGAATTAGCAGAACACATTCGTGTGTGGCTGGAGTACAGATCCCACACCTGTGACTCAGTTTCTTCTGGTGTGAGTGAAAGTTCTTTGTTTTTCTACTTTTGGGTTGTGAGCGAAGTCTTTAGTGGCTAAGTCATCTCTCCAGCCCAGTCCCTCTGTTCTTAGTTATGAATAAAATTAGAAAGTGGATTTGGGGCTTTCCCCTTCTTTCTCCTCTTCCTTCTCTTCTTGTAAAATGATTTCTGTCTAGCTTATTGACCCTTTGACTTACAGCACTTTTAAAAGTTCACATTGTAAATCAAACAACTTGCAATGTTTTCTGAAGTAGAATTAGCATAATATGATCTTTATCCATGAATTGGAAAAAAGCACCTTCAAGTTAATGTTTCAAGGGAAGGCAGTAGGCTGTGGGTCAGGTCTCATAGAGTTAAGCAGTGTGGCTGCTATTGATTAGTGTGTAGGAAGGACCTGAGGACTTTGAAAGAAGACCCTGTCTCCCTGTCTCAAAAAACAAAACGAAGAAGAAGAAAGGAAAGAATAATAAATTCTCCCAGTCTCGACATCTAAAGAGAGAGAGGCGGCAAGCTCCATTACTAAGTAAAAACCTGTTTGTCTTGATTGGGGGAAGCACTGAAGGCGGAATTTGGGCAGAAATCCGGCTGCCAATGGAAAGCGAGAAAGCGTTTAAAGAGAAAGGCTTGCAAATTCCGGCCTACAGCATCTTTATGCAGATGCATCCAGACCGCGTGACACATGCATTCCTTCTTTCACCCCTGCTAGTGTCAGGCTCTTTGCAGGTTGTTGGGGAAACCGAAGTGGCTGCAGCATGGAGCGGGTTTCTCAGAGCCCACGCGGCGCCCCGCTCGCAGCAGCACTGTTCCCTTAGTAACACAGACCACCAGCGCCCCACCTCAGACCTAAACTTGCTGGTTGAGGATGTCGGTGCTAGCCTTAGACGCCTCATCCCAGGCTTCTACAGCTACAGACCCGCAGCGGCCACTGTAGGCCGCCGCCTTCTTTCCTTCCTGGGGGCTGCTGGGGCTGCGCGAAGTCCCGCCTCCCCCGGGCGACCCCGCCTCCAGGCTGTCAAGCGCGACAGGCCCCGCCCCAGGCCCGTGCGCGCGCGCCGCCTTGCTCAGGTCCCGCCCCTACCCCTTACTCCAGATCCTTGGCCGTGGGCGGTCAGAACCACCAGTTCCCCATTGGGTCCCCTGCCGTCGACCTTTCGAAGGAGAAGAGCGACATGGCAGCTCCAGCTAAGGCCGAGAACCTATCCCTGGTGGTGCACGGACCTGGGGACCTTCGCTTGGTAAAAAGGGAAAAGAGGGTGGGAACCCAGACAGCCACCCACCCAGCCTTGCCTCACCCCTCTGCAAGCCCAGCAACGGTACCCACTCCCAAGTTCCTATTACAAGGCCGGCAGGTGGCCCTCACCAAGCACCCCTGGCTGCCCTGGTTTACCCAGATCTTAGCTGGTTACCGGGAGGTGGGGGTGGGGTAGCAGTTGGCCAGCCAGTTGTCTATCTCAAGGGAGAGTTCTGGTCGTGTGCTCCCGGAACCTAGACCCGTGCCTGGCACGTGGCCTGTGCCCAGGACCGTTGCAAACGAATCAAGCCTTCACCTTCCATACCTGCAAATTCACACTCTTGTTATTGTTCTTCAGAAGGTTCAGAGGGAGACTTCCAGGATTAGGATCTACCCAGATCTTCTCTGAGTAAAGAGGGCAGGACACAAAAAGGTGGCACGGGGGCATTTAAAAGCAGTGAAGTTTCTATTTAATAAGTTTCTCTTTGCTTGGAACTGATAATATCCCCTCGCAGGATTATCATCATGAGAGAACCCATCATGCTCACAGCGCACTTTTAACTGGGATGTAGCCTATTATCTCCCTTAACCCACATCTGCAGCACTTCCCTGGAGCATTCTGTGTACCTCTGTCTCTGGCTTTAAACTTGGTTCTGCCTCCTAAACTAGAGTTCAGACATCTGCTGAATCATCTCTGTTGTCATGCCAAAGTTCCCTTGACAAAGTCCATCTCACGGGGCACACAGTTTGTGGGCTGGGTACCAGCCATATCTGCTGCTCCCCAGAGTGTCTTATCTCCTTCCCATTCAAAGACCAAGTACCAGGATAGATTGGTCCAGATGAACAGTTCCTGTCTGTTCATTAGTCTGTGCTCCGTGGCTTATCACTCCACAGGATGCAAACAGACTGAGATCGGAAGCATTGGAAGCATTCTGATTGTTCAAGAGTTCCCTAACTCCTCCTCCACCTGCAGACCTATCCACCTATCTGTGGATTCCAAACCAAGAACTCTTGTTTGAAGCTGACACTCCCCAAGATGGTATTCTTAGTTAATTAACAGAGCCAAGACATTAACTCATATTCAAACTCCCTTTGTAGTTTCCAACAACTTTGCAACATCCATCCAACATCCTGAATTAAAGAGACACTATAATTGTTTACTACCATAAATCGCAGGTATGGGGACAGAAAAGTGATGTATCATAACATAGCTTACAGAGTGATTTTGAACTTAGTCCTTTATGTCACTAATGTTTACTAATGGAGAATATGCCTACTGTGGACCTAGGCATTGGGCTGAGGACCCAGAGAGGACACGTTCCCTGCTCCCAAGCATCCTGAAAGAGGGAGACAGATGAAAGAAACCATTAAAGGACTGTCCTGCACAAAGGCTTTTCCTGCCCTGAATTGCTCTTTAGGCAAATTGTGGAGCCTCAGGTTACCTATAAATAACCCTTGAAGTGAGCCAGTCATAAGGTTCTCAGTAGAGAGTAAGCTGTTGCTGGGGCCCCTGCACGCCAGCACAGGCCTCCTTAGCTCTCCCCTTCCTCCCTCCCAGGGATCATCCTCTCCTAGCTGCCACCCCCATGGGGTATCTCTGTTCCTCCATTTTCTTAAGTCAGATAGATTCAGTAGTATAAGTTTGGGTGGTGGGAAGAACATTGAACCATAGCATCTAGAGGGACCTGCTCCCTTGTAGGAGAACCACAATGAAACCCAGGATGACTGAGTGTAGTAGATTATTTTGAATTCCATAGGCTAGCTTGGCTGTGGATTACAAAATGAAGAAGACACATTTTTCCCTTTAGATGTGGCCACACAGCCACAGATTTTTTTGTCTTTCCATTGGGAAACGCAGGCCTAGTTTTCACTTGGGTAGACTAGGGACAGAGTCTGCTGATAAAAACTTTGCCTCAGGAGCTCACATAAAAGGAATTCTTTGGAGAAACACCCATTCCTAATATCTAAAGCAGGATTCCAAAGGGTTCTGAAGGGAAGGAGAGCTCAGGCTTTCCCAGTATTGCTTTCCTGCCACCAGTAGGCAGAAACTGGCCAATGTCCAGAGCATGGCTCTGTGGAAAAACAAGACCTGAGCCACTTTGCTGAGACAAGCAGGAAGGAAACGTAGCACCCAGCCTCCATTCTGCCAGTTTGGAAGACAGGATTCCCTTTCCTTGCTATAGTAATTGAAGTCTTCTTACACTTAGTGTTAACACTAAGGAGAGAGTGTAATTTGATAAAGTGAGAGAGGGTTTGCATTTGTATGTCGACGATTATTAGATACACACACACACATACACAGATGGAGAAGATGAGTTTATACACATTAGAGTGGTGGGTATGCACATGCACACATATATTTGGACAGGCTAATAGGTTTCCTTCATAATGAGGGAAGGAAAAAAAACAGATTTCTCTATTATTTTTGTTTTGTTGTTTTTTGGGTTTTTGAGACAGGGTTTCTCTGTGGTAGCCCTGGCTATCCTGGAACTCACTCTGTAGACCAGGCTGTTCTCAAACTCACAAAGATCTACCTGCCTCAGCTTCCCGAGTGCTGGGATTAAAGGCGTGCACCATCACTGCCCTGGCTTCAGATTTCTCTATTTTAAATGGAATAATTGGAATGTAAGACGCAAGAGAGAAAAGTAAGTGAGCAAGCTGATGTACAAGGAAGCAATCCACCCATCAGCGAACAGTGTCTGTTCATGGGAGTGGGGAGGGCTGTTGGAGGTGGCTTCTCAAAAAGGAAATAAAACCAAGGAGTGGAGTGGAGGTCAGTCCCTGTGCCACTGTGTGTTGTGTGGCTCAATCCAGTATTTTCTCCTCTATAATTATCCCAGCTTGAAGAGGGACACCAGGCCTGCAATCTCAGCGACTCAGGAGACTGATGCAGGAAAACTGAAAGTTCTGGCCAGTGGTAGAGTCTAGGTTAAAGGCCTCATACAGAAGGGGATGAGGGAAGACAGGAAAGCGGGAAGAAGAGAGGCTTCAGTATTCATTTGGGTTGTGTGAGCTTCAGTGGCACTGTGCTTATAAAAGGGCCAGCCCAGACTCCCGTGCATCCCATCTAGTTTGTGCTAACTGTGGAGTTAGGCAGGAGGCCAAAGCCTTTCACCATCTTAGCATGAAGAGATGGATAAAGCCAGATGTGGTAGCTCACACCTTTAATCCTGGCACTCTGGAGGCAGAGGTAGGTGGATCTCTGTGAGTTCAACGCCAGCCTGGTGTACAAATTGAGTCCAGGACAGTCAAGGATACACAGAGAAATCCTGTCTCAAAAAAAAAAAAAAACCTAAAGAGAGAGAGAGAGAGATGGATAAAGGCCTAAACCGCTGCCAAATGTATGGACAATTTTGCCAAATTCTTAGAATGTGGACCAGGCATAACTCTGTGTCTGACCCCAGCAGTTGAACAAGTTGGCCCATCTTGCAAAATCTAGAAGTTGCATTTCTTCATTGGGAGATGAATTACTGGCTCATGAAATTGGAATAGAAAACAACTGACTTAGCTTTTCTGCACGGAAACTTTGGTGTTGGGGGCAATTGGGTGGCTTGTGAATTTTTGCATTTTTAAGAAATATTTTACTGATGCAGGAATGTATGGAGAGAAAATGGGAACTGTCCAGGCAGTCATTGGTATGTCCTTTCTTAGTTTTGGAAGCTGCAGGCCCTGCACTTCCTATATAAGCAGATATATTTATCCCTCTCAGGTCTCTGAGGTGGTTGAAGAATAAACAGCTAGAGTCTCATAGTTAAATTGTGAGTTGTTTAGGAATCAAGAGGGTGTTATAGATCTAAGAAGATACTCTTAAAAGTGTGTTGCAAGTTAATATGAATGATGAGTCAGATATAGACCTTTAAACTCATGGAGATGGTTAGATAGTAGAATGTTAAAGTCAGGGGCCAAATATGTATAAACTGGACATTGGGAAGGTATACTGGGCCATTTAACTCTCATAAATGTGGCATATTTATATCTGTTGTTTTGTATAATACTTACTGTTATAAGAGAAGGAACGAACCATCTGTTGGACTGAAAGGGGAAACTTCTGGGGGGAAGAGGGTGGAAGGGCGGGATAAGAAGGGGGAATAGGGAGTGGGGTTGTGACTGAGATGTAACTTGAAGAAAGAAAAATAAAGTATTTATAAAAAAAAAAAAGAAAAGAAATATTTTATGTTGTAGAGTTTGCTAGAATAGTAATGATAGTACCGAATCATGGAATCAAGATATTGCTACATTGATACATCCCAACCACGTGCTGGGTACTTTTAGTTCAGTGCTTCACAAGCTCTGATATGAAAGAATGATTTTATTTTCATTTTCATCTGAGCACAGACCAATGTTTGTGCTGGACTCTGCGGGTCAGAATGCTAGCCGTCTCTCAGTGTGTCTCCCAATGTCTTGTTCCATTGCATGGCAAATCGGTCCATGGACCGTCCTCTGATGTCACGCTACAGCCTTTCTTCTGAAAACCAGCCCCTGTTTATGTCAGCATGTAGACAGGGAACTGATCAACTTGGGTACACAGAGGCTGAGCACCCTGGAGAAGGTAGCAGGGCAGTGGTTTGGATTTTTGTTTGTTTTATACTGTCATTGTCTATAGGACAAAGTAAAGGAAAAATAGTCATTTTAAAGTGATGGGTTAATATTGTTTTATTATAAAGGACAGAAAATGTATCAGTATGAAGTTTAAATAGTAAGCAGGGTTCTGTGAAGATGATGAGTTTTTGCTTTTTAAGGAAATGTAACATGCCCCAGGGCAAAAGAATTGTTTTGAGAGCTAGCAAGAGGGTGCTTGCTGCCATGCCTGACTAGTTGAGTTCACTGTCTGGAACCCACGTGGTGGAAAGAGCACTGACTGTCAGTTGTCCTTGATGTCCACCTGTATGTTGTGTGGCTTGTATGTACATGTAGGCACACTAAATAAGATGCAGGGCAAGAGAATTGCTATGATGATAATGTTTTTAAAGAACAAGAATTGTCTCTATCTAATAAAACACATTTAAAATGATCCAGCCTTGCCACATACACTTCACTTTTAAGTTTTGGATGAAAAGAAAGTTATTGTCATAATCACTTGGCAGCTCAAATGGTCATCCAGTCACTTTCCCTGGCTGTTGTTGCTAACATCTGACACAGCGGGTATTTTGATAGTCATTAGTGAGCAACTGGATTTAATCAGGGAGAAAACCTGGAGAGAAGGTGCAGGCTACTCAGTCATTCAGTATAAGCCCAGCTACTCCTGAGGCCAAGGCAGGAAGGCTAAAAGTTCAAGGCCATTCTGGGCTACAGAGTGAGTTCAAGACCAGTCCCACAATGTAGTGAGCCCTTATCTCAAAGTTAAGAAGAGGGTTAGAGATCTAATGTAGGGATAAGGTGTCTTGTTGCCATGGTAAAGGCCCTAGGCTCAATCTTCAGCATTAAAAGGCAAGAAAAAACTTGAAATATCTTTCCTGTGAGAGGTACTTCAGGGGAAAAATAGTACCCAAGCTAATTTAGAAAACAAGGAATCAGACAAAACAGATGGAAAGTAATACTTCCTCTTTTTTTTAATCTAAATTATGTTTCTAGAGCAAACAAAACCTAAACCTTTGAAAAGCTATTTCAAATTCAGCAACTGGCTTCTCTGTCAAATGCTTGGGAAAGCATTGCCTTTGTCTGCAGAGGCCCAGAGCCAACTGTAGAAGGAAGCAAGAGTCTGACAAGGTTTTAATATTCTGGAAAAGTAACCCTATTCTGAGAAGTCAAGGACTCATAGATTAAGGGAAATTTCTTTTTAAATATCCCATGACAAGTTAAGGAGGAGAAATATGTGCATACATATGGCATGTGTGTATGTGTATATATATATATATACATACATATATATATATATATATACATATTGTTATTGGCAACAAATTTAGTCAGTTCTCAGCATGGTTTTTGAAGGTGCAGGTAGGTTTACTCCAAACTAGATTTACACTAAGAACATACTTACCAGAGGAAACGTGGTCAAGGTTT
>CAJQZJ010033726.1:1485431-1544347 GCA_907164525.1 Lophiomys imhausi
GATTTACACTAAGAACATACTTACCAGAGGAAACGTGGTCAAGGTTTGCAGAATGCTATCAGTCCAATACAAAACGATGCAAATACTTATATAAAACTGTGCATAAGCCTTTGCCCATTCTGTTAACAGGCATACAGGCATATTCTTTTTTCTTTTCTTTTTTGGTTTTTCAAGACAGGGTTTCTCTGTGTAACAGCTGTTGTGGACTCACTTTGTAGACCAGGCTGGTCTCAAACTTACAAAGGTCTGCCTGCCTCTGCCTCCCAGGTGCTAGGATTAAATATGTGTGCCAACATGCCCGACCAGTATAGACAGCTGTGAACTGTCATGTGGGTGCTGGGATTTGAACCCCAAGTCCTTTGGAAGAGTAGCCAGTACTCTTAACCACTGAACCATCTCTCCAGCCCCAACAGGCATATTCTTGCTTACTATAAATAAATATTATCTAATATATTAGCATATAGTTTTGTTCTTGCATTTTGAATTAGGAAGAAAAAATTTTATATTACTTGAGAATTAAGTAGTCCTCTGTCCTGTGTGGATTTGTTTCTCATGGGCAGTGGGTACAAAAGAGTTATGTTCCCAGTCATGTTATTCCAGGGAAGGCTTCTTACAGAAGGAAAGCCTGAGCACCAGTCCCTAGAATACAAAACCTGCTGGAAGCCAGGTGCTGCAGCTGACCTTTAACCTCAGTACCAGGAGGTAGAAACAGGCAGTTCTCTGTGAGTTTGAGGTCATCTTTTTCTACATAACAAGTTCAGGCTGGAGTTACACAATGAGACCTTGTCTCAAAAACAAAAACAACAACCCTAACTATTGGATAGGCCCATGTGGATGTTTCTAGACACTTCAATCCCAACACATCCAAACTTATGTCTCCTGAGAGTCCCACGGGAATTAGGATGCTTCACTTCCTTCTAACGGGGGATCCTGAGGAAGGGGAAGGAGAAATGGCCATTATGAGGATGAGTAAGTGGGAAGGGCTGGGTGTGGCTAGAGGTGAGATTGAGGAATGGGGTCTGCATGTGAGGGGAATGGGCTGTGAAAACAGATTCATATTTCAGAAAGATTGTCATTAGCAGAACAAGGAGAGCCTGGGCAGAGGACCAGCTCAGTGGACTATGGGGGAGCTTCCAAGCCCTTTCTCTTAACAGCCTCACATTCCAGGACCAATGGCTAGAACAAAGCCTCTTGCCCAATTGGAAAACCTTTAGCTTTTCGTCTCACTCTCAGAACACAAGACAAAAACATGGGGCTTAGGGAAAAATGAAGCAGGAAGAGAAAGATAGTGTCTCCTTCACCTTAAGTACTCAGCACAGCCCCTCAGGGTCACGGGCAGTGGGAACAAGTGGCAAAGACATGTAGTAAGAATCTAGGCACAGGCTACCACTACCTTCCCTGCCTGTCCCTTTAAGGCATGGGGGGGGGGGGTGGCTTCATCTTCACGACATAAGAAGCAAGCCTACTTCCAGCCTTCCAAGTCCCAGCCTTTTAAAGTGCAAATTTCTTTCAAATTAGCATGAAAAGAATAGGAATCCAGTATTCCCCTGTAACAGTTTGAAGTCCTTTGCCCTTTCCCGAAGGACAAGGTTGTCCAGAGCTGGTTGAACTGTTACAAAAACAGAACATTGGGTTATTTCTTTCATAATAGGAGCAACCATATTTGCTGTGAGTCGGCACTCCCTTTCATGATTATCCTCATGATGCAGAAGAGGAAATTTAAGAGGTTATACAACGTGCCCCAGGTACACAGCAGGTTGAGGAGAGCCAGCTTTGTGTGCATGGGCAGGCGAGGCTATTCCAGAGCCTGACTTCTGCCCAGGCACACCCAAGATGGCTGGAGGAGGGAAAACTTTCCTTCTCTGATTTCTCCTTGTCTTGAATCCCTGACTACCATCTAGGCCAGAAGTTCTCAACCTGTGGATAATGACCCCCTGGGGGTCGAACAACCCTTTCACAGGGTCACATATCAGATTTCCTGCTTATCAGACATTTACATTACATTTAGTAACAGTAGCAAAATTACAGTTATGAAGTAGCAATGAAAATAATTTTTTGGGAGGGGTCACCATAACACGAGGAACTGTATTAAAGGGCCTAGGCAAAATTGGTTGAGGGTGTAAACTCAAATATACCCATGGAAAGGAAGCTGATTAAGAGACATTCAAAACATATATATATAGGCTAGGCTATAATATAATGTATATACATATAATGCATAATATATACATATATATTATTTGGAATGACAGACGGCTGAGATGAGATGATCCATCTTCCTGGAGATTCTCTAAGGGTTAGTGAGAGTGAGTGTGCTGAAGAGAGAGAAGGATGGCTATATATGTGATTCAGATAGGTTTTTCTGACTTGAAAAGTTCCAGAATGCTAACAGAACTAAGGAAGACTTAAAAGCTTCTCTCTGTGCTTTTGTGACTCATTCACAAGAAACCTTGAATGTGTCCAAAATGTCAAAATCATTGGGAATACAGTGAGTCTAGGATCTCAGAGGAACTAAACAACTGTGTGTTGAGTGTGCGCATGAGAGAGAGAGTGTGTGTGTCTGTCTGTCTGTCTGTCTGTCTGTAAGTTCTTGCCCTTTTTAGGTATGCATTCTACCCTGAGCTACAGCCTTCAAGAACCTTGAGAGATGAGGAGATAAAGGAAAGCTTAGCACAGGGGAAATCTGAGATGGGAAAGAAGATTAGGGTTAGTGTTAGTAGCCATGCTGTGGTAACTTGGTAAGCTGTGGGACTCACAGTGGTTTTAGGACAATATTTTCTTTTCTTTTTTTTTTTTTTTTTTGTTTTTCGAGACAGGGTTTCTCTGTTTAACAGCTCTGGCTGTCCTGGACTCGCTTTGTAGACCAGGCTGGCCTCGAACTCACAAAGATCCGCCTACCTCTGCCTCCCAAGTGCTGGGATTAAAGGCGTGCGCCACCACCGCCCGGCTAGGACAATATTTTCAAGCTTAAGGTTTATTTATTTATTTTGAGACAAAGTCTTGCTCTCTAGTTCAGGCAATCTTGAAATTCTAGACCCTTCTGCCACAGCTTCCTCAAAACTGGGGCTATAAATAAAATATATGCTTACCAGCTGTGAGAATTAATTTTTTTAATATAAAGAAGGCCTTTTGTGTGTGTGTGTGTGTGTGTGTGTGTGTGTGTGTGTGTGTGTGCGTGCGCGCGCGCGCGTGCGTAGACCAGAAGGTGGTGTTGGATCCTCTGGAGCTGGGATTACAGGCATTTGTAAACAGCCTAACGTGGGTGTCAGAATCCGAATTCTGTTCCTCTACAAGATCAGCAAACACTGAACCTTCTCTCCAGTAACCAATGGTTGATCTGAGTATGGCCTCATGCCCAGGGGCATGTCCCCTGCGGAGCTGAGCCACGGTTGAAAGGGCGGGTGACGTCATCAAGGGGCGGGGCGGGGGGGGGGTTTAGGGCTGTCGCTGCGCTGGTGGACTGCTTGCCTTGCAGGTACCATGTCTTAGGGTCCTTTTCCAGCAGCACAGAAATACGGTATGGTGGCCCTCAGCTGCACTCCCAGCACTTGGGAGGAGAAACAGAGCCTAAAGGTTACCCTCCGCTAATTAGCCAGAGAGTGTGAGGATAGAGGGAAGGGAAATGGTGTGAAGAAAGAAGTTTTCAGTGTCTGTCACTAGACCATGAACAGACCGTCAGGACACACAGCACCCTCTAGTGTCCAGAAGAGTCACTGCATCTTTGCATGTGGTTTCGTAGCGGTTCCAGCAGTAAGTAAACTTTTAGTGACTTGGGGTTCAGGCCATAACTCTGAGCTTCAGTCTCTCACCTCCTCCCCAGACCAGATGTCCAGGCGTGCCCTAGCTGGAAGCAGAGATAGTAAGAATGTGGTATTGGGCATCAGTGTCTGGGTTTTGCCTGCTGATTGCCATTGGTAGGGAGGGTGGGCTGAGTTCCAAGTTAGAAACAAAATTGGTGATCATTAGACTCCACCGAAGCTGAAGTTTAAAATTTCACCTATATGCTATAACAGAAGCACATCAATCTGGTATGTTAGTTCACTTCAAACATGGAACCCGTGACTTCTTTGAGAAAGATTTCAGTGACAGCTGTTCCAAGGTGGTAATTTCTTTATAAATGGATCCCCCCTCCTTTTCCTTCAAATTGCTGAGGAGGAAAAAAAAAAAGAAAAGAAAACCAACAGTGCCCCCCCCCAAACAAAACAAAAAATGCCTTAAGTACTTTAAACATTTTTTTCTCTCACCCAAGGCTTTTTTTGTGTCGCCCAGTTGCCTCACTCCTGGGCTCGGCACTGGTCATCCTCCCTCAGCCTCTGCAGCCGCTGCACAGGTTAGTAACTATCCCAGTTCTTCATTCTCAAGCTCAGCAGCATCTGGAGCTGAGGTGATGGTGCCTGTAGAGCATCTAGAGCAGGATATCCGGATGGACCCGTAGCTCTGCACCTGCTGGTCAGCATTAGCACATGAACTGGGTTTTCTTTCTCTGGAGGAGTTCAATTTGCCCTGAAGAGGCTGGTGGTCTGAAGTGAATGAATACAGTTAGACCTTATGTGGCAGTGCTGATTCAGGAAGGCTACCACCGGGGGCTTGGGGCTGGGCACTATACCTGGTGTTGAAGAAATAGGAGAATAGTAGTTTTGAGTGAGGCTTAGCACTAGCTGGTGTCAGCATGATTAATGGTGTGAGGTAGCCTGTAACAAGTGGCTTGAGCCAGGCCTGGGGGCATAAGTCTAAATCCTAGCACGACAAGAGGATCATGAGTTTGAGGCCAACTTGGGGTACATAGTGGATTCCACTATGTGGGTACAAAGTGAGACCCCCATTTCATAAAATTAAAAAAGGCAACAGTGCATGAGTACAAAGTGAGACCCTGTTTCATAAAAGTAAAAAAGGAGACTCAGGGAACTTTTAGAAGTATGAAAACTTCTCTTTCTTTTTTTTTAAATTTATGTATTTTGGTTTTTTTTTTTTTTTTTTTTTGGTTTTTCGAGACAGGGTTTCTCTGTGTAGCCCTGGCTGTCCTGGACTCACTTTGTAGGCCTCGAACTCACAAAGATCCGCCTGCCTCTGCCTCCCAAGTGCTGGGATTAAAGGCGTGCGCCACCACTGCCCGGCTTGTATTTTGGTTTTTTAAAATTTATTTATTTTATGTATCTGCATGTATGTCTGTGTAAGGGTGTCAGATCTTGGAGTTACAGAAAGTTGTAAGCTGCCATGGGGTGCTGGGATTTGAACCCCGGTCCTCTGGAAGAGCAGTCAGTGCTCTTAACCACTGAGCCATCTCTCCAACCCCACTCTTTCTTCTTTTTAAAAATATTTACTTATTTTGTCTGTGTGCTTGTGGGAGTTGCTTCTCACCTTCTACCACGTAGGGGGCGGGGGAGGGGGGGATCCAACTCCTTGTCAGGCTTGTCCGAAAGCCCCTTGCCTGCTTGCCACCTTCAGGCCAGGTCTCATCTCCGGTCTGAAGGTGGCAAGCTTTACGAAGAGCCCCATCAAGACCCACTGCATGGGGCCCACCTACCAATCACCCTACACGATTGTCAGCTCTTTCTGTCACCCCAAGAAGAAAGGTCACTCTCCCTCGGGGCAGCAGTAGGTACAATGGAAACTGATCTAAGTGTCAGATAAAGCTGTTTAATCCTCTGTCTGGGGACAGGATCTTGACCAAGTTACCTAACTCCCTAACCTCAGGTTTCTCATCTGGAAGCTCTGGACTGTGGTAAGACAGAGCTGAAAGTATCACCTGGCCTACAGCAGGCACTGTAAACATTTCATGTTGCCTTCTCCCTCTGATTCTTGTTTGCCCACAAAGAATTAATAAATAAACACTGGGTCTGGCCATTCAGTGTCCTTCCTCCTTGTCAACCCTGACTTAACCCTGACCAGTTAACTATAGAGAAAAGGTTAGTAAGCAAATTCTATTCTGATACTAGCCGCAAACACCAGAATACCTCGGGTTGCTTTTTACACTGAAATGCAGGGTCCCCGTGTTCCCAAAGGTCTCCTAAAATTCCACATGATGGTTTTAGAAGAGAGGACCAGGCATGAAGTTAAGGAAAGGAGTGGCAGTGAAGACCCTCTTCCACCTGTCTAACACAGGTGGGAGCATCTTACACATAATACATAAAACATAATACAGCCCTTGCAAACATCTGCTTTTGCCTCCCTCCTTTCCCTGTAGGGATGTGCCAGGACAAACAGATCTGTACTCTAGAACATGATTTCTAGGGTGAAAAGATCCAATATGGAAGGCAAATCTAGAGACTCAGAGCAGCTCAGACACACTTTCTGCATTGGGACGCATCTAGCACACTTTTTTTCTGAGTCCCAAGCAGGTAATGCGAAAGCGGGTGATGCACAGAGCAGCTAGACTGGCTTCTTTCAGGCTTTGATTGCGGGGCAGCTGGCAGTTTTCCAAGGGGGGACCAGCTTCAGAACTTTGCTCCACTCGGTGGTGTGTCACTCATTACAGATGTGGCTTTCTATTGTGTTTGGAATATGTTGGGCACGCCATTATTTTGAGTCAGTGGCTCTGTTTTGAGCAGTATGGTGACAAGCAGGGCGATTTTCTAGCCTGCCTGATGTACCCTTCAGTGCTCACAAGGAGGGGCGTCTGGTTTGAACTTGAGTTCTGAGAAGTTATTAAAGGAAACTCTGGCTGAATATTTTATAACTGGAAAATATAAGGATGAGTTATTATGCGTATTAAACAACCTTCTCTGTTTTATTTCAGGAGGACTACCCAATCCCTGAGCCAGGCCCAAATGGTAGGTCCTTGGAAAACTGGCCTGACAATTGTCCTTACTGGTGTTGGCCTTGGAGGCATGTGCACTGGTCCCTGCCCCTCTTTTCCTACTGGATAATGTGTTTACTTCTTTGCCCATTGGCCACAGTAGTTTATTTTGGCTACTCTATAAAGTAAAAGAATCAGTGGTAGAAGGAGAAAAACTAAGATACCAGGCTGCCCTGGGTTTTTGATGTGAATCATGTGGACCAAAGGCAGAACCAACCCTTCTTACCTAACGACTGAGTACCCTGTCTACCAGATTAGATGCCAGATCGTAATTCTGGTTCTAGAAATCTCCAGAACTAAATCTCAAAGTTAGCAAAGGAACATTGTGTTAGCATACCCAAGAGGGTCAGCCCAGAACTATCTACCTGTCCAGGTGGGGTGGAGGGGCTGTGGGAAGCCCTGTCTCATCCCCTGATCAATCAAGTATAGAAAAATGACTGAGCATGAAGGGGCAGAGCTACTAACCTTTGCACCAGTCCAGGTCTCTTGGTGGTTGAGCCCACTGGGCTGAGTTGCCATGCAGGTTTCCTGGTGGCGTCTGGACCTGGGGAGGTCATGCCAACTGTTTGCTAGGGTAGATAGATCCTCTCATCCTAGATTCCAGTTCATGATCTGTAGGACTCCAGGGTGAGGCTAGGGCAAAGGACAGAGTCTTCAATCCTTCGGATCCCTTTCCTCTTCTTGGTGATCTGGGATGTCCTCCCCACCCTGTCACACTTCAGCTCAGAAGCACAGATTCTGAGCAAACATCAGATTGAAGACAGCTTTCTTGGTAATCCCCAGCTTTGCACTCAAAGGTCAGCTGCATTGTTGACTTCCAATGATAAGATATAAATAACAGCAGTTTCTATCAGTGTTTAGTAAGTAATGCAAATTTAAGGCGTAAACATTTTCACAAAGATATCATGTTCAGAGACATGGACGAGGCGCCTCACTGTATCCTGACAAGGTGGCTTTGGTTGTAGGGGTGGCCCAGTAAGGGCTTTTTTGGTCTGTGAAAGGCCCTCTCTGACCAGGCCTACTCTCGTTCTTTTGTCTTTTGCTATAGTTGAATTGGAAGAGAGAAAGTGTGTTGGAAAGTGAGTGTTCCAGCACAACAGGTCTTATTTCTTGCTGCAAATAGTGAATGTCTATAGAGAAAGCTTGGAGTTTTCCTGATTTCAGTAAATTTTCTTTATCTTTGATCTCAGAATTCAGTCTGCCATTCCTAACTGCTTAACCAAAACCAAAGGCAAAGACAATTCTTCAGAACCATCTCTGGTGGGAGGAATTTTGCTACTTGTTTGTGGCAAGGACTGTGGTTGATAAGTCTGAGTGTGTAGCAGAGCTCTTGGCCTCTTTGTCTTTCGAAGATGGAGTTTTTTCTCAGGGAGGTATTCACAATGTTGTCATCTCAGTCTGACAGGGCACAGAATCCTTTGGTACTTACTTGATCTGGGAGGCCCAGCAGCATCATTATTTTAAACTTGGACACCCAATAACAGAAATGTCACCGAACTTGACTTGATTCAGTCTGTCAAAGGGGAAGTGTGAGCTGAACTTACAGGAGAGCTAAGTAAAGCTGCACCAAGGAACAACAAAGGTATACAGGAGGAAGTAAACCTGGCAGTTCTCATCATGCCCTGGCAACCAGAGGAGATTCTCAGCACGATAAGAGTCGGGCTCAGCGATAAGAGTCGGGCTCAGCGCAGTGTTTGGAAACAGTTATCTCCTGCAAAGCAGTTTGTTCTTTTAAATGGTTGACACAGTGCTTCCTCCTCATAGTATCTTATTTACAGCAGGATTGGTCAGGGTTCTCCAAACAACAGAACAAGTAAGATACGTATGTATATGTATGTGCGTATGTACAGAAGTTGGGGAGAGGGAGGAGGGCAGTTTATTTTATGTTAAGCAACTGACTCCCGTGACTGGGCGGTCTAGAAAGCTCTGGGCTTGCAGGGCAGGGCGGCAGACCCAGGCAAGCTTCCTTGTACTCTTAGGAAAGTTTGTCCTTTTTTCTCCCAAGGCCTTTACTTGATTGGATGAGGCCTACCTTCTTTATGAAGGATAATCTGGCCCACTCACAGTCTACTGATTTAAATGGTAATTGTACCATAAGACCCTTCATAAGAACCCCACCTTGTGAGCAAAATCTGCATGGATGTTTGACCAAACAGTTGGGTACACTAGCCCAGCCAAGTCAACATGTACTTACTCATCACACCCAGTTCCTTTGCTCTGTTCAAGCTGCCCTGTGTCTTCCTAGGCTTAATTAGGCTATCTGTCTAGCTTGCTTTCCTTTGTAATCTCAATTTCGTATCCGACTCCGAGAACCCAGCTCTCTCCCCTGTCCAGAGGGAAGCTGTTAGCACTCTTGAGAGTGCTGGAAGGTTTGCCTTTCCCTCACATGTCTTCTCTGTCTCAATTCTCTAATTAGATGTGCTAATAAAGATGCATTCTGTGGGGATCTGCGGCTCAGATGTTCACTACTGGCAGCATGGCCGAATTGGAGATTTTATTGTGAAAAAGCCAATGGTGCTTGGGCATGAAGCTGCTGGAACAGTCACAAAAGTAGGGGACATGGTGAAACATCTAAAACCAGGTCAGTATAAATGCCTATGAGTGCTTTGTCAGGCTCTCAGCTAGGCCTCGAGGTACAACAGTGAGCAGGACAGCGTTGGATCCCTACGTGTATGAGTCTTACCACCTGCCTCAGAGGGGGACACAGACCTGGGACAGAAAACAGGCACCTAGTCATAGTGTGTGGTGGAGCCTGCAGAGGTGATCAGCATGTCTTGTCTAGTTGAAAAAAAGGTGGATAATGTGAAATAAATCAGAAAAGGGGGTTGAGATATAAACTAGGTGTAAACTACAAACTACATATAAACTACAAACAAACTAAATATAAACTACATCATATAAACTACAAACTGCTTCAAATACTAAGAATTAAGACCTTCTTGATTTTACTTTTAATTACTCATTTACTTTTGAGATAGTGTCTCCTTTGTAGCCCAGGCTGGCCCAAAACTCACTTTGTAACCCAAGTTGGCCTAGAAGTCTTTTTTCCTTTCTTTTTTAAAAATTTGTTTATTTTTATTTTAAGTACATTGGTGTTTTGACTGTATGTATGTCTGTGTGAGGTTGTTGGGTTCCCTTGGAACAGAAGTTATAGACAGTTAAGAGCTGCCATGTGGATGCTGGGAAATGAACCCTGGTCCTCTGGAAGAGCAGTCAGCCATTTTAACCACTGAGCCATTTCTCCAGCCCCCAAATAATCTTCCTCCTCCTCCTCCTCCTCTTTCTTTTTTTTTTTCTTTCTTTTTTTTGAGACAGAGTTTCTCTATGTAATAGCCCTGGCTGTCCTGGACTCACTTTGTAGACCAGGCTGGGCTCGAACTCACAGAGATCCACCTGCCTCTGCCCCCCAAGTGCTAGGATTAAAGGCGTGCACCACCACACCCGGCTTTCATTTAGGATTCTTGAGTCAAGACCTCCACTCATTGTTAATGCCAGTTGAAAAAGCCTGTGGTGATACAGGTTCATCCCAAATTGGAAAGCTCTTATCTTCCAGAAGCCAACCAATGACAGATCCCTTCCTGTTGGACCAGGTTCTCTAAGGTCTAGCAAGTGCTTAATCAATGTCTACTATGAGTTCAGACTTGGGTCAGGTCCTTTGAGAAATGGAACAAAAGAAAACAAAACAGTGAGCCCTAGATTTATAGATCTAGTTAGGGAGACCAGACATTAGAACGGCCAACAACACCAATAATTGGAGAAAAAAAAAAGTACATAGTCAGGGGTCAAAGAAAGGACTGATTGTGAATACAGGTGGTTAAAGAAAGTTCATAGGTACCGGTCTCGGAGATGGATATATGACAAGAATAATTATAAAAGGAAGAAGAAAGCTTGTATGTATTGGCTTGCTGTTCATTAAACACCAACATATGTAATTATTTAATTCTTGAGACAACGCTAGGAGGTACAGACACTGGAATGTGGCTCTTGCCCAGGGTCACACACTGGCTAGTCTCAGAGTTGGCTGGAATGCCACCCTGCTCGATCTGGCTCAAGAGCAAATGTTTGAACTAATGAGCTGCCTGTCACCTGAGATTTGAGAAGGTTTTGTTTTGAGTTAGTGAAGAGGGTCAGACCAATAAAATGACATGGGTCAGGTAATGTGTCTGGGCTCTTACATGTGTGTTCTCAGAACAGATGTTTCCCACTGGGGCGTTGAGGTTGATGATAAAAATGCATCACCTCTCCTAAAAAGACTTCTCAAATGAGAATTGCCATTTGTCATAATAACTAGGAGGTAAACTGGGCTAATGCAAAATTCTACCTTGAAGGTCAAGTCGAGTGTATTATTCTTGATGGTGGGTATGAATTATTCCATGATCAGCAGAAAAAGTACAGGGTGGGAGCAGCTGAGGAGGTCAGACAAGCTGAGAACTACATCTTAAAAGCCACTGGGATTTCTGTGGATCCTTTGTGTTTTTAGAATATAAAGCTTTATCTTTTTTATTTAAAAAATTATGTGTATGAATGTTTTGTCTGAATGTGTATCTGTGCACCATGTGTGTGCCTGTGAACACCAGAGTAGGACATGTGATGTGGAGTTACAGGTATTTGTGAGCTGGGAACTAAGCCTGGGTCTTCTTTTTCTTTTTCTTTTTTTTTTTTTTTTTTTTTTGGTTTTTTGAGACAGGGTTTCTCTGTGTAGCCCTGGCTGTCCTGGACTCACTTTGTAGACCAGGCTGGCCTCGAACTCACAAAGATCCGCCTGCCTCTGCCTCCCAAGTGCTGGGATTAAAGGCGTGCGCCACCACCGCCCGGCTTAAGCCTGGGTCTTCTAAGAGTAGCCAGTGCTCTGAAACGCTGAGCATCTCTCTTGTCCTCCCCCCAGTTCCTTATTATGGCAAAATGTATATGAAGCAGACAATTTACTAATCTTAAGGCACTCTCAATTTAAATGAGGAGTCAAGATACTCATAGAAAGTATCTAGAAAACAGGAAATAACCAGTTGTCTACCAACAAGGGACTAGTTTAGCTTTCTGCGCTATACTCACAGGATGGAACACCTTCAGTCACAACAGAGGGCAAACAATTGCTACATAGCGTTGTCAGCCTCAAAAAGACACTTGTGAAAAACCAGATGCAAAGAATACACACGCAATCCCCATTTTTAATACTGTAACCAGCAGTGCTAATCCATGGATATCAAACAGACTCAAAACATCATGTCTTAGGGGTTGGAGTGGGAGCTGACCAGGAATGGAGACAGGGATGAAGTTTCTGAGACAGCGGCACTGTTTTGTTTCTTGATGGGAGTTTTTCTCACATGGAATGTGTCTATCAAATTCATCTAATGTTTCACTTAAGATTGTGTGGTTCATTTACCTAAATTTTAATTTTTTTTGGTGGGGGGAGAGGTGTTGAGGCAGGGTTTCTCTGTGTAGCCCTGGCTGTCCTGAAACTCACTCTGTAGTTCAGATGGGCCTGGAACTCACAGAGATCCACCTCCTCTACCTCCCAAGTGCTGGGATTAAAGGTGTCCTAAACTTTAATTTAAACAAAGAAGTATAAACTATTTAGATTCTAGTAAATGATTAGCAGGTTGAAGGGTGGTGGGCATTTTTAGTCTATGTAGAAATTTGTTAGAAAAGTTGGAGAGGCTTGAGAGATGGTTCAGAGGTTAAGAACACTGGCTGCTCTTCCAAAGAACCCAGGTTCAATTTCCAGCACCCACATGGTGACTCACAACTGTCTATAACTCCAGTTCCAGGGGGTCCAGTACCCTCTCTGTCCTCTGAATACCCCGCACACACATTTGACTCCTAGTTATTGTCTAAGCTCGAATAAGCATAAACCAGGCCATGGTAGCTCTTTTTTCTTTCATTGAAAAAACTTTTCATACAATATATTCTGATCACAATTTCCCCTCTGCAAACTCCTCCCATGGTTGCCTTTCTATTTGTAGAGGCCTTGCCTCATAGTTTCACAAGTAAAAAAAAAATACTTGTCCCCTTTGTGTAGTGGATAACAGTTTGCAACAAATTGAGATAGGAGAGCCTGCTGGGTTTACCTTTTAGGGCTAGGGCTGGTTCTGTGTTTCCCAGGGAAGCAAGGACAATCTGGCTTAGTGTGAAGCAGGCTAAATCTCTAGGTGGAAGTGAGCTGGCCCTTGGCCTCCAGAATGTGAATCTTTGCTGGGTTGTATGTCCCCTTCAGAAGGAAGCAATGAGAGAGCTGGTTTGGTGTTTTACACCTATAATCCCAGCGCTCAGGAAGCTGAAGCAGAAGGATTGCCAAGAGTTGAAGGTCGGCTTGGTTTATAGAGTGAGAACAGATCTTAG
This sequence comes from Lophiomys imhausi, assembly GCA_907164525.1. Classification (NCBI taxonomy): domain Eukaryota; kingdom Metazoa; phylum Chordata; class Mammalia; order Rodentia; family Muridae; genus Lophiomys; species Lophiomys imhausi. The sequence continues at coordinate 1,498,564 of CAJQZJ010033726.1, forward strand.
AGAGAGAGGAAGGGGGGAAGGGAGGACAGAAGAGAAGGCCCCAGCAGGTTGGCCTTGTCTAAGGCATCAGGGTTCCCAGAGGAGAAGCTCTTAACGCTCCTGGGTTCAGCCAGTGAACCAGCATGCCTTGGAAGCCTTTCTGCCCCGCTCCTGTTTTCAGAGGTTGGAGAACAGAACCAGACCCAGCGGGAGTGAGGCTCTGCTTCTGTTCTTAGATGTGGCACCACCTGTGTTGTCCTTTCCAGGTGATCGGGTTGCCATTGAGCCTGGGGTTCCCCGGGAAATAGATGAATTCTGCAAGATTGGCCGATACAATCTGACACCATCTATCTTCTTCTGTGCCACACCCCCGGATGGTGGGAACCTCTGCCGGTTCTACAAGCATAGTGCTGACTTCTGCTACAAGTTAGTACCTAAAGCGTCACTGTACCCACCTTGGGAGTCCTTTCTTTTCATTGGTTGGTGATTTTTCTTCTAGTTCCTTACAGCAAACAATTTCTTTAACATACATACATATGAGAAGTGGGGAGAGACAAGAGACTCACTAGATAGTTCTGGCTGGCCTCAAACTCACAGAGATATAAGACCAGCATAACTAACCTCAAACTCAGAGATCTGCCTGCTTCATGCACCATCAGTAATTTCAGACACAAGGCATTGAAGGTGCACCTTCCCTTCTTGGTGGTGTTGAGGGGACGGTGGCTGCCTAAGGCACAGTCTGACTCATGGTGGTCTTTAAGTTTAACTTCTCATTGCCTAGAACAGTAATGGAAAATCATCACCAAAAAGCACTTACCTCTTCCAGCTATGCTGGACAGAAGTTGTCATAACTAACCCTTTATTCAGTTTCTACTGCAGCCACAGAGAGGAAAACTATAGCTAGGTGTGGTGTCACAATCCTTTAATCCTGGCACTCTGGAGGCAGAGGCAGAGGCAGGCTTGGTCTATGTAGATAGTTCAGACTACCTAGAGTTACATATCGAGACCCTGCCTCAGAGAGAGTGTGTGTGTAGAAGTAACTTTTATTCCCCTGATGCAATTGTCTTAGAGGCTTACTGTGTCCATCTGCTAACCTAGGTCTAGTCCTGGAAGCGTCTAGTCTCCTTACAATCTTATCTAGGCCTAGAATGTTTTCAGTCTCTGAGACTTACTGCTGAATAAGCTCACCCTTTCTAGTTCTTTCTGAACTCTGGCTGGCCGGTTCAACTTAGCTGTTCTGGCTCAAACTCCTTTTCAAGCTGACTGATTCAATCTGGCTTCTCTCAGTTTCTCCTGAATTGCTCTGCTTGGCCTCAAACTAACTCCATCAATCTGCTCTCATCTTCTGGCTCCTCATTCTCTGTCTCATTCTGTCTTTACCTGTGTCTAGCTTGTTCTCTCTTCAACCTGTCTCTGTAAAACTCTCCCAGTAAAACTGCCTCTAAATTCTACAAGCTGAACTGCCATGAACTCTACTGCCTCACAGCTCACTGACTCACCTGAACTGACTGAACAGAATCGACTAGAACTCAGAGATCTGCATGCCTCTGTCTCCTGAGTGCTGGGATTAAGGATGTGGACCAACACACCTGGACCTAAGCTTTTCTTTACTTGAAACTTGCTCTATACCAGGCTGGCCTTGAACTCAGAAATCTGCTTGCCTCTGTCTTCTGGAATTAAAGGTGTGTCTAATCACACATACCTGGAAGGTCTTTGGATGTGATCTCTTGCCAGAGCAGCCATGTTATGAATTAAAATTTCTCAGGGAGGGAGGGAGAGAGAGAGAGAGGAGAGCTTAAGAGAGACAGACTGGTCTCTGCCATTTGCTCACTGTATGACCTTGATGAAGGTCTTTAAGGGTTTAAAATCCTCAATATCCTTGCCTGTAAAATGGACATCATGATAGTATCTTCCTCACAGATTAGTTGGAAGAATTCAATGAGAAGAGTATATTAAGTGTTCCATCTGGAATATGGTGAGTGCTCAGTGAAGACACTAAGATAGGTCTTAACTTTGGTCTTATGGTCTGAAGGTGGAGGTCTAGGATGAGGCCTGAGAAGGGAGGCGTGGCTAGAATGAGAGTGGTGGCTATCTGTAAGATGGTGTACGGGGGCCTCTGGGTTTCCTCCAAGTCTTCCTTAATTAGAGTCCAAGACAAACCATTCAGACACCAGTCTCAGTTAAATATTGATGGTTTATTGAATGCACACCCCAAGACTGGTTATGACCAGAGTCACAGAGAAGTCTCCAGAGCCTAACTGTGGTGTCAGCCTGCTTCTAAGACAGGCTTTTTATAAAAAAAACCTGCAACCAGGTAACAACCAAGTAACCAGGTCTAGGAAACAAACCACATTCATGTAACAACCAGATTCCTGTAAGAAACAAATGGCATCCCGGTAACAATCAGGTAACCAGGTATAGAGCTAGACAAAGCATTTCTAATTGACCTTTAATTTGATTGGTCCTAAGTGGAGCTGCTGTTGAGGACTCTGTTAGAGAGTGTCAAGGTAACAATGTAACAAGGTAACAGTATGAGTAATTTCATCTTAGAACTAAAATGGAGACTAAAGACAAAAATGGCTGCAGTTGATACTAAGCAGGTTTCAACACCTTCTGCCTCCGCTCCAGGTAGCTCTGCCCCAGCCTTCCTCTCTGATCCTGTTTCTGAAGATTCCTGCACTGCCTCTCCATGTCCTATTCCATATCTTCTGACATTTAGCTCCCTCCTCTACCCTTTCATCTGTCCCCTGAACCCTACTGTAAAAACCACCAGGTTGCCTGTCCTCTGGTGCTCTAAGTTACAAAAGGCTAATGTCAAGGAAACCCATAGTCCTTATCCTGACCCCTGGTCAGTGGTTGGAAGGTCTGCTCTCAGGGTCCAGATCTTCTGCCTGTGTGCCTGGAGCCTGGCTCTCAAGTGGGTACAGGTGTGAGGAGGCAGCATGTGACAGAACACTCGGACTGTGGTCCCTCCCTCCCCTCCCTCCCACCTCTCTGTAAAGAGCTTAGAGCCATTCCTCACTGGGAGATGTGAAGGGGCAGGATGTTGTGTCTGAGAGTGGAAAGGGGGTGGTCCTTCAGAGTTTAGGGATCTTCCTTGTTTCATTTTCCCCCTTAAACGGAATGTGTCCATAGGAGGAATAGAGCCTGCCTTAGATCGTGGGGCATGATACAAGAGATCCTGAGGCCTTGCTGTTTTTTTCTGTGATGAACAGGAGTGGGGTGAATACAAGTCTAGCTGCCACATTAATTTCTTTGGGGGAACTTGTAGGTTCTCACATTTGTAGGTGTTTCTGGGAGCCAAGTAAACATTGGAACCAGCAGCAATGAAATATGAGCCCCAGAGCCACTTGTGCCAAGAGGCATCTGATGTGCGCCAGACGAGGGAGGGCAATCAGGACTCCTCAGCTTGGGTCTTGCAATCTCGCCACAGCTTTAGTTTTGTCTTCTGAAGAATGAAGGTGAAAACAAAGCCTGCCCTGGCTGCCTGGCAGGCTTGTCCTGAGGGTTAGATGAGATAATGGGTGAGAAGGCATTCTAGTCTGCCAAGCTTCCCACAAGCACTCCCTGTCACCATCAAGGGGATTGTGGATGCGGTTGAGATGCCAGTGGGCTTAGAAGAGAAACGGAGAACCAGGGGCGAAGGTGACACATTCTTCAGTCAGCTCTGTGGAAAAGTCCCTGTTCCCATCTCACCCACACATGGGGCAGCCAGGCAGCTGCGGCGATCACATATGGCTCTGGAATATATGATGCCCATGAATAGCAGAGACATGCTCACTGTTAATTCCTTTCTTGGCAAAGTGCTAATGGTAGGGACTGTGGCTAGAGTGAAAGCAACTGCGCTGTAGAGTCAAAAAGCTGAGATGCTGGAGTGTGGTTATGCGAACTGTTTGTTAAGTGAGCTTTCCTTAGTTAATGACAGCCATACTGCTAATACCTTAGCTCGGGAGGCATGTTAGGAAACCACATAGCATAGACTGGTGCTGATGTGCAGGTATTGGTTTTCAGTCCCCAACTCTGGAAAAAAAAAATCATCAGGAACCATGACGTGTTTTCACATGTTTTGAAAACACATGAAGTGATTTCACCAAAGAAATTTACTTTCCCAGGGGCAGGATGGCGTGGCTTTTGGAAGCAAACATATCCAGCTTCTAATTCAAACCCTTTGAGCCTCACTTTGAACTTCTGAGATAAGCCATTTAACTCTTGCAGCCTAATTTCTTTTTCTTTTTTTTTTTTTAAAGATTTATTTTATTTATTTTATGCATATGAGTGCTCTATCTGCATGTACACCTGCAGCCAGAAGAGGGCATCAGATCACATTGTGGATGGTTGTGAGCCACCATGTGGTTGCTGGGAATTGAACTCAGGACCTTTGGAAGAGCACTAGGCAGTGTTCTTAACCGCTGAGCCATCTCTCCAGCCCCCGCAGCCTAATTTCTTTCTCAGTAGACTCAAGGTAATAGCAACTACTACCCAACTGTTCAGTTAACAGTGTTGTCAACAAATATACGTAAAATGCTTAGAATATTGCTGTGCATGTGAATCAGTGCTTAAACGCTAACTGCTGTTATAGTGACCTTAGGCAAGTACACTGTAATACCAAAGACAGGATTACAGTGTTGTTACTGCAGTGTGGCAGTGTAGTGTTAATAGCATCATCGGTACCTGATAAAGTGAGAGATCCTAACGTTGGATGTTGGGTTACTTCTCAGGCTTCCTGACAACGTCACCTTTGAAGAAGGGGCCCTGATTGAGCCTCTCTCTGTGGGGATCCATGCCTGCCGTCGAGGTTCAGTTTCTCTGGGGAACAAGGTCCTTGTCTGTGGAGCTGGTAAGAAACAGAAGACTGGTGGCTGAGGGTTCACAGGACGGGGATGATCCTTCCCCCATATCTCATTCCTTCTCCAAGAGCTGGGTTTGGTTCTAGCCAATTTCTGGGTAGGAGAGGGTCACAGGGTCTCTCTCAGTGATCAGCGCTTGGCCAAATAAACGAAATGTCTGAGGCAGATGTAGCCGCACATCTGCATCTCAGCACCTGGGAGGCTGAGGCAGGAGGATTTCTGCGGTTTCCGGACCAGTCTGGGCTACACAGTGAGACCCTGTCTCAAAAAGCCCAAACAAAAGTGGAATGAACTAACAACAGTAATGACTAAATGATATGTCTACAAGCATGGGAGTTACTAACATTAGATTCCAGAGGAAATATTTATCCATTTAAATAATAAATAAATCTTGCAATGATTTTTGAACCCTTGATAGAAACTAGGGAAATATTTGAGGTAGTAAAGGGAAGGATGACTTTTAGAACTTGTAAGTCACACTAGAGAAATGATAGCCTTGGCCCTCAGCAAAGGAGTAGGTAGACCATGTTCATAGGAGGACTGACGGGTTCCAGCCCTCTGTTTCCGAGGCAGGTGTGTACAAACAGCAAACTCAAAAAGTATTCCTTATTGTCTCATTTTGTGGGGCTTTGTTTTATATTGAAACCACAGTGCCATGTAGCAAGCAAATACTGAGGGAGTGGGTGGGTCAACCCAGGGACCCACCTCACTCATCAGAGATGCTTGGAGCATCAAAGAAGACTGTGACTCTCCCTGGGGAGGGGTGGTGTGCTCTTCTGAGGATACACATCCAGATCTTCTGATTCCTAGTCTCTAGTTCTTTGGTATTCTCTCCAGCAGTACCTAAGAGAAAGGAAACTATTTCTAGCTCTGAAGAATAAGGGATCCAACAGAACTTACTACTAGGAACATGTTTCTTGAAGAGAACAATCCTTCATCCATTTGGTCACATCTGCATTCATGAACAGCTTTAAAAATCTTATTGGATAGACACTATCAGCACACACATGTATACACACGCATAAAACATAGTTCCTGTCCAGGGCTCAGGCAGGGGAAGGTTGATATTCGTAACACACAAACTTCTTCACTCTCTGCTTTGTCTAGGGCCAGTTGGGATAGTCACTTTGCTTGTGGCGAAAGCAATGGGAGCTGCTCAAGTGGTGGTGACTGGTAAGAAGGGCTAATTGCTTTCTTTCTCTTCTCTTTTCTTACCAGGCTAAACTCAAAGATCTGTCTGCCTTTGCCTCTCCAGGGTCAGGATTAAAGACATGGCCACCACATTTGGTGGTAAGAAGATTTATTGCTGTCTAAATCTCCTTGAGAGGGCAGGGCAACAGCTGGGCTTACAACTTGAAGCCAGCAATGGGGCTCATTCTCTTCTGGTAGTCTATTTTCTGTTGCTTAAAAAAGAAATGCCTGAGTTTGGTAACTTCTAAGGAGGTTATTTACTTCACTGTTTCAGAAGATAAGAGTCTAAGATTGGGGCTGGAGAGATGGCTCAGCGGTTAAGAGCACTGGCTGTTCTTCCAAAGGACCCAGGTTCAAATCCCTGCACCCACGTGGCAGTTCATAGGTGTCCGGGCATGTGGCACACGCCTTTAATCCCAGCACTCGGGAGGCAGAGGCAGGCAGATCTCTGTGAGTTCAAGGCCACCCTGGTCTACAAAGTGAGTCCAGGACAGCTAGGACTACACAGAGAAACCCTGTCTCGAACTCCCCCCACCAAAAAAAAAAAAGAGTCTAAGATTGAGCCACCTCATTAGTTTGGTCTCTCATGGAGGCCCCATGGTAGATGGCATCACCATGACAGGAGCCTGTGGTGAAAACAGGACACCAGATAGATCTAAACTTGGCACTCTCAGAAGTGTACTGGTCCCTTCCCTGGGCAGTAGCCTCAGTGGCCTAATTTCCTTGCAACCGGTCTTACCTCTTAAAGGTTGTACTACCTCAGAACCCCATGCTGCAGAGCAAATCTTTACATGAACGTTTGGGGAACCACAGCGCTTGAGGAAGTACTGTGTCTAAATTGCTTCTGCCTACTGTCTCCTGGGTTCAAGAGCTAAAACATCTGCCCAGGAGTGACCAACTCAGGGCTCAAGGGAAGTCACTTTTGTGAAGGGAGAAGGTAGTTGTTGTGGAGAGGAAAATGTGGTTCCTCACATAATGTTCTTAATGCTAACGGAGGCTTAGCCTGAGTCCGTCTGACCACACTTAGAAGGCAGAGATGGTGTGTGCGTGCATGCGTGTGTGTAGCTGTATAGAACTGTGTATAAGGCAAGGCAGAGGTGCTTTGTGTAAGTAAAGGGTATCTATGGATGTGTGTGCATGTGTGTTCGTGTGTAACACATAGTAGCCGTGTGTTGGGGTGTGAGGCATGTTGAGCTCAGCAGCTTCACCCCTTACACTGGCGATTGCTGTATCAGGTCTTGTACCTCCGTTTTCTTTTCTTCGTAGTTGCTTACCCAGCTTCTTCACTTGGAATAACTTCTTACCTTTTAGACCTGTCTTCTTCTCGGCTGACCAAAGCCAAGGAACTTGGAGCAGATTTTACCATCCAGATTGCCAAAGAGACACCTCTGGAAATTGCCAAGAAAGTGGAAAATCTGCTGGGGAGGAAGCCAGAGGTCACCATTGAATGCACCGGAGCGGAAACCTCTATCCAGACGGGCATCTATGTGAGTGAGCTGCGGAGTGCAGCCTGAGGAGGAGTACAGAGTAGAAAAGGAGTGGCAGTGAGGAACATGCCTTGGTGCTCCACCAGGCTGCTGTGTGACCCCTCCTGAATCCGCTAACCTCTCTGCACTTTGCTTTCTTACCTTTTGTGTGTGGGCTTGCCTTGAGCCCTCATTGAGTCAGAATGAGGTTCAAATGGAAACCAGACACACATGCCCCTTCAGGATGAGGTTGCCCTTAGCTTCACGCTGGTACCCGTGCAGCAATGCTCTTGCCAAGACCATCAGCAAGACAAACAGGAACCATGCCTTACTTAGTAGGGTGGGACATTCCTATATTGTTTTATTGAGGAAAACTAGTCTTCGAGTCATTGATACAAAACAACAGTTATTAATTCAGTTAGTCACAAAGGTGAGGTGGGTTTTCCAAGGCCAAAGTTGGTAACTGCGGTGTTGTCTTCCAGAAGTAGGAACAGATAAGCTACCCATGCCTGATTCACCCCTCAAGGTCCCTCCCCACCAGCAACTTATGGGAAACAGTGGGAGTTGGGGTGGGGGAGGGTGTGGCACCGGCAGAGCAAAGTACAAGGAGAGGAGGAAAACCGAGCTGTCTGTCGTGTATGCCAGCCCTACGCTGGGCGCTTTGCGAGAGTGCTGGGAAGCACTTGCTTCCAAGTGCGGAGGTTGTAAGTGTCCTGAGTCAGAGTCAAGACTCACTCCCAGCCCTGGCAGGCCCCAGTACTTAACTGCAGAATGGGAAGGAATAGACAAGCAAGTGTGGTAGGAGGGGAGGACCTGAGCTGGAAGGAGTTCCTTCCTCTGCCTTCTAGCCTGCGTCCCCACAGGGCCATGGGCTTCCACTTTCCTTCTGAGTCATCGCTAGTTCATTCACAGGGCATTTTGCAGCACGTGAGATATTCCAGGAAGGCCAAGACCTCTACTGAGGCACACCCTCAGGTCTGGAACTCCTGCAGAGCTGTTAAGCTTCTTCCTACCTAGATGCTTGGCATCACAGAGGTAGCAGGAAGGAGGAGATAAGCAAGTGTCACTTGGTCCTGTTCTGAGTTTCTGCTAGAGTCAACTAGCCCTCTTCTCCACTGTCATAGCCAATGGTCTCCACATGGGAAGGGACAAAGATGACCCATAGCTGAGGGATGGCAAGTCTGTGAGTGGTGTGTCTTGGGTACCTCCTGGGTGCCAGGCTTTGTTTTAGACACATTGCCAGTTTGGCAGCAAGGATGGCATGTCTGCCATCTTCAGGTGGTTAACAGGCCAGTGATATCATACCACCAAGGGACAGTGAGATTTATTGGATATGGCTGTTCTACCTCTTCTGCCTGATATTTGGGGACAGATGTCACCCGCAGTAGTTGATACCATAGTCAAGTTGCCAGGCAACTTGAGGATTTTTATAGAGGTGAATTGATCTTAGGTACTTTTCAGGGATGAAGTACTTCTCAGGATGACATGGTTATGGAGCCATTGTGCATAAAATGGATGCAGAAGGTAGGGCAACCCCACAAATGAGTGCAGCAGGCACTAGCACCAGATATGGACATATCCGCTCTCTGCCTGGGCAGTGAGTGACTGGGTGCTGTTTGTGGATGTAGATGCCCTGAGTAGAGCTGGTGGCATCTCTTGGTATATCGGCCACACCCACACAGCATACTGCTGGCCTCTGCTACTTGGAATAGCCAGAGGGTGCACCCTCATTGTCAAGGAGAGCAACTCCCAAGGGGGAAACCATTTTCCTGGAAAAGTTTGTCAATCAATTGTTTTCTGTGAGTCAGCTTACAGCTTTGACTTCTCACTCATCTCCAGTAGGGACAGTGACAGTTTTTCCTTTACACATATATTCCTGGGTGGTTTGTAGGTGATTCTGCACTTCAGTGAAAACGTAAAACAGCCAAAACCCCAAGCACTGTGATTATTACCGATAAGGTGCTAGCTGAGAGACCAAGTCCAGGGTTGTGCTGCTTAGAGTCAACACCAGGAGTGAGTGGCCTCACAGTGCTGCAGCCTGGAGCATCGCCTCTCACCTGAGCCCCGCAGGCCTCTCTCAATGCCATTTCTTAGCCCTTCCTCAGAGGGGCTGACTGTGTGCCTTCCTTTAACTCTCTATTGTAGCCTTCAGGATGATCCTGGGATAAGTGCTGCTGCCGTGTCTGATAATCATTGAAAATTTGCAGAATTGACCTGTCTATTTTCCTTTTTCTCACAGCCGGGAACACAGACCGCCATGGGGCCAGCACTATACTTACTATTATCTGTCCTCCAAGATGCTTCAAGGAGGGACTGATTCACTGGAGTCTAACTTCATGACATGAGCAGAGCACTAGATTTCCAGATAAATATTTAGGGAAGATAAAATCCATTATGCCCAATACCTTTGACGTGAGGAACAAAATGGTTCCTGCCGAGCTCTGGGGATAAAACTGGACTTTTTGTTTTGTTATGTTTTTTGTTTTTCAAGACAGGGTTTCGTTGTGTAGTTCTGGCTGTCCTGGACTTGCTTTGTAGTCTAGATTGGTTTTGAACTCACAGAGATCCTCCTGCCTCTGTCTCACTAGTGCTGGGATTAAAGGTGTGCACCACCACGCCCAGCGGATGAAGCTGTTTTTAAACCACAGAATTCAGTAGCCTGTTTGTGTGGCAGGTGCAGTTTTCTCACTATTGATGAGCTCTTATTTTCCTTTTGATATGTAGAGGTCTCGCTATGTAGCCCTGATTGACTTGGCCCTTACTCTGTAGCCCACATTGGTCTTGAACTCTCAGCAGTCTTCCTGTGTCAGCCTCCTTGGTGCTGGGCATGCCACCATGCCCAGCCGATACTGACTGTTCCTAGTGTCTCTGCTTCTCCATCAGTCACCTTTACATGTCTGGATTTTTTTTTTTTTTGATTTTCCGAGACAGGGTTTCTCTGTGTAGCCCTGGCTGTCCTGGACTCACTTTGTAGACCAGGCTGGCCTCGAACTCGCAAAGATCCGCCTGCCTCTGCCTCCCAAGTGCTGGGATTAAAGACGTGCGCCACCACTGCCCGGCTACATGTCTGGATTTTTAAAAGATGATTTTTTTTACCCTGCCCCCTGTTGGGTTTGGGTGGTGTGTTGAAGAGTTTGACAGCATAGCAAGAATCACATACTCTGGGACCTGCTGTATATCCTGAGTTTTCCCATTGTTATCTCTTCCTTAGGCCACTCACTCTGGTGGGACCTTGGTGATTGTGGGACTGGGCCCCGAGATGGTCAATATACCCCTAATCCATGCAGCCGTGCGGGAGGTGGATATCAAGGGTGTATTCCGGTACTGCAACACGTGAGTATGTTGAAAGTGAGGCAAGATGAGGTGCAGCCTGCATGGCCAAGGCACGTCCCATGCAGCATCTGAGACCAGGAGTGTGTGCATGTTTATTCATGAGGGGTGCTTCCTGGCCACACTACCAGCACACGATATGGTAGGACCGCCAAGACAAACCATGTACTTCTCCTCAGGGGCAGCAACAGACAGGAAGGGGATGTATATCTGCCACTTACTACCTAGGCCTTCCTCCTTTCCATTTCCTCAAGACTTCCCTTTCTCCCCTTTAGAAGGAATATGGGTTCTGTCTCTGGGGAGAGCTCCTTTTGACCCACCCGCACTCAGGGTCCACTGCCCCCCACTGTGTGCAGCAGGGATGCTTCTTACTCCCAGCTCATACAGCTCCGTGCCCTCAGCAGAGCACCCACTTTGCACTTAACTCTGCCAAGCTAGGCTGCTAATTGGTGGAAGCAGGTTACCTTGACCTGTCCAAGGCTCCTACCTCCCTGAGGGTTAATGCATTTTCATACTGGTCTCCACAGCATAACTTTGGTCTTCATACCAAAGAATGTCTAGGCTTTGTGGCCCACAGTGCGAAACGAGGGAGCAGAAGCATGGGTGGGACAATGGGGAAGTCTCTGCACCTGCTCCACAGAGTTGACCTTGCAGAAGGACCATGCTAAACGTAAATGTAGCCGAGCAGTTTCTGGGCTTAGTAAGTCTCGGGAAAACTGACTATTTTTTTCCTGAAGGTTAATGAAATGCTTGTGATCTCTTTCTTACAGGTGGCCAATGGCGATTTCCATGCTTAAATCGAAGGCTTTGAATGTAAAGCCTTTAGTTACCCATAGATTCCCTCTGGAGAAGGCTGTAGAAGCCTTTGAAACATCCAAAAAGGGAGTTGGGCTGAAAGTTATGATCAAGTGTGACCCCAGTGACCAGAACCCCTAAATGTGAATTGACCTGTTCCCTCAGCCCACCCTCTCAGCATCTAAGGGCTAAATGGCTAGGAAGGGGAGGCCCTTGATGCAGAACTTTGTTTTTGAATGTTAAAAATTAATTAGCTCACAATAAGCAGAGAGCCTTAGATAAGTTGGTGTGCCTTAAAGACAGAAGTAGGGACACCTTGGGGAACCTTGTAGCCAGAATGAGATACTTATACTGAGGAGAGTTGAGCACAAATAGCAGAATTCGGCAGGTAGGTGCTGGGAGCATCTGTCTTCCTCTAGTGCCTTCTTTGGGTAAGAAGGCAAAGCCTGCCGTTGATGTCCATGTTACACTGTGGCTGACAGGAGTGGGCTCACTTAGGAAGAAATGACTTCGTTAAAGTGGAAGTGGCCCCATGGCTGATCTCTCAGTCTGGATGGAGAGTTGTCAGCTGTTCAGAGAACAGCTTTCTCAAGCTAAGTGTCATTTGCTTTGAGGGAAATAAGAAAAGGAATTTGCCTTCTGGATCTGGTACAAAAACTGATTGGAAGAATGAAACAAATCCTAGATGAGGTTCCTCAACTCCTAAGAATTCTGTCACTGCATTTGCAAAGTGGAGGACCATCCTTCCAGCACTGCTCATTCATAAGGAACAGTGCCAGTTGCTAGGCAACCAGGAGACTTCCACCTGAAGATCTTAAATCCTGCCTAACTAGTACAAGAGGACCAGTGGAGAGCTTGAATTCCCCACTCACAGAATTAGAATCCTCCCAGGTTCACTGACAGGTGATTACCACCCTGCTCTACTCAGTTCTGGCTATGGGTAAGGCTCATAGCTGGGCAAGGCTCATAGCTAGGTAAGGCTCATAGCTGGGTAAGGCTCATAGCTGGGCAAGGCTGCTGAATCTGTTGGACGGATGTCACAGAGCTTATTTTCATCAAAGGGCTTTTCTACGTAAGACTTGGGTCCAAATCACACCCTTTGTGATCTTAAGATAATCAAGAATGAATATACAGTAACTGCGATGTAAATTGGCTTCAGTCTGTAATTCACCTCTTCAGCTGCGGGCAGAGGACTCATGAAGGAAGAGTGCCGGAGAAGATCATGGCCAGTACCTAAGTTTTCTCACACTGCTTCGCACAATAAATTCTATCGCTGGTGTTGGACTCTGGCTGTGGTTGATGCCTGTTTACGGAGTAGACTTAAGTTGCTTGTTTCACTCAAGGAAGAATGCTTTAGCAGGGAACATATTTTCCGTACTAAATATAATGTCACAGACTTATGTGGCAAATATAGAACGAGTATCTTAAAGGTGGAGAAAGGAATTAGGTAAAGTAGTGCAACACCTTCCCTCTCTTGTCATCTGCAGGAGGCAGGCTCACAAGATTTCTGTACACATACACAGGAGCTTTGCCCCCCTGCTGCCTTGCTTTTCCTTCTCGGTCCTGTTTAGTTGGCACCAAACTTACCACTTGCCTTCTCTGGAGACTACTTCCAGGCAGCATAGAGATGCTCAAAGGTTCTCCAGGATAGTGGCTCTCAACCTTTGGGTCGCAAGCTCTTCGAGGGTCGAAGAGCATATCAGATATTTACAGTTCAAAACAGTAGCAAAATTACAGTTATGAAGTAGCAACAAAATAATTTTATGGTGGGGAGGTCACCACAACATGAGGAACTGTATTAAAACAGTATTAGGAAGGCTGGGAGCTGCTGTTCTAGCAGCAGTGAGAAAAACCTCACCTTGGAAGGTTTCTTAGATGCCTCAGGCAGGGGCAGATTTCTCTGTTAAATTTATAAATAATCACTTCTGATTGTGTTCCCATGAAAATGGAGCCACTGAAAGGATTTGGGAATCACATAAGGGCAGAGAGAAAGGTAGACCCATGAACAAAGATGTGTCACTTTGTCTAAAATTGTGCTTGTAGTGGATCTTCTCAGTTGGTCTTGGCACCTCCACTTTCTGGCTTCAGCTGGGCTTCATGGGGACTTTGAAACTACAAAGAGCAGGGAGCCTGACCGAGCATAGGTAAGAGATGGCACGGTGGTGCTTGCCTACAGCTCTGGCACTTGAAGAGCTGAGTAGGGGGTCGTGTTTGAGACCAGCCTAGTTTAGAGTATTTTTAAAACAAGCCTCAAAATAGCTCAGAGGGTTCTTCCTATGTCCCTGTCCCCTTTCAGCTCCCAACTTATGGCTTCCCACACACATCCTAGGACAGAAAGACTGGAGTGGGTTACTGAGTGAGCCACCAGCATGGTGAACTATCACTGGGTTGCCTGGGGGTCTCCCTCTACATCTTTATCCAGATGCCTATAGAAGGGGCTGCAGGAAGATTCAAATTCATTCCCTCCACCGCCACCAGGTACTCAGTGTTGACTGACTCAGTGAATCAGTCCCGGAACCAAGAATATGAATTCCCCTGAAGCTCCCCAGAGTTGGAAGGCCTGACAACCTCTGTATGCTCTCACCAGGTAGGGCATACTTTTCAGTCAACATGAAGGACCCCGCCCAGTTGGCACTCCCAGTACTGGGGTGTGGTGGGGTAACTGTCGAGAGTGGGAAGACCCTGCAGGTGACCTTAAGGGAGGAGAGGAAGGCAGCCCATAGGACTGCCAAGGAGGCTGGTATGTTGGCCCCAGCAACTACATCTTTGGTCACAGCAGATTCTAGTCTCACTTCTGGACTTGCTTCCCTGGCTAGCTCTTCAGTCTCTCCCATGTAGCAGAGTCTTGCCTTCTGTTTTGCATATAGGAAGCATGCAGGTAGTGAAGCCAGAGGTCACGAGCAGGGGAAACACACAGGATGTTTGACTATGTTTTTTCCTCAGAACTGTGCTGTTCATGATGTCAGCCTAGGCTCAAAGTTCAGAAACCAAGACAGAGAAACACTATTCAGGCAGCCAGCTAGGACAGAGGCTATTCTCAACTGAGGCCCAGTTAAGGGCCACACCCCTGGTGGCAGACAGTTAGTTCCCTGACTTCTCCATCCCCTCCAAGTACCAAATTCAAGGGCTAAGGAAGGAATGGTGGGGAAAGGCTGCTGTGCAGCAGCTTGGTAAGAAATGGCAGATGGGATGTGCCTTCCACATGGCTAGTGAATACTTCTCTGGCACAGTTGTTACCTTACTGGTGTCCCCAGGCCTCCCTCCCAAAGTCTCCACACCTCACCCTTAGCTTTAAAAACCCTAGCTGAGTCACATGCTGTGTTCTTTCCCTGGCATAGGTGTAGCTGGTATTACCCCAATTGGGATTTCTAGGTGCATCATCCTCTGACCAGAGGAACTGCTTGTTTCTTGGACCTGTCTGGCCTCTGAGAGGCAGTGTACCATAGAGGGTTTGTTACAGGTGTGATAGGGATGTCTAAGTCCTGAGCCACCCACCAGCTCACTGTGACACCAAGTCACTTCCATTTCCAGTCAGCCTTCATTTCCTCCTTTGCTGTCTGAAGGGTTGGTCGTTCTGGACAATCTTGAGGTTTCCTCATGCACTGATAACATTGTGCCTGGGGAGAAAGACCCCAAGGGAACTATCTGTCAGTATTAACTGTAAGGGGGGGGGGCCTTCTCAGTCCAAGCCCTGTGTGAAGGGGTGGCTTGGGGGAGGCAGCTTGGTGAGGGGAGGGGTTTCACATGGAAATACCTGTGTTGTGGATGCCACCTTGTTTTGTGTCTTGGCCTCAGACTTGCAGTGTGATCCCAAGGGGTCTGCAAAAGTTCAGAGATGAATGCAGACAGGTTGGGTTCATTACTGCCCTGTTGTGGTCACTGACTGGTCTTCCAGTGCTCCACATAAGGCTGAAGACAGAGGCACAACCTGGAAAGGGTAAGGGTAAATCAGTCTACTCCTTGTGAGGAGGGAACAATGAGAAGAAGATGGACCTCTGGGGATAGTGGATCTAGTACCACTGAGGCATGGTGGAAGTAAACTTCCCATGGGTCAACCCAGGCTTCTGTGGATGATACTGAAACCCCATGGATCCTGCCTAATCTAGACCCCTGGACCACAAACTACCAATCCACATGGGCCTCTTGGTACCCAGGGCCTACTTGTGGGTCTCTTCACAATTCTGGGAGAATAATTCTCCACCTCACTTTTTTTTTGTTTGTTTTTTGTTTTTCAAGACAGAGTTTCTCTGTATATTTCTGGCTGTCCTGGACTCACTTTGTAGACCAGGCTGGCCTCGAACTCACAGAGATCCGCCTGCCTCTGCCTCCCAAGTGCTGGGATTAAAGGCATGCGCCACCACCGCCCGGCCTCCACCTCACTTTTTGAAACACCATCTCTCATTGTGCCTGGAGCTCACTGCCTTGCCTAGGCAGGCTAGGCAGGTCAGCCCGCAAACTCCAGGGGTTTTCCTGTCTTCTACCTCCCCAGCTTTGGGATTACAGAGCCTCATCACTGTACTTGGCTTTTTACATGAATACTAGATGTCAATATTGTCCCCATGCTTGCATGACAAGCATTTTATCAGTTGAGCAGTCTGTGTAGCCTGCGGGTATGTACATTGAGATTGAGACTAGAAAAGTCTTTGGGGTTCCAGGTTATGAACAATGTGAGAGGACTTGTGCCCTGGGAAACCTTCAGGGACTTCTGAGGTGGGGTCATGGAGCCCCTGGCTAACTGACTTCAGATCATCTCCAGGAAAAGGGAGAATCTATTCAACACCATTCAAAACTTGAGCATGTCACCATGTCTCTAGGCCTGTGTTTCCATATTGTTAATAGCAGTCAATCCTTCCAGCTCTGCCAGGGTTATGACCAGAGCCCCTGAAGGGGCTGGTGTGTGATTATAGGGAAAGTGTCTCAGTCACTGTGCAGCAGTGGACCACCATCAGTGAACTCATACCAGAGGTTTCCCCACACCCCATGCCTTCAGGGGCAAGACAGAGTACTTTACCAAACCTTACTAAGTCACTGGGGAGATGTGAGGGCCACACACATAAAATGTCCCTTCACCATTTTAGTAGGCATAATTCTGTGTGTTGTGGACTTAACCGGACAAGGTATTAAGATGCTGATCTTGATTATTGGGATCCCAAAAGACTTCTAAGGAAATTTAGTAATTCAAATAGAATGGCCATTCTTCTCTTTATTTTCTTGCTGTGTAAGAATACTGAATGCCGTGCTTATCTGGCCTGACAGTATACATTTAGGTGCTATCTATACCAAGGGAAACATGTACCTTGTCACATACCATGTGGTATGGGACAGGGCTACCAGCCTCAAAGACGTTAGTAGTTATTGATTCTTCTAGACCTGGCAAGACAGCTCAGTGGGTAGAGCTGCCTTCCACCAAGGTTATGAACTGATTTAATCCCTAGGAATCACATGGTGGAGGAAAGGAACCTACTCCTGTGGGTTGTCCTCTGGTCTCCATGTACACATATACACACATACACACACATATGCCCACGTGGATGTGTGTGTGCACGCACGCGCGCACACACACACACACATACATGCATGCATGCATGCACTCACACACACAGATGTGCGTGCGTGTGCTCAAAAATGTAAGAAAAAAAAGTTATTGATTCTCGGGAACTTCATGGGAAAACTGTTATCAGCAAACCAAGAGGTCAACATATGATCTGAGAGGGAGTGAATGAGGAAAACACAGAAAAGGAACTGTTAATCCAGGGCAGAGTGAAGACAGTGACTCAGCGGCTGCAGGTCGGGGAGGCAGTCAGACTCTCAGCACAACACAGAGACCAGCGGGTTCCAGCCAGGGCCTCCCTGGACTGACACCATGTTGGCTTCCCTGTGCTAAACTCCCATATCCTGCTACACTCAAGTAAGCTAGGACCCGAGGAAGCTGCTGCTCCTACAGTTGCTGCCTTCTCTCTAGAATATGTCTTCCGGAGGGAGTGATGTTCCCAAGCAGGAGATAGGCATTGCTGGGGAGATTAGCTGGAAAAGTCTGTCACCCTGTTTATGCATTGCTGTGGGCTGAGTCAGAGTTGAGGAAAAGCTGCCACACACTTGAGGTGGCAAAGGACAAGGCTGGTAGACACTTGAGTGACTTGGGCACCACAAAGTAATAAATAGGTGAGCACATGTTTCGCTCTATACTGTCTTGTGACCCATTAAACTTCTCCCAGCCTCGTGTCCCTTTAAGTAGGAAAATAATACCTACCTTAGGGTTGTCATGGGGCCAGGTGAAGTCATTTTGAAATTATCAGCATTTCACTATGATTGTGTTTACTGAGTGTGCATGCCCTGTCCTTGTCTCACCAAGATTTATCCCCTTGCCAGTTAAAGAAGCAGGGTGAGTGATCCCTCAAGATTTTTTTTTCCATCTCTGGGTCTCTGACTCCTTCAAGGTGTTTGAAGGTGTGTGAGAACTCCCCAAGGCCTGGCTAGGACCCAGCATTCTCAGCTCTTTTATAAAAATGTACTCAGGCAAGAGAGGTATTACCAGGTGTAGAGGCCAGGAAGTAGGGAGGAGAGGAACCCAGGAACTTCCTCTTACCCTCCTTCCCTGTTCTGTGCATCTACCACCCAAAGAAGCCCCTAGCTCCAGAAGGCCAAAGAGGCTGGTCCTCTCTGGACAACACCTCTAAAAGTCATGGCCAAGTCTCATTCTACATTGTGAAGGCATCCCTATGGACTAGCACAGTGCCTGGCACACACACATCTGTAGCCTGATAAGAGAGGGTCCTAACTCTCATCCCTGAGCCTTTCTCCTTTTGTCCATCATCCTGAGCTGACTCCAGAATGGCTGGACTTCCTTAAGGAGATAGTCTAAGTGTCAGTGACTTACAGTGATGAGGAGATATGAAGTTCTAACACCCAGGAGGGTCAGGTGGCAGACACCATTGACAACCTAGCAAGAGGAAGTCTCACCTGGACTAGAGCCATCAACTCCAGAGTCCCATCAAAGACACTGTGCTCCGAGCAAGATGTGGATCTCACTGAGGACAGTGGTTCAGACTAGCTGATTTCTCCAGCATCTTTTGTTTTTAAGGGGAATTTTGGGTACCCCCAAACAATACTGGACCAGAGACAGAGCACTCTCTCTTATCAGGCTGCAGATGTCTTCAGGGTTTCTTCTGTGTGTGCCAGGCACTGTGCTAGTCTGTAGGGATGCCTTCACAACGTAGAATGAGACTTGGCCATGACTTTTAGAAGTGCTGTCCAGGGAGGACCAGCCCCTTTGGCCTCCTGGAGCTAGGGGCTTCTTTGGGTGGTAGATGCACAGAACAGGGAAGGAGGGTAAGAGGAAGTTCCTGGGTTCTTCTTTTCCAAAATCAGTTTTGGAGTGTTGACCCATTAATTTCAGAAGAGTCATTTAGTTTGTGTTCTCTCTTGGTCATTTGTGATGGGAGTCACAGAAACTTCTCTCAGGAGTGGCATCTGTCCTTAGACTTAACCTGCTGTGGAAACAAAGGGAGTTGTTCTAAGATAACAGTTCTCAACCTGTGGGTCACAACCCCTTGTAGGGGTTGAACAACCCGTTAGCAGGGGTTGTATATCAGATATCCTGAATATCAGATGTTTACATTATGATTCATAAATAACAAAAGCAAAATTAAAATTATTAAGTAGCAATGAAAATAATTTTATGGTTGAGGGTCATCACAACACAAGGAACTGTATTGCAGGGTCTCAGCATTAGGAAGTTGAGAAACCACTGCTCTAAGAGATACCTGCAGTGTCCTGTGCTGGCCCAGACATTTCTGAGGATGACAGCTCTAACAGATACCTGCAGGGTCTTGTGCTGGCCCAGACATTTCTGAGGATGACAGATGTGGTTTACTCATTGAACTCTCACCATACATAATGTGATCAGGTTAGTACATCGCCCCATTTTATAGCTGAGAAAATAGAGATACAGGGAGATTAAATAATTGGGCAGAGTGTGGTGGCATGTGCCTGCACATCCCAGAATTTGGAAGGTAAAGGCAGGAGAATCATGAATTTGAACCTGGTTTCTTCAGTATAAGGATGGAACTGGGGCTTTGTTGCTAAGCAAACACTCTACCTGAGAACACACTGACCTTTGCATGATGTTTTCTAAACCTGTCTCCACTGGGAGGGTGCTGCAGGCTGGGCCAGGAGAGCCCTGTGTGCGTGCACCAGGCCACGCTGCACCAGCAGCAGCTTCTCCTCCACTCTGCATTTTATGGTCCCCCTTGACTGCCTTTCTCATTTCCTTCTCCACTGTCTGTGGGTTCTCTAGAGGGCTTTGTTTTCTTTGTCCTTTTAAATTTGCTCAGAGAAAAACATTACCTTAGTTTATAGCTCATAGAACTGTTTTATGTTTTGAGTCTTGCTGTATAGTCCAGCTTGACCTCACACTCTCAGTCCTCAGTCCTCCTACCTCAGCCTCCTGAGGGATGGAATGTATCTCCACTCCTGGTGTTTAACTACAAAAAGCCCCAGCAAGGACTGGAGAGATGGTTCAATGTTTAAAGCAATGGCTGCTCTTGCAGAAGACTTGCACCTATGATGACTCACAACCACCTGTAACTCCAGTTCCAGGGGGTCCAACACCTCTGGGTGTACCAGGTACACATAGGCAAAATGCACACACACACAAACACACATATTTTTTTATTTTATTTTATGTATTTATTTTTGGTTTTTTCAAGACAGGGTTTCTCTGTGAAACGGAGCCCTGGCTGTCCTGGACTCTCTTTGTAGACCAGGCTGGCCTGGAACTCACAGAGATCCGCCTGCCTCTGCCTCCCGAGTGCTGGGATTAAAGGTGTGCACCACTATGCCCAGCTAACAATAAAATATTCTTAAAGACTTGACAGAACTTAAAAAAATTCCATTATTACTAATTATTTTCCTTTTTGTCTTGGAATGCATTAAACTCAGGCCTCTTGTGTGCTA
The DNA here is from genome assembly GCA_907164525.1 of Lophiomys imhausi. Lineage (NCBI taxonomy): Eukaryota > Metazoa > Chordata > Mammalia > Rodentia > Muridae > Lophiomys > Lophiomys imhausi. The sequence goes on from CAJQZJ010033726.1 coordinate 1,519,127, forward strand.
GGTAAACATTCTATAAATGAGGTAGCAATGAAAATAATTTTATGGTTGGGTTTTAAACCAACCAACTGTTCTTAATGCCTACAAACAACTATTCTCACTTGGCAGTGGTGGCACACACCTTTAGTTCCAGCACTTGGGAGGCAGAGGGAGGTGGATCTCTGTGAGTTCAAGGCCAGCCTGGTCTATAGAGTGAGTTCCAGGACAGGAAGGGATACACAGAGGAAACCCTGTCTGAAAAACAAAAACATAACAAAACAAAATTATGCTCTTCTTCTCATCTTGGTATAGAGACATATGGATTTAAGATTTCATCTGCCAACCTCATTCACTTCTATCTGAAATGCTATTGAACTTCCCTACTTACTCCCCAGGGGTTCTCAGTGTCTCCCTGACACCAGTGTTACCTGCTAAGAGAACCCTTCAAACCATTTTTTTTTTTTTGCATCTATGCCCCACTGTTCCTAATAACTCCCACAATCATGGCCCTCTGTCAAAGAACTCATTTGAGGCTTCAGGTTTTTTTTTTTTTTTTTTGGAAATATTCTTCCAAAGGGGAGAACACATGGGGATTCGGTTCCTAATTTCTTTTCCCAAATTATGGGAAAGTTTCTTCAAATTATTCTTTTTTTTCCCAGGGCTTGAGATACAATGTTCAAAGACATTTTATTCTAGGTTCTTTTTTTTTTTTTGGAATTTTGAGGGAGGATTTCTCTGTGTAGCCCTGGCTGTCCTGGACTCACCTTGTAGACCAGGCTGGCCTCGAACTCACAGAGATCCACCTGCCTCTGCCTCCCAAGTGCTGGGATTAAAGGCATGTGCCACCATGCCCGGTTTATTCTAGGTTCTTAAAAGATCTACCTACAGGCCCTGTGACCATTCAACAGCAGTCATTCAACAGCAGTACGCGTTTGGATCACATGTCCGAATTTAGGGTTGACAAGTAGATAGTAGGGAAGACCACAGAGAACCACACTTCCCTGAGTCTTTTTTTTTTTTGGTTTTTCGAGACAGGGTTTCTCTGTTTAACAGCTCTGGCTGTCCTGGACTCACGTTGTAGACCAGGCTGGCCTCGAACTCACAAAGATCCGCCTGCCTCTGCCTCCCGAGTGCTGGGATTAAAGGCGTGTGCCACCTCCGCCCGGCTTTCCCTGAGTCTTAAACACGTGTCATGTCAACTTGTCTCCACTCTCATCGGGACAGAGGCTCCAAGCAGTGGTGGAGCCACATAAAGAACACTAGCAGGATGTGAGCTCCAGGGTGGGGGCCCCAGAGGCCATTTTCTCGAGCACAGTGATGTTATGGTTTCCCCACGACATCAAGGCCTTTCCATTGCTCTGTGCACTGTCATTCTCTTTGGTTAATTGTGAGGCACATCAGGTTTGTTTTCATGTTTTTTTCTTTTCCATCATGACTGCCTCTTTAATTTGGCTCTATTTAGACCTTCTATGCAAATTTTCTACATCATGACTGCCTCTTTAATTTGGCTCTATTTAGACCTTCTATGCAAATTTTCTACATCATGACTGCCTCTTTAATTTGGCTCTATTTAGACCTTCTATGCAAATTTTCTTGGCCTTGCTAATAATTTGCTTTCCTCTGTCATGAAATTTTAATGAATCTGAAAAATAAAATGTCCATACTTTACCTCAATTCCAAGAAGCTTCCATTATTATTGCTGGGTTTTTTAAAATTTTGTATTATTTATACAGATGTTTTGCCTATGTACCACTTATGTTCTTGGTGCCAGTGGAAACCAGAACAGGGTATCAGATGCACTGGAACTGGAGCTACAGATAGTTGTGAGTCACCATATGGATGCTGGGAATCATGCCCAGGTCCTCTAGAAGAGCAGCCAAATGTTCTTAACCTCTGAGGCATCTCTCCAGCTCTTGACCCACAGAAGTTTCCTTTGTTTTGTGAACAGTCTGAAATATATCTCTATGGCTGTACTCCAAGCATTCCACAAACACTACACACATATGCACACATACCTACATACACACATGCATAGTGTGTACATGTATATCTATATACACATAAACATACATTATGCTATACATATATATACATACATATAGGTATAATTTTTAATGTGATTATATCTTGGCTAAATATACTTCTGTTTAAGCATATATAGGTCATATTCATTCTTTTTAATGATAATGCATTGTTATCACACTCATTGAATGGGTGCAGGTAACAACATCCACTGCTTGTACTATTTATTCATTGCATGCATATGCTGTGCACCATTATGTATATATATATGAGTCTCCTGATACTAGGTGTTTGGATTTCCCCCACATTTTGATAATGTAGAATCAGGACTTTCCTTGCACGTGGATCTTCTTATTTAAGCACAAATATTTCTTTAGGATTCTTAGAAATCGAGTCCTATGCTTTAGAATGTTAAAGCTATTTCAGCATCACACACACTCCCTTGGGGGAGCGTAGGAAACGCTGTCCTCTTTTCTCTCAAGATAATGGTAGCGAATCAACTGAACTGTAATTCCTCAGGGTTCCTCAGATTGTTTCTCCCTTATCAATTCATTTTCATCTTTCCCTCTAAACATCGTCATCATCTTCATGTGTGTGTGTGTGTGTGTGTGTGTGTGTCTGTGTGTGTGTGCAGCAGGCATGTGAAGGTCAGAAGACAACTTCTGGGAGTCAGTTTTTGCCTTCCACTTTGTTGAGTCAGAGCCTTTCTTGTTTTTCCTCTACTGCTGCTCACTTCAAGCTAGCTTCAGGGTTTCTCCTATCTTCCCTCCTGGTTTCTTGCCATAGGTATATTGGAATTTTGGACACACCAGGTTTTTTTTTTTTTTTTTTTTTTGGTTTTTCGAGACAGGGTTTCTCTGTGTAACAGCTCTGGCTGTCCTGGACTCGCTTTGTAGACCAGGCTGGCCTCGAACTCGCAAAGATCCACCTGCCTCTGCCTTCCAAGTGCTGGGATTAAAGGCGTGCACCACCACCGCCCAGCTCCACACCAGGTTTTTTGTGTGCATTGCTGGAGTTGAACTTGGGTTGCCAGGATGGCTTGACAAGCTCTTTCACTAACTAACTAACTAACTAACTAACTAACTAATTAACTAACTAACTAACTAACACCTTGCCAGCCCACTTTCCCCTTTTGGTAGTGAAATAATTGATTTTTAAAATTTCATTTGGGTTGGCTGTGGTGGCACACACCTTTAATCCTTGTACTTGGGAGACAGAGGCAGGTGGATTTCTGTGAGTTCGAGGCCAGCCTGGTCTACAGAGTGAGTTCCAGCACAGCCAGGGCTACACAGAGAAACCCTGTCTCAGAAAACAAACAAAAAATTTCATTTGGATCTGGGTAGTGGTGGCACACCCTTTAATCCCAGCACTCTGGAGGCAGAGACTGGATTTCTGTGAGTTTAAGGCCAGCCTGGCTAACAGAGAAAGTTCCAGGACAGCCAGGGCTACACAGAGAAACCTTATCTCACAAAACAAAAACTAAAAACAATTCATTTGGATGCAGTCTAAACATTGTTACTACTCTGGTATATTTTCATCTATTAACAATTGTCTAGGTTTCTGATTTTTCCCCATGATAAGTTCTTACTAGATGAATTAATGGGAAAGAAGAGGTTCAAACATTATAAGACCCTATAGATGTTTTGCCAGACTTGCTGTGTATGAGAAGTGACTTCTACTGATAATGGATGTATAATGTTTTACTTGCTTAAACATTGCTTAAATTCTCTCTTGCTGATTTCTAACTATCCATGTGTGCCTTCTAGTAGAGCTCCTGAGGGGACTAAATGACAGCATAATAGGGACACTGGCCTTGGGCCTGCATTAGTGGGGCTCTTTCAACTGGCACTAAATTCCAGTTCTCCAGAAAACTGACAGCCTCCCGCCTCATACATGGACCTCTCTAGCACCATTCCCCAAGGACATGCCTTTCCGAAGATGTCCTGAAGCTTGGGTAGATGATGGTAAAGTGAGGGCTGGGAATGTCTTGTGTTTGGAATCTAGTACGACCTTATGTTTGCAGCAGTTGCTCAGTAAATGCCTCAGAATAATTGGAGAGTGAATAACAAAAATGCTGCCTCCTTCCCTTTCTGTTCCTTTAGAAGCACCTGGAGAGAAAGGACAAAGGCCCTGGGATATCAGGACTGTTCAAACTTTGACTTTTATCTGCTCCTAGCTGGATGCCTGTGGGTATCTGACCTTCAGACCCTCATTTGTCTCTGTTACTAAATGGGGCTAGCAATGACTCCTCCAATGCATCATTATGAGGAGACAAGGAGGCAGATTAGGTTAATAAGCTACAGATTGAATACACTGTAAACCTCCCTGAGATCATTTAACTTTAGGTAAGAGGTGGAAGAAGTTGTTTTCCAAAAGTAGAGTTTCTGTTCATTTGAGACAATGAGTGGAGGGAAATGAAACGTTAGGTTTGAAAGGCTCTTGGCTTAATTCCTTCTGTTTTGTTTTTACATTTTATTTATTTTATTATATGTCTTGGAGGAGGTGCATGCTACAGTGCACACGTGTAAGTCAGATGATCACTTTGTAGAGCCATTTCTCTCCTTCTGCCATGCAGGTTTTGGGGACTGAACTTAGGGCATCAGGCTTGGTAGCAGGTGCCTTTACACAGCATCATCTCCCTGGCTCTCCTTCCTTTCTTCCTTCCTTCCTTCCTTCCTTCCTTCCTTCCTTCCTTCCTTCCTCCCTCCCTCCCTTCCTCCCTCCCTCCCTCCCTCCCTCCCTTCCTTCCTTCCTTCCTTTTTTTCTTCCTTCTTTTTTTTCTTTCTTGATGAGAAATTTGAGGCTCAGAGAACTCAAATGACACCCCTTAGGTCACGAAGTAATTCTATCAGTGGAAGTGGAGACGAAGCCTGGGCTGCCTGATTGTCAGGAAGCCTCTCTGCAACCTACAGTTACTCCCCTGTTCTTGGAGGAGAGAGTGCCTACATGGTATAACTCACGTCAGGTCATTATCCAGGAAAAATAAGGATCTCTGATAAATCAGCTGGGAAAATGTCCCGCCTCTTAATGGCATCTGTGACCCGGCAGGAAGACAGATTGCTCGCTATGCCAGCTTCCATCTCAGGCCAGACCAGGATGGAGTGACTTCCCAATAATGGGTGAAGGGAAATCTTCAGAGAACAAGGGAGTTCTCCTCCCCTTCATTGCTCCTGATCCTGGTGGACTATGCAGGGTGAGTAAGGGAGATGAAAAGGGATGGTCAGATAGGGTGTGGGCAATGTCCAAGAATGAGCATTTAACACACCCAATCCCATACTCCATTCCTGGGAATACAGAGCTCTGCTTTCAGATCCTTGACCTCAATTACTAACAATGTTGTCAATTGAAATCTTACTACATGTCTGGCATGGGTACAGTCTTTGATTCTGAGCGACTAAAGTGAGAGTTAAGGGCATGGTCTCCCTAAGCCTGCTGTTCAAATCATCGACATGCCGGGTAATTCTGAGCATGTTTAAGTCTTTCTGTATTTCAGTTTCTGTACCTGAAAATGGGAATAATGACAGCAACTATTTTGTAGCTCATTCCAAGGACTAAGTGAGCACTGGACACACAGCAAGAGCTGTAGACATAGGTTGTTACATACAACCTTACTATTTTTAGGGCTTAGGGCTTTCTCATTCATCTTATCTGAAGGAGCCCTCCCCTCCAGTCACTTGCCCTTGTTTATTGTCCTCAAAGTCTTCATGGGCTGGAATCTTCTTCTCCCTCTAAATTGCTTGCTGCTTGTTTGTTTCCACTCCCCATGTAAATGCCCCTGGAGCTGGGTCAGAGTCTGAGACATGAGAGGTCCAGCACCTACTTATTAAGTCCTACTATTTCATTGGACCATACTAAATCCCCTGCAGAGTGCTCAAGACACCACCATTTTGTGGAGGAGCAAGCAGTGGCACCAAATGCTCTCTTTATTTACTCAAAGTCACCTAGATAGGACTCAAACCCAACTTAACTCAAGAACTGTTCATTGTAAGTATCACGCAGGACTGAATCCTCTCCCTCAAAAGCTGGTACCCAGAACTGGGAAGGATGCTACATTGTCAACTTTCTCATCCTTTCAGTTTGGCTTAAATGCTGGGGAGACAGGCAATGGCTAAACCCTTCTCCTTTAGGAACAGAACTCAGCCCCAGAACCTCCTGTCTTCACCCACCCACCTTTCCATCTGGCCCCAAAGCCATTCTGTTCCAACTCATCCTCATTCTTGTCTTCTCTATCCTTAGTCCTTTTACCTCCAACCCACCTGCTACTTATTCTTCATCTCTGTTTCTGGTTCATTCTCCTTCTTATTTGTGTGTGTGTGGGGAAGGGGGGGGGTTAGGATGGAGTTGGTTCCAGGGATGGAGATCAACATTGGTAATCCAGAACAGAAAAAGATTGCTTTCTTGTATACTGTTAATATAAGAGTTTCCACTGTATCATCTTCTTTCAGTCTTCTTTCTCTGGGACATTTTTGCAGTGTCCTTTGTTTACAGAGTGTAACTTCCACCCACACATGCTTACGATGTCAGTGACTTCATTTTCTCAACCTGAGTAGGCATCACGCCATCACTGCTGATCACACCTTCTAGCAGCTGCCCAAGAAGAGTCTATCAAAAGGCCCCAGACAGGATGAATCCATTAGGGTCTGGCTGAAGACACTGTAACTGCCTCTTTAAGTCCTTGACTTTTATTCTAGTCATTCACGCTTTCTGAAAATCTGTCTAAGATTAGGCAGAATAGTCAAGTAACATAAATGTCTGCCCATGGTCAACAATTAGAGGCCGGCTGGGGTGTGGAGTCAGGATTAGGCCAGGCAGGCTGGCTGCTACTCAGGATTCTCAAGATCATGATAGCCTGTCCCTTTGTCCAGCTGGACATGTACTTAGCTTGCCTTGGAGTCAGAGCAACAAGTAGCTACTCTGTAGCTTTAAGATCACAGACTCTCTGGGCATGGTGGTGCACGCCTTTAATCCCATCACTCGGGAGGCAGAGGCAGGCAGATCTCTGTGAGTTCGAGACTAGCCTGGTCTACAAAGTGAGTCCAGGACAGCCAAGGATATGCAGAGAAACCCTGTCTTGAAAAACAAAAAACAAAACAAAACAAAACAAAAGATCACAGACTCTCCATGAGTCTGACACCCTAGCATGGAGAGGAGGAAGAGAAGAAGAGGGGACAGGGTGTCAGGGAGAACCCTGATGGCCATGTTAATGCCATTTTGCACTCTAGCAAGAATGAGTGGTTAGGATAAGACAGATATACTTTTGAAGAGAGATCAAGAAAGTGCTGATGGGTCATATCTGAGAATAAAGCTAAGGCTGACATGGAAGAGGCTGGAGTTCAGGACTGGGACTGTGTGGCTTGGTGAGTACCAGGCAGGCTAGAGGACAGGGCATACATAATGCTGTACTGAAATATGTTCACTGTTTATTTATTTTTTAAAAAATTAATGACATTTTAAAAAATTAAACAGACTAAAACTTAACACACTATAATTGCAAAAAATATTCTTGTGTATTTTTTTCTCATCTATATAATTTATCTGGGACACATTGATATCTCACCTCCTAATGTCTTTACAAGCAGCTTAATAAATAAAGAAACAGACTCAAAGAAATTGAGGGCTTTCCTTTGTACTCTCCACACATAACGTTAGTGTCTCAGGTCTCTTGGGTTCTGACCTGGTATGCCCTGATTTGTCAGAGATGGCCTCACTATAGAGATATTTGGCTTCTGAATAAACCTATCAAGGAAAGGACCCTGGCTCAGGGATGTGGAGTCACCTGAAACTCTCCTTGCTACAAATTCTACCAGCTAGAGAATATTACAGCCCAGCAATTCCACTCCTAGATACATGCCACACCCAGAGAAATGAGTGAATTATACCCTCCAAAAGGTAGACGTGCAAATGTTCATAGCAACTTTATTCACAAGCAGTGAAACCCAGAAACAATTCAGCTGTCTACCAGAAGAATGAATAAACAAACTGTGATACATCTCTATAATGGAATGCCACTCAGCAATAAAAAAGAAACTACCAACAGATACAACTGCATGAATGAATCAAAAAAACATCATGGTATGAGAAAGAGGCCAGGATTAAAAGTGCACTCATTATGACCCAAACTACAGTGACAGAAATCACGTTAGTGGTTGTTTTTAGATGAGGGAGACTCACTGGGGAAACTTCTGGGTGACTGGAATGTTGAAATGTTTTCTATCTTGATGCAGGTAGTAGCTATTTTAAGATTTATATACTTTATGCAAATATACCTCAACTGTACATATGTTACAACTCAGCTTTTTAGTAAATTCCAGGTGAAGAAGGAAAAGGGTCTTAATGGGTACAGGTACCATCTGTGCCCTGTGTACTGTGATTGGGTGACCGGATTCCCCTAGGGTAAGAGGCTTCCAGGGCCAAAGCTGCACAAACTGGGAAAGCTGTTCTGCTTCCTCTGGGGAAAAGGAGCTGAGAGGATTGGGGTGTGTTGTAGAAAGACTGTTGCTGCCTTAATCCTGGACCCCAGGGAATGCTCTCCAGGCTCACAGGAGGACCCACTGAAGGGTCAGGACTGCAGACACTACTGGACAACATTAGGAACTCAGGACTAGGAGGGCATCTGCTCATTGGTGGCCTTATTGTTTGTGGTCCTCTGGAAGCAGGATGGTATGGTGCTGAAGCTGGGGGGGGGGGGGTGGAAAGGCCCAGAGCCTAAGTTGAGGCAGGTGGGCTTACAGTATGTGGTTTCTAAGATGGACTCAGAGAAGATTTTCACTCTTTCCTTAAATGATTCCCCCAAGAAAAGTCCCAGCAATGCACCAATTTTGTGAAGGCAAAACAGACAAACAGAAACCTATTAGAGGTGACCCACAGTGTACTCTTTTGGTCCACAGTTGTCAGAAACAGGGACTATGCCCTCCTTGCTGTACATCCCATAACCTACTATGATGCGAGCTAGGTATTACAGAGGCCTTGTCTATCTGCCCAGAACACGGAAAGATGGGGCAACTAGCTGGGGGGGGGGGGGGGGCGGGAGTTCCAGTTCCCTAGATGTGGCCTCAAGTGACAATGGCACTGAAGTCCCCAGAGGGAGGGCAGCAGACTGGCCAGGAACTGAGGAGAGCAGGCTCAGAAGTTCTCATAATGATGCACAAAGTGGGCCCGGTCCTGCCTGTTGATTAGCTGGCAGGACTTCTCCACGTTCTTGGTCATCCCTGGAGGACCGCAGCTGAAGACGCCAATCTTATGCACCTGTCCATGAAGAGACATGTACCCTGAAGCCTTGACGTGCCCATGGCCCCGGGAGATCAGCTTCCCCAGCCTGACCACAACAATCAGAGATCTGCCCTGGACCCTGGCAAGAGGCTAGAGCTGGAGGGTGGAGATGATAAATCTGAGACTAGAGTGGGAATTCTCTGCTCAGGATTAAGCTGCAGGGGACTTGAGGGTCAAGATGAGAAAGTTGAATAGGGACCTAAGGTGGAAGGGGATGGACCCACCTCTGGGTGGACTTCCTGCAGAGAGTTGAAGAAGAGCTCAAAAGGAGGGCGACCAAAGTGGGTGACAGAGCGCAGGCCCGTGAACAAACTCCGGTTCAGCACCTTCTGGAAGTGCCGCTCACAGATGTACTAGGGAATGAGTTGGGGTGAGGAAGGCCATGGCTAGGACCAACACTTACCCCTGATGGTGGCCCACTTGCCCTGCCTGGCTGGCCCTGACCTACCAGCATGGTGGTCCTGAGGTCAAACTTCTCAGCCAGCTGGGTGATATAGATGTGCACAGACACCAGGTCCTGGTGGTCGTTCTCCTCCACCTCCCGGATGATGTCAGCCAGCCACTCAAACTGCCGCTGAGTCCTTGTCACCCAGATGAAGTAGATCTGAGGACACACACTGGGGCTCAGGGCCAGCTCAGGGCTGGCTCCCTACATTCTGAGATGCTATCAAGTCTCAGATGTCTCGGGCAGAGCAATTCTCTGGTCTTGGCTTCCAAAGGACTGAGGCCAGCAGAGATCCTTCTGGCCATTCTCCTATCCGCCCTCAAGCATTGGCATCTGAACAACTGGCTGTAATAGTCCCCACAGCCCCTGCTGTTGGAAGCCAGCAGTGCTCTGCTGGATCATCAGGCCACACATTGCCCATGCAGAGCAGAGAAAGGGTACTCACCTTCTTACAAAGCATCTGGCTGCCCAAGGAGGATTTGAAGACCAGGTCTTTAAGGATGGAAGCAAAGGGAGTGACTCCAATGCCCCCTCCTACCAGCACTGACACCTCAAACTTGTGCCATTCCTGGTGGCCCTCTCCAAAAGGTCCATCGAGGTACAGCTGCCGAGAGGAGAAGTGAGGTGAGTCTGGCCCTGCCCCAACTCTGAGGCGAGAAATGGGAGAGACTAACAGAGGTAGGGGACACAGCATCTCAGTACCCTCTCAGACTAGCTTTATCATGATTGAAGCACCTAGTAGTGTCAGGGCAGAGGGGACAGGACCAGGGTCACCTCACTTTCCAGGGATGGGCACCTTTGGGTATCTGGCATGAGCGCCACCCAGTTGGGGTGAGTAGATCTCCCTGAGGCGAGTAGTCCAGGGTCCCACAGCCCGGATGTGTAGGCTGAGTGTGTCCTCATGGGGTGCAGAAGTCAGAGTGAAAGGGTGGTACTCATTGGTCCCAAGAGCCAGGCAGGCAATCCGCACCCACTGCCCTGATTTGTACTCAAAAGCCTGGGGTCTCTGGAACTGCAGGTAGGTCACTCCTAGGGGTCATAGGTAGAGAAGAGCCTAGATCAGAAACTGTACCTGAAGACTGACAAGTGTCTGTTCTTTCTACACTGCTGAAGCCCAGAGGGTCTCACACAGTCACATGGTCTAGGCAGATGGCACCCTAGTGCTGAGAGTAGTTGAGTCTCCTCTGTTTCCTGGGTAATGTAAGATTTGGGAATCTCTGATCCAATCCAGTGTCTCTCCTCTCTCCTTCCTCATCCCACAAAGGGTGAGGGCTCACAGCACTTCTAGAATAACAGCCTACAGGGTGAAAGGCTCTTCAGATGTCCAGAGGCTTATCAAACCTCCCTCACTTGGGAGTGACTTTCGCGATGGGAAATATCTGTACACCTTACAAGCAACATATTTTATTCCCAAGTCTTAGTTGGATATTGTTTGTTTCCTGAGTACAGTTGAGCCTCAGGCTTACTTATATTTGTTGAAAAGGGAGGTTAACAAGTTTTGGAGAGTATGAACGGCTACATTAGCTTTATCGTCAAATAATCTTAAATGAAATGAAATTGAATTATTTGCAGTGTGAATCCTGGAGGTTAGATGACCTTATGATACCTAAGATCACCTCCTGCCTCCCTCTGTAGTGATGTAAATCTCCATAATAGTCACTCCAGGCTCAACAGCAATCTGGCTGCCAGGGCTATTTGCCTACCTCTGGTGTGAACCAGGCTGGACACTGAACATCTTCCTCATCCTAGAACTTGTCTCCATCATTTTCATCTGTCTCTTCCCATTGTTGCTTCTCACTGTCTGCAGGTCTTTTTCTTCTTTTAAAGATTTATCTTATTTTAATTATGATTATATATGCACATGTGAGTGCAGGTGCCCATGAAGGACAGAAGAGGCACCATATTCCTTGGAGCTGGTTGGGAGCTGCCTGACATGGGTGCTGGGAACTGACCTCAGGTCCTTTGAAAGAGCAGAAAGTGTTCTCAACTGCTGCACTATCTCCATAGCCCCTTGTCTGCAAGTCTCATGAGGAACTAAGCATAGCCCATCTTAGGATGCTATTTCTATCAGAAAATCTTCAGGGTTCAGTGGTCCTCAAGAGGATGTTAGAGGTAGGGGTCAAGAAACCTCACAAGCTCCCACCATGTCTGAGGAGCTGACTGGGGCTCCAGGCCTGGGTCAGACCTGGCCTTACCTGAAGGCAGCAGCTCCGCCTTCACCACGCTGATCTCCACCTTCTTCCGGCTCAGGCTCACCAGCTTGTCACCTCCATAGATAATTGCCGGGACCAGGAAGTAGATGTGGAAACTGGGCAATTGGATGAGGGCATAGCTGCCATGGATGATGAGCTAGAAACACAGCCAGTTAGTATAGCACGATCCAGTCAGGCCCTGCGTTGCTTCTTCTTGTCAAGCTCGGCCCACCCAGGCACTGGGTCTGGTCTTGGTAGATGGACTGACATAGACCCCAGTGTGGGGTCTCAGATCTCAGAATTACAATCTTTGGGTCTAATTCTCCCTTTTCCCTACTTTAACCTCCCCTTTCATCCCCAGTGTCCCCCTCCAAGGTCCAACCCTACCCAGAGAAGGCCCTCACCAGAGCATAAAGCAGGACATAGAGGTGGTGGGTCAGCCAGAAGCCTCGGAAACTGCGGCGGCGGAAGTGGTGGGAGGCAAAGACGTACATGATGGCCAGGAGCAGGAGCAGGATTACCCCTGTCATACCTGGAAGCAGGAGGACAGGGTCAGTGGGTATCCTCAGAACCTCACCCTGAGCTGAAAATACATGAGGACATCTCACCATACCCATTCTATCCAACTTCTACTCTATTCCTTCAGGGCTGCAGAATAGCGTATCTGTAGGGCCTGGAGCTGGGGCTGGTCTGTCAGAAAGGGGCCTATGGCTATTTCAGGCCAGTGTGTATACAGGAAGGGAGACAAAGGAGGAGGTGCTTAGTTGGAATGCTCAGATTCCACACACAGCCCCACTTCCTACCTGGAACTGTCTCAAAGAACCACCAGTAATACTTTTGGGGAAGCTTGGACCTGTGGGGTGAAGGCACAATGAGCTCCTGGATGGGGTAGAAGGGGGTTTGCCACCACCACACCACAGCCTGATGCTGCCTCTAACTCCTGAGGTTACTAGGTCTCCACCAAGGTGGCTAAGAGATCCTTCCAGGGAACACAGTGTCTGTCCATTGTCACAGTTCTAGCGTCTGCACCCACCCCAGCCTTTCTTGTTATTCTATTTTAAATTCTCTTTCTGCAGTTGGCCCTTGCTCCTGGAGTACTTGGTCAATTACCCTGTGAGATGAGTGAGGGCAGAGGCTTGTGTTCTGTGCACACCAACACCAAGTACCTCCAAGTACCTAGCAAAAGTGTTGAACAATTGCACATATCTGGAACAGCCATGCTCTTTGGCACTTGAATGAAACACCCAGCACACAGTATATAAATATTTGCCCAACGAGTGAATATCAAGCTGAGATAGTAAACTATGTGTCAGATATATATGGGAAAGAGACTCTGACGCCATCTCCTAAGTTCCTTTCCTGGCCAATCACAGACAGCTCCCTTCCTGGAGGAAATCAGTCACCTTTCAGCTTCCCCCTGAAGGACAGCTATGTGCTAAGGAGCCATGCTTCTGTGACCATCTATTTCTTTTCTATTAAACCCTTAGGCCCACCCAGAGGACCCTAGGTGTGCCTTCCCCTGAACTGACCCGTCGTTCACAAAGACGTTAGGGAAGACACACGCCATCAGGCTGAGGGGACTGACTGAGAAGATGTATATATTGACGGCATGGCCAGCACTGTGTAGAACTGAAAGAGACATCATGTCAGAGATATTAACTGAGACCAACCCTAGTTCCGTCCCAGGAGCCACATACCAGCCAGGACAACTGCAGCCATAGCAATCCAGCGATGGAAGTCCACAGAGGCATCGAAGGGGATGTAGCGGTTGAGGAAGGTCTCCCGCAGGAAGGTGATGAGGTTGCGGCACATGGTGAGCAGCATATAGGAGAACATGAAGGAGATGCTGGCCGCCGTGCCCCGGGACAGGATGATGCCCACATAGGTGGTTTCTTCAATGTCCGTGGGTGGTGAGGCAAAGCCGTAGTCTGGGGCCAGAGTTAAGGCAGATTAGCATTGCACACAAGACAAGGACCTGAGCCTGAGTCAGCATGCCTGGGCTCTGGCATCCAGACGCTGAGACTGGGAAAGGCAGCCAGAGGACTCTTCACTCCCCACTGAGGTATGGCATGTTCCCTGCCCACTGCCTACAACCTGGCACACTTACAGTAGGCACGGTCTGCAAACAGGCCCACGCAGATGGCTGAGAAGACTGTCACACACACGATATGGCGGCGGTAGTTCTCCACAAATCGCTTGAACTGCTTTAGCTTCTGGGCCAGGAAACCCCGTTGCATTTTCTCCTTCAGTGCCTCAGTGTACAGCCGGGGAGAGTTCCCCATGACCCTGAGCAGTGATAGACAAGGCGCTGGTAAGGAAAAGGTTCCTGGGCCTTCCCTCAGTGCCACCCATGAGTGAAGATCTATCAACCATGAAAGATGGTTCAGAACAGTGGAAGGAAGACAAGCGGCCCCTGCTCCTCCAACCCTTTACCCCCTTCTTATTTGTTCCAGACACTTCCTTTTCTCTCTCTCTCTCTCTCTGCCCCGCCCCGTGTGTGTGTGTGTCTCATTTTGCACTCCCATCTTTTGTTCTCCACACTGGCCTACTTCTGTACCCAAGGCAGCAGAAGCCAGGAGACCTCGTCCTGCTATGATGGTGGTTCTTTGAGCTAGGCATCTGGCCTGAGGATGAGTTTAGAGCCTGGGAGAAGAGGCAGTCGCTCAACACTCCTGCCCTCCAGTGGGTGACCATGAGGGCAGGCCAAGGAGCCACTTCCTCACCAGTGTCCTGTCCCTCCTGCTACAGGTCAGTGGGGACCCCTTCCTGACTGGAGAAGACACAGCAGGTTCCATGGCCCAGAGCTTTAGCAGTTCAAGTGTTTTATGGAGAACAACACTTGCCACATGTGTGTGTCAGATGGAAGGAGATTTGAGGTGGTGTGTCAGGGTTCAGAGACCCTGAACTTCCTGCTGATTAGGGTCCTTGGGTTCTTTGGAAGCAATACCAGTCTCAGTATTCTCTCCAAGAATCCTTGTGCTCAGGAATCTAGGAAATACTCACTTTTTGCCAAACCTCTTCTTTAGGCCAGCGCTTCCCACCTCTGGGGTTTCTAAGTCAGAGAGTACCAGTTCATGGGGGCAAGAGCTGAAAAACACAACAATTAAAAAAAGAAAAACCAAAACTAGAACTGTCTTCTTTTGATTGGTGTAGCCGGGGGAAGACTGCCACGTCAAAGTTGGGATGGAGTCCAGGGAAAGCCCAAGACCAGGTATCAACAAAGCGGAGGTGTGGCTAAAAATCTGTTAATCTGTCCTCAGGCCTACAGTGGTAGGGAGAGAGCCAAGCTCTCGAACAACACAGGTTGTAGGAAGCAGCTGGAGTTTGGGCTGACACTGACCTTGTCATGAGGGCAAATATCTGGTCAGTGGCTGACCAGCTAGCTCTACTTCCTTTCTTTGTTTCTCTACATTGATCTAGCCAAGGAGACTACCCAGTCCCTACACACCGGTTTCCAGGAGTCCGGGTGATGAATGAGACTCTACAGCTGCTGCTTTGTTTAAAGATGTCCCCGGTACCTAGAAATGAGAACAGGAACCTGGATTGACTTCTCTGGATGGGCAGAGGGTGGGGTGGGAAATTGTCCTCTCCTCCTGGGACCTGGGAAGGCCACCACAGCATTTGGTGCAGACTTAGTCATTCTTCCTTGTGAACATTGAGTACCCACTGTACACAGGGCAGTCAGTGTGGCAACTTTGTGCAAGGAGAAAGGGGCCACCCTCTGGAAGATAGAGCTCTATATGCCCTTTGTGAAAAGAAAACAAGGCCCCCTCCTCTAGCTAGATACACCCTTGGCCTCAGTGAGCAACTCTGTGCAATATACAACTTGTCTCTAAATGTCTCTAAATGCTGAGCTCAGTACTGACCACCAAGGTGCTGAGCTCAGTACGAACCACCAGGGACTCAGAGGAACGAAAATAAGACCTGGTTTGTGTCTACCAGAAACTGTTTTGAAGACTCATCATCTTCCTGACTCTGAGTGTGTTCCTTCCACACTCACACACCTCCAGCCCCACCTTTGACACAGAGCTTTGTGAATCGGAGATCGCTGTTGTGGTCCCGCAGCATGAAATGGAAGTCCTCCCAGGTCAGCTCCTCCTTGTCCTGGAAGCCCGACTCCCGGAACATGGACTCCACCACCTCAGCCAGCTGGGCCTTGGACAGGCAATTGTTGGAGATCTCAATGAAGGACCTGGAGGAGGATAGGAATGGAGTAGCTATCATCCAGCAAGGTCAGGCTTGGGCAGGCCTCCAGATTATTTACTGTGGTTACCAGCAACCTGGGAAACAGCCCTGGGAGGTGACCACTCAGCCTGAAGGTGACACTAAGTTGGGTGAGGTGATGGCTGCAGGCTCAAATGGCCTTGGCTGCTTAGGAAAACCAGCCCCTTCTCCACGAAATGAAAACAATTACAAAAGGAAAAGAGTAACGTTTGCTGCAGAGATAGGTCCAGGATACACCGTGCCCCTCTCTTGTGATGGGCTCACAGCGGACACTTCTGTGGAAGCCTACCCACACCTATCCACCTCTGAGATCCCACTTCTACCATCCAAAAAGGACACTGCAGCGTGAGAGGGGAGTAGCTACAATGGCAGCTAACTCCTTATGCCAGTACCCTAGGGCATGTGGAGTACCCACTCAGACCCAAATCTGATGGCACCCACAGTGACAGGTGCAGTGGTAACTCCTATTAGGTTGTGGTTCGGGACAAAAACAAGCATGTGCAAGGCCAAGCAACCACCATGCTAAAAAGCATCATGCCACTGAGGCAAAGCAAGACACACACATTGTATTATAGGATGAAAAACACTTACATGGCAACTCACAACTGTCTATAATTCCATTTCCAGGGAATCTGACATCCTCACACAGACATGCATGCAGGCAAAGCATCAATGCACATAAGATAAAAATAAATAAATAAAATCTCTAAAGAAGAAGTGGAGCTGAGGAGGAGAAGGTGGAAGAAGAAGGTGGTGGTGGTCTGTGTTAGGTTGGGATTGTCAGGAAAAGGGATGTTATAAAAGCAATGGGAAGACATAAGGGGATAGACGCCACTTAGAAGATTCTGGGCTGCTGGGCTCTATTAACTCTCTCTTATTTCACTTTGTCTCTTTCAGTGAACTATACACCAAATGCCTGCATGTTAACCTCAGCACGGAAAAAAAGCAGATTCAAGAAGAAATAAAGAGATATGCCTTGGTGCTAAGGGGGCGGGCGTATTACTAAGGTTCTGTCCTTGAGAATGAGAAGTTGTGGGTGACCAGAGTGAGCCATTATTGGCATTAAACTAGGGTAATGTTTCTGGAAGTTTTAGACAGAGTAGATTCAGACCCTGTTCAAGACGGGGACCTGCCTAGGTCGCCTTTTCAGGTTAGATGCCCTGAGAATCCAAGATGCAGTATGCACCACTCAACATGGCCACTCAGCCACCTTGCCTGCCCTGCTCTGACCTGAATTGCTTTTCTGTTTGAAATGTATTTCAGGATTGAAAAGACCCAGCCTATACCGCATCATGGTGAAGAATTCGTCCTTGGAGAGGAAGCCATTTCCATCCAGATCATACATGGTAAACATCAGACGGGACTTATCCTCTGGGGATCCTGAGAGAGAAAGGGGATACAGGCCACATCCTTACTATCAAACTCATGGTTCCTCAGATGCTCTGCTAACCCCTACCCTTACCTTTCATGAAGACTACCAGGATGTCCAGGAACTCCCGGAAGGATAGGTAGCCATTGCCATCCTTGTCGGCCAGAGAAAACATGGATTCCACAAACATATCCTGGGACTTGAGGCCCAGGGAGTCCGCAAACTCAGCTCTGCTCAGTTCACAGGTCAGGGCCTCGCGCACTTGCTGGGATGAGTCCAGGGGCAGAATCCCTGCATCTGCCTGATTGATGTCCAGCACCTACACTTGGAAAGCCACAGAGAGGGAGAGAAAGAGGTAAGGCCTGGGATGGAAGCAGTTCAATGACTTCATATCTCCCAGTGTGCAGTTCAGAAAACCCACCAACGGTTAGACATACTGATTTTGGCCTCTACTCTCCTATAGTAGGAGTTAACTGCATCTCTACAAGCTTTCTGTTTCTCTCTGGACCTAAGCAAGGGTAGTACTGATAGGGGAGAAAAAGGGAAAGTAAGAGGCAGGGAGCAAAATTGGGGGATTAAAAGAGAAAGAGAATCAGCACTTCTGATAAGTCTCCAAGCAAGCTGCCACTGCTGGTCCAGAAGTACCATTTGAGAACCCATCATGTAGATGTTCTCACTGGCTCCTCTCAGCAATGTGGTGGACAGGGATTTAGTCACTGTTCACTAGATGACAAAGTGGGGAATACAGGGACGAGAACATGTGACTTGCCTGAGGATCTAACCAAGACTGTCTGTCTCTAGCCTACAGTGCGAGATATTAGTTCGCCCACATGAGAACCCATCCAGCTCAGGTTGGCTCCATCCTCTGCATCAGGTATAAGTCATGGCACCTGAGCAAAAAGGTGTCTGAAGAAGATCTCCAGGATGCCTGCCCGCTGCTGCTTGGTCACGGCCTTCCGAAAAAGCTCCTTCTCATCCATCTCAGCCATGCAGAGGCCAGGAGCCCAGCAGATACAGAGGTCTTGCAGGAGCTTCACAAAGACACCCCGCTCCTCTTCAGAGTTAAACAGCAGCACCTGTGTTGAAGAAAGACCCCCATCATGTCTGGAGCTGACTCTGCCAATCCAGGCCTGCTTCAAAGGACCTCAGGCTGAGGGAAGCAGAGAAATCTCTTTCCTGACCATCCAGGCGACCACCAGAGAGTGACCTCAGTGGGGGTCAAGTGAGTCTGGAGGCTCCTGAAAGGACCCCCTTCTCCAGTGTCAGCCTCCACAGGTGAGCCCTGTAGTGGGGGACACGGAGCTGAGATGACTCACTTATGAGAGGGGATATGTATGAAAGGAGGCTGCAAAGAGAAGTAGGGTGAACTGTACCAGGTCATACTCCTTGGGGATCTTGAGCAGCAGGGTATGGCGTCCACGATTGTTGGATAGGATGAGGCTGACCTGCTGCGGAGGCTGCAGCTGGATGGTACGGAGCACAGTGAGCCTTTGGTCAAGGACCTGCAGACCCCTGTCTGGGATCAGCTGGAGGGTGACAGGATAGCTCCTCTCCTTGGGGCCTGGCCACTCCATCGCTAAGGAAAGGACAGTTGTGCATGGCAATTCAGCAGAGGACTTTGAGTCATTGTCCTTCTCTGATCTGAGCTTGCAGTTCTACTGAGCCTGGCTTCCGTCCCACCCTGTAACATGGCTCCTTTCTTCTCAGGCCCCAGATCCCTTTCCCTCCTCTTGTTCCTCAGGCTCATCTCACCTGGTACTCCATCGCTGACTGGTTCCTTCTTCAGACTCTCTTTGCCTCTCTTTAGTAGCTTCTTGCGCTCTCGGTTCCGGAAATAAGCTACCACCCCAGCGACAACCAGACTAGCTGAAGGGGACCAGAAGAGACCAGTGAGAAGGAAGGAGAACCCTTTGCTTATAGCTTCAGGGGGAACTTCAGATACCGCTCCTCAGCTACCCAAGGTTCCCAGAGCCTCGCCCACGCTATACAAAGGAGCTAGCCCTACAAGCCATCAAGTAATGGGTGGCGGGGGCTGGGAGGGATGGGACTGGGCCACTCTGTGGAGAGGAGGAGGCCAGAAGAAGAGAGATAGGGAGAGGTAAGGCGCTTACCTAATGGAAAGCAGCAGATAGCCACAATGAGGATGCCATAACCAGCACCACTACCCTCAAAGTAATCAATCACGGTAAGGGGCACGCATTGGGGCAAGCCTTCAGTTGTGAGTTGCTGAGGCTGTGGGCAGGGTGCACCTGAGGGACAAGTCACAGAAGTCCAAGACTAAGTGTCCTAGTCCTTGGATACTAAGCCTCTTCTGCTGTCTTAGGAAGGACCAAATATCTCTCCCATTCCCAGGCCTACCTCTCTAGAACTTGTTTCCATCAAAAGACCTCCTCCTATCTAATTTCTCAGCATCCACCCCAGCTCGATTGCTAGGTATAGCTTTCATGCCAGCCCAGACTACAGTACAGGAAGCAGCTTACTAACAGACCTCGCAGCCCAACACAGAAGGCTCCCTGTAACAAGGTGACTGCCCCATACCATTACCTGTCTATTCTCCCACGATTCTCACCTTCCTGCCAGAAGAAAACATTGGGCTGCAAGGCACTGGGGTCCATGTTGGAGACAGCTACCAAGACATCCCGCAAGGTGGTGTTTCTGATTTCTGCAATCTCCTCCTTGGAGAACAGCCTAAACAGGGAGTGGGGAAGGCCGTTGCAGGGTTAGGAAGAGGATTTCAGTATGCCAGTGAATCAGGTCCAAGGACTCTTGTGAGGAAAGAGATGGGAGAGGATTGAAGGGTGCGGTGGGCCCCTGGAATCAAGACCTGTGGGGGTTATCTAAGATCAGGCAGAGGGTCTGGGGCCCCAGGCCCAGGTGACAGCTGAGGCAGGGCCCTGCCAGGCCTTACCCATTCCTAGTGTTCTCAAACCAGTAGCGATCACCATCCCGTAGCCTCACAAACTGGTCAAGAATGATGTTGCTGAATAGAGGTCCAGGGTCCCCATGGCTCTCCAGGAGTCCACCCAGGAGTAGTTCCAGCTTGGACAGGTCCTGGTTGTACAGAGCAGCAGTGGCTTCCAGCACCTGGAGCATCATGGGAGGTAACAGATGTGTGTGTGGAATCATCAGCAATGTCATCAGCAAAACTGCAGCACTAAGGTCAAGTGAGTTCATCTGTGTAGAGTATTTGGAACAGCACTGCCATAGAGAGTTTTAGCTGCAGTTACCTTGTGTATGTGTGTGTGTAAATGTTTTTGCACATGAGTGTGTGTGCATATAGATGACAGAGGTTGGCATGAATGTCTTCTTCAATCTCTTAAAGAGTAAGGTGGAAACCTTACTCTTTAAGATAGGGTCTCTCCCTAAACCTGAACTGACTGGCCAGTAAGGTTCAGGAGTCCTCCTACCTGTGCTTCCCTAGAACTGGGATCACAAGAACATCTCAGATGTTTATGTGGGTGCTGAAGATCTAAATTCAGGTCCTCACACTTGTGTGATAAGCATGTTATCAACGAGTCATCTCCCCACCCCCCAGCTGCCATTATTATTGTGTTGTTGTTGTTATTGACCTGGGGTTCCACTTTGGGGTTGAGGGCACTCCAGTTCTTAGGAGGCTCCAGTCCCAAGGCCAGCAGAGCCTGGCTATAGCTGGGCAGCCCCATATCTCGGCCACGTTGGATACTGCTAGCCACGTAGTCTGTACGAGAGAATCTGTCTGGGCCAGGCCAATAATCTGAAAAGAGACCAGAATTTGAGTCAGTCATCACAACCCTTTGTTGAATTGCAGCCTATGTCCAGCTGTCTAGAACTCTCCCCAGCCCCAGTCCCCAGCACACCTCTACATGGCACCAGTGACCTTGTTTGGTGTGGAGCCAAATGTCACCACGTGTGGTCAGGGGCAATTTTCCTAAAAAGATTTTCTAAGACTCAAGATAACTCTTGATACCAACCAGAAATTCCCTTCTCCTTGTCTCCCAAGTTTAAAACAGGACTGGATAAGAACCCTTAAGACAGCCGGGCGGTGGTGGCGCACGCCTTTAATCCCAGCACTTGGGAGGCAGAGGCAGGCGGATCTTTGTGAGTTCGAGGCCAGCCTGGTCTACAAAGCGAGTCCAGGACAGCCAGAGATATTCAGAGAAACCCTGTCTCGAAAAACCAAAAAAAAAAAAAAAAAAACCCTTAAGACCTAAGTAAATGCCAGAGCTGTGAAAAACACTCCCATGCCCACCATATTCAGGCATAGTCACCTTAAAATAAAAGCAGCACAAAACTATATATACATTGAGGAGGGGAGCTCAAATTTCAGTTTCTTCTGCCATCTGTTTGAAGTTTGTGAGTATATATCTGTATGCTTGCATCATGGATACCCTAGGTCTGCCTCCTGACTAACCCAGGAGAATCCTCAGCCTTCCCTGTCGGGCCAAACCCTCTGAGCTCACCTCTCAGGTCTTCAATCACTATCCTGTCCTCCAGCTCTGAAATCTGGGAGGCCATTCCCAGAAGCAGCTGATCCACTTCCTGGGCACTCTTCAGATTGGGATTCTGGAAGAAAATGTTACACTCAAGATTTTGGACCACAGTAGGACCTCAGGACAAAAGGCACTCAGTCAGTCCCAGACTTACATTCATTCTCTATCTATCTATCTATCTATCTATCTATCTATCTATCTATCTATCTCCCTGATTCTCTTGCTCTTTTCCTCTCTAGCTGTCCTTCTCTCCTCTCCTCCCCCTCTCCCTTACCTTTTCCCTCTCTATCTTGGTAGATTGCTCTCATTTTGAGAGCAATCACGGTTCCTGCAGTAGTCTTGACTCAGCTTTCCAAGCAGCTAGGACAGCATGCACATTGCCCTGTGCCCAGTCACTTCCATATTCTCTTGAACAGTTTTCCCCAGATAATTTTCCCTGCCTTTTACTCCCTACTTAGAGCACAGATGTTCAAGAACCAAACTGTTACTCTTCCAAAAATTTATGGTAAGTGACTTTGACCCCCTACTCTCCGCCCCTGACCCCATACTAACCTCCCGAATCCAGTAGCTGTTGCAGACCCTGAGAGCTGGGGAGCTGCCAAAACCTTCTTTGGGAAATTTCCGGAAATGACAGCTGGAGTTTCTGAAATGGGGTGCCAAAAACACAATGAAGGAATTCAGGGTAGCAGCTAAGATTGTGAGTGAGGTGAGCATTTCTTGAGGCTGGCCAAGAGCAAAGGATGACCCATGAGCTTTCTTGAACATTGCTGGAATCTGACGATAGAGTGATCTCTATGACCCATGGGTGGTAGGAGATGAGAAGGTGCCCAGCTGCCACTCACACCCCACACTCGGCAACCACAATGCTGCTATTAGGAGAGCTGGGAGATTTCCTATGGAGCCCAAACCTCCCACCCCAGGGTCCTGTTTCAGTCCCCCAATTCTGCTTCTCTTCTGAATGAAGCTGTTGAGGGATGTGCAAGCCTACACCTACCTCCAATATTGTGTAGCCCCAACCAGCAGCCCTTCCCTTACCTCATGTAGACCCCTGGGGGCACCATGGTGGAGAAGAACTGTTCAGAGGCCACCACAAACTCTGGAGAGATGCTGGGGTCCATGAAAGGGTGGTACCCTACATGAAGACAGGTACCTTACTTTGCACTCTGGCATCACACAATGTAATTTTCTTTCTTCTATGGATCTTCAGCTTAGATGCCCCCCCTCTACACCTCCTCTCCCATACCTGAATATTCTGGGGGTGTTTTCTGCAAGAAGCTGGGCAACCATTGGTATAGGGCAATGTTCTGAAAGTTAGAGAGGGGAAAGGCAATATTGGACTGAGCATTTGGGGAAGGAAGAGTTAGGTGCAGAGATGAGGACCAGGCACAGACAGTTGTGGGGGAAGAAGGGGCAGGCAACTAAATTATAATCACAGGTGAAATCATATATGAGATATATATCCTATATATAGGCAATCTATTATCATATATATGCATATGTACACATATACAAATATACGGGAACACACACACACACTCCCATTAACCCCTCTGAGAATAAGGAACTTCTTGGAAGGGGATCTAAGAAAGAGGCATTGTCCAAGACCTGGAAGCCTTGTTGGTGGAGCAGCGCCTCCGCAGACCCAGCACACAGGTGGACACCACTCACCTGGTAGGTGGCAATGACCCTCTTGCGCGCATGCTGGAACAGCTCCTCATCCCCCCAGTGCGGGTGCTCCTGAGCCAGCCTCCTGGCACACAGGTTGTGGTAACGAAACCACAGCAGGCCCAGTGCCTGCAGGAAGGGCTCCCTGTTCCCACGCTGGGCCCCGAAGGCTGCATCCATGTGGGGAAGCAGGACAGGAACAGGAGATGGGCAACAGGCAGGGGAGCCCAGACCCACGGGGAGGCCCCTCCCCCAGTAGGCCCCCCAAGCTGCCTGGTGCCTCCAACCCTGCCCCTCGTGCTGGGAACCTGAAGCCTCACCATACTGCCCCTGCGGCCCGCCCTGCCCCGTGGCGGGGTCCGGTGCCATCCACATGAGCAGAGAGTCCTGGGAGTCCCGCGGGAAAGCAGGGTCTGACCCTGAAGCCAGCTGTCCTCCAGAGAAGCTCCTCAGTGTGTCACTCCAGGAGTGAGAGGAGCCATAGATGGCGCTGCCATCCAGCCAGCCGGTCACCTGGTTGGTCTGCAGGGACATGCTGGTGAGCAGGGTCAGGGGGACCAGGCAGGTGCCTGCGGGTGGCAGAGAGCCTCATCCTGCCCAGTCTTCCCAGTCAGACCCCAGGCCTCCAGCAGGTCTATCCGCAGACCCCCACCTCCCGCCTGCCTTTGGCTGCCTGGCCTCACCAGGTCCCTGGGGTTGCTGGGGCTCTGTCCAGTCTTGGGGTCCCAGCGGCTCCTCTGAAAGGGCAGCACCACGTCTCCAGTCTTTTGGGGGTCAAAAACAGGGTCCCCACGAGGGATGTAAATGTTGAGGAACTCTGCGGGGCATCCTGGTGTTTCCACACTCACCAGGTCCGAGAGCACGTGGTAACCTGGTTAAGAGAGCAAAGCAGTCAGTAGATCATCTGGTCCTGCTCTCATTAGGAACAGAAAGGCCTCTGAATTGTCAGGGCATAGAGGTCAGAGCACAAGC
Organism: Lophiomys imhausi; assembly: GCA_907164525.1. Classification (NCBI taxonomy): domain Eukaryota; kingdom Metazoa; phylum Chordata; class Mammalia; order Rodentia; family Muridae; genus Lophiomys; species Lophiomys imhausi. The sequence continues at coordinate 1,543,730 of CAJQZJ010033726.1, forward strand.
TCCAAAGCCTCCTCTTGGGCTTCTCCTCTGTGAGCCTTGATCTTCTAGTACTCCAACCTGTACGTGCCAACACTGTTACGAAAAAGAAAAGAATGATATGATTAACAAGCCCCCTTCACCTTTGTGTCAGTCATTAGAATCTAGAGGAGAGCAGTGGCCAGGGCACCCAGTTTCTAAGAATTCTAGTAGGGGCCCAATGGTATCTTGGTTTGGAATAAGGTGTAAGAGAAAGATCCCCACATGGCAGCCAAGTCCTCAACGATATAGCAGAAGCGCGTCTTGGAAAATGTTCTTTTTCTGCAAGTTGCGGTGGGGCTCTTGGGGTCCTTTCCCTGGGCATTCAGAGTTCCAAATCCATCCTGGTTTCCTCTTTCTGTACTCACCAAAGAAGACCCCCAGCACTGTGCGGTTGTGGAGTGAGGCCAGCCCTGCTCTGCCCTGGGTGACAGCATCACTTAGCCGGCGAGGGTTGGGCAGCAGCGGCTCCTCCAGAGCCTGATAAACACCGTCAGCATAGTTAGCAGGCACAAGGCGCTGCAGCCGCGAGCCTGGAGGTGGAGAAGTGAGCTGACTCAGGCTCTCTCTCTCTCTCTCTCTCTCTCTCTCTCTCTCCCTCTC
>CAJQZJ010033726.1:1544447-1569915 GCA_907164525.1 Lophiomys imhausi
ATACATAAATACAATGTATTTTCACCATATCCCTTTCCCTCCCTCAACTCCTGTGTCCCCCATTCCCTTCAAATTCATGTCCTATTTTTCTCTTTCTTTCCCTCCATCCCTCTCTCCTTTTCTCTCTCTCTCTCTCTCTCTCTCTCTCTCTCTCTCTCCCTCTCTCCCTCCCTCCCTCCCTCCCTCCCTCCCCCCACTCTCATCTCCTAGTCCCAGGAATGCATAAGAATGTGGTGTGAATGCACTCCTGAGGGTCGCCCAACTCCTCTCCCCACACTCCAACTGCATGCCACTCTGCGCAGAACCCAGGATTTACCAGCCCCACCACGCCTGTGGTACTTCAGGTTGTTGAACCAGCCATCATAGCGCTGTACTTCCCAAGGCAGTGAGGGTGCGTCCTGGCCACCTGTAGGAACAAAGAGCCTTCCTTTCACTTAGCACCAACCTCCCAGAGATCTCCTCCGTGAATCGATGGGCTTAGCGTCCTTCCCCAGCTGGCTAAGCCCTCCCAACCAAACTCTATTTCAGCCCTTCCACCTTGTGGAGGCAGTCAGAAATCTTCCAGCTCACTAACCCGACCAGAGATAGATCAGCTTTTCCAGCTTCCAACCGCCTGCACCTTTCCCTTTCCAAACTCCCATGGGACATTGTCTTTCAGCTCAAGGCTTCTTCTACTGACCTGTTGGACCCAGGGGTCCAGTCAGCAGAGCGCCCAGGAACACTAGTGTCTTGGGGCTTACTGGAAGCATGCTGCTCCTGCAGCCTGGAGGTGGGAGGTAGTGTGTGAAGAACACTGGTACTGGAAGAAGAACGTAAAAGTATTACTCAGATCCTACATCTTCATGACTTGCTTTCAGGGACAACCTGGGACAGACAGTATTGAGACTGACCCCACCCTAAACCTGTCTGAGTGCTGGTTTCAAGGACATGAACATCCCCGGCAGGAGTCCTTTGGGGTGTCTAATCTCTAGCAGGACTGTCTCAGCCTCCCGGGGCTTTGTTCCAAAACCCGCTACTCTCAATCCAATTTCCCACATACTGCTTCTCCAGGAGGGTGATCAAAAAGGGGGGGAGGCTAATGAACTGAGTACCAGGGACCCGCAGCAACCTCATCCTCAGTCTGCAGTGAATGCGCGTGTAAAGGGAAGAGGGGCTAGGAGACCCAACCTTTGGTGTAAGGCTCTGGTCCGGGTCAACGACTTCCGTGTTCTTGGAGATTTTGTTTCTTTGCTTCCTGCCCGCAGCTCCAAGACTCTTCACCCTTCCTGGATGCAGTTTTACCCTTCTGTCGCCGCAGGTGTCAGCTCTCGCCACTGCTGTAGGTGTGAATGTGTCGATCAGAGGCTCGGTCTCGAGATAAGGAGCGAGATTGCCGTTATTTGCATGTCTCCGCCTCTCGTTTGCATGATCGGGTCTAGACACCTCCCCTGCTAGCTGCAAACACTCCTATAAAAGTGGGGTCTGCGTTTCTTTGCCAACGCTGCTTGAAGCCGCAGAACCAGGAAAGAGAGCTTCAAGACATCCTGCCTCCGAGCTTCTTAGGAGAGCCGCAGGGCTCAGATTTTCTTTCTCTCACCCCAGCTTGCTGCCAGAGTGCAGTTCTCAAACCTCTTGCAAGATGACTGCCTGGGACGGGGTGATGCCCTTTTATCCCCAGCCCAGGCATGCCGCCGGCTTCAATGTCCCGCTGCTCATTGTCATTCTAGTATTCTTGTCCTTGGCCGCCAGCTTCTTGCTCATCTTGCCTGGGATCCGTGGCCACTCGGTAAGAGGGTACTCAAAGCTCTCCTTAGAGAGGGTCTAGAAGATCATATTGTGGGGGTAAGAGAGCGATATGGGGAGCATTTCTCGGAGATTTCAGACAGACAAGATTAAGGAAGATTCTCCATGAATAGCTAAGCCGAGGATTAGCAGGAGCAAATTCAGAAGTCTGGTGCAATGGGAGACTCTTCCCAAGGAGAGAGCCAGCCCTAGTCTAGGACATCCTGTGAAGACACTCCAGCTGCCTTATTTTGGAGGCTGCTGCAGAAAGTGGGAACAAGCCCAGTAGACCTGGGATTCAGTCCAGGCTTTGGGTGCTGTCAGGACCCCTCACCTCTCTCTGAATGCCACAGCACCCCTGTCCTGTGCTCTGGACAACAACCTTCTGGCCAAGAGGATGGATGGACTGCTGAGCTTCCCTTACTGTCTTGAGTTAAAGACTCAGAGGGCTCCACAGAGGATTCAAACAAGTAGTCAGCAGGAGAAATTCCCTTAAACACTCCTAGTCCCCCAGATCCTAAACTGTACTTTGTTTCAACTTTGAGAAGACCTTTTGTGTGTGTGTGTGTGTGTGTGTGTGTGTGTGTGTGTGTGTGTGTTGATCTTTGTTGGTTTGGGGGAACTGGTACCTCTAGAAATATGTGCAGTTCCTCTTCTTTAATTGACTACCAGGCCATGGGGCCTCCCTCTTCTGGGAGAGGCGATCCCTACCTGCCTTGCACTTCTGAACTCACTGAGCCTCACCAAGCCATGATTGAATTAGAGGTGGAGAGCAGGCGCCAGGCAGCTGGGGGTATAAAGGTGGTCAGAGAGTGCCAGTCCAGGTAGACCTGGAAATAGGACAGGGACAATGGTCATGGAAGCACATGACCAGAGGATATCAGAAATGTCATTGGCTTAGAGGAACTTGAAGGAAAAGCATGGATGACAACGGCCTCAAAAGGTCAGAAATGCAGTGGAGTGGGGTCAAGGGAAGTCTTGAGGATAGTTTGGCCAGTACCCAAGCCTGACCCTGTCTATCTTTTTCTACAGCGCTGGTTCTGGTTGGTGAGAGTTCTTCTTAGCCTGTTCATAGGTGCAGAAATTGTGGGTGAGTGTATGGTGCAACTTGTGGGGAGAGGAGCTGGAGGAGGGAAGGAGCTACACTGAGAGATAGAGAGCTAGTGTGGTTCCCTGGTCCCTCTTCCACTTTGCACTGGCTTCTAGCACCCTTTACTGCTCTTTTGCTGTGGGGACAGTCTCTTACTATGTAGCAGAGGCTGACCCTGAGGAGTGCTTACGTGCCCAGGTATCCCCTACTTCTGCCACTGTGCTTGGTGAATGTCCACTATCCTGCCCTTATCACATCCATCCCTGCTCCCACCACCGGGGCCCCTAATTCCCTCTTCTCACTTCCACCCTCACCCACATGTCAATGTGTGTATCTCCCCAAAGCTGTGCACTTCAGTGGAGACTGGTTCGTGGGGAGAGTGTGGACCAATACCTCTTACAAAGCTTTCAGTACAGCCCGTGTTCAAGTCCAAGTCGGTCTGCACGTGGGGCTGGTGGGCGTTAATATCACACTCAGAGGTGAGGACGTTGGGGCAAAGTGGGCTCTTGGGGCTGGGCGATCTCATGGTTAGGGGCTGAGTGATCCCATGGTTAGGGGCTGACTGCCAAGAGATGGTTTTCAACCTGTGGGCCACAACCCTACTACCCTTTCACAGGTGTCGTCTAAGACCACCCAAAAACACAGATGTTTACATTACGGTGTCCAGGAACTTCCTAATTTGAGAACTGTGTTAAAGGATCCCTTCACATCCCTCCAGCTCAGAAAGCCTTTGATTTGATTGGATTTGTGTTTCCCTTTCTCTTTCCCGACAGTCGTCCAACCCTTAGTTTCCTATCTGAAATCTGAAAGTACTTAAGTTTCCGGGTCCCTGGCCTTGCACAGTGCCATGACCCCACGGCTTCCCGCAGGAACACCAGTTCAGCAGCTGAACGAGACCATCGACTACAATGAGCGTTTCACTTGGCGTCTGGACGAAGACTACACCAGGGAGTACGTGGAGGCCCTGGAGAAGGGACTGCCAGACCCGGTGCTCTACCTGGCCGAGAAGTTCACACCCAGCAGTCCTTGCGGACTGTACCACCAGTACCACCTGGCCGGCCACTACGCTGCGGCGACGCTGTGGTGAGCCTGTGCTGGGGATGGGGCAGGGTGCGCAGGAGCCGGAGGGGAGGGAGCGGCCTCGGGAACTGCGAGCTGGAACTGCAGCCCCGCGGGCAGGGTGGGCAGGGTCGGCGGAAGAGCTGCAAAAAACGGTGGGAACTCATGTCCCAGCCACCGCGGAGGGCGGGGATGCAGGGACCCTCTCTCCCCACCCCCACCCCCACCCCGCTCATGGCGCGTCGCCTCGGTCCCTCGCAGGGTGGCCTTCTGCTTCTGGGTCATCGCCAACGCGCTGCTCTCCATGCCCGCCCCGCTCTATGGAGGCCTGGCTCTGCTCACCACCAGCGCCTTCACGCTCTTCGCCGTCTTTGCCTTCGCCTCCGTCTCCAGCGTGCCGCTCTGCCACTTCCGCCTGGGCCCCGCTGCCCTCACGCCTCACTACGGCGCCGCCTTCTGGGTCACGCTGGCCACCGGTGAGTCCTGGGGGGACGCTGGCCACCGGTGAGTCCTGGGGGACGCTGGCCGCCGGGATGTGTGGAAAGGGCGTGCGCGGTCCGGCCTACAGAATGAGCTCTTCCATTTAATCTGTTCGTCTCCACTGCCGGCAGGAAGTGGGCTGTGTGTGTAGGAAATTCCAGGGATGGCTCCAGATGGTGGCAAGGAGCGCCTGCGCCCCTGACATAGTCTCATTCTCTCTCTCTCTCTCTCTCTCTCTCTCTCTCTCTCTCTCTCTCTCTCTCTCTCTCTCTCTCTCTCTGTGTGTGTGTGTGTGTGTGTGTGTGTGTGTGTGTGTGTGTGTGTGTGTGTGTGTTTCCGCCCTCCGGTGCAGGCATCTTGAGCCTCCTCCTCGGAGGGGCTGTGGTGATTCTCCACTACACTCGGCCCAGCGCTCTTCGCTCCTTTCTGGACCAAAGTGTCAGAGACTACAGCAGCCAGGCGAAAGGGAACTCGCCCCTCGTCCTCAACAACCCGCAACACAAGCAATTTGGGAGCCCAGACGTCAACATTACCACTATCCTGTGAAGAGAACTAACTCCGGATTCCGACTCCTCCTTGGGGATTTCGCGGAGCTGAGGACAGTGTTAAGGGCGCCGCGTGCCAGCAGCTCTGCCACATCTGGGAGACTGCGTGCCCATGCAAGAGGACGGGGGGAGCCCCCGATGAGCCCTTTGCTCCAGAGAATGAATTTTTCTGGAGAGCTGTAAATAAACTCTTTTGTTTTGTTTTTTCAAAATTCCCTCGCCCATCAGTTTCCTTGGCTTCTCTTGGCCCTTGGAGCTACACAACCTCTAGAAACTAGGCTAAGGGATAGTCTAGTACCGTTCCTTCTGGTGCTGAGACGCCAGAGAAACGCAGTTCCGGGAGAGGCGCGCCCTCTGGTGAGGCTTGAGAAGAACCGACAGGCACCTGCATCTTCGTGAGCTGCCCCTAGGGGTGATAACAGTCTGCCCAAATCTCTCTTTACTAACCAAACTGAATGTATTGGGAACATTAAGATTTTGGTGTTAATTCACTAATTCTTTCCAGACGTCTTCTTTTGTGTTTGTGCCTGAGAACTAAGAGAGAGGTCAGGAAGGGATAAAAATATAAATCCTGGGCATCTGCAGAGATGGTTCAGTAGTAGAGCACTGGCTACTCTTCCAGGGTATTGGGGTTGGGATCCTTACACCCACAACGCGACTAACAACTGCATGTAACTCCAGTTCCAGGGAATGTCTGCAACGCCCTTTCCTGGCCAATGCAGGCACTACATGCAGGTGACGCACAGACACGCAGGCAAAATATTCATACACGTTGTATATGCTCTGGGAATTTTTTAAAAAGGTTTTCCCCCAAGTCCTATAATCTTACATAGCATATTCGGGAACTGAAGGTCAATCAGATTGTGGCCCACCACCAGTCAGCGTTAGAACTAGAACAAGATGTTTGTCCTGCCGATGAGATCCAGAGGTCACACGAACTGTGAAAGCAACGGAAAAAAAAAAAAAGAAAAAGAAAAAGAAAGGGTCCCAGAAGCAAGAGGTGGGAGCTGACGGCACCTAGTGCCCAACGTATTTGTTATGAGAGAGATGTTGGCACCTTGAAGAGGCAAAGTATCCAAGAAAGTGATTTCTGTACAGAAATGAGAGGCACCCCTGCGCAGACTCTCCATAACAGCAGAGTTTATGGGCATGTCTGACATCTGTTCAGAATCTTGGGGTTTTTGCTCATTTATTTTTCACATTAGTAGGTTGGGTCTCCTTATTCTTTTACATCTGGGCATCTGGTACAACCCAAACCCATTTTCTGGGCAGTTCTGGTGATTTTATGGGAGTTCCAATGAGATCTAGATCCAGTCTGGAAACTCAGGTGGCCTCCAGTGGAGGAACACTACAGGGCACAGTCGGACTCTTTGAGATGTTCTTCCTTAACACATGCCTCAGAAGAAGCCTCTGGCATGGGAATGTCCTGGGGCTCAGGACTCTCAGCCATGGACCGGTAGCGGGGGCTCAAGAGCCCCCCTTCCTCAGAACCCCACTCCAGCACTGGGTCCTCTGAACTCTGGTTGAAGAAAGCCTTCAGTCTGTGAGGTTGCATCTTGTGGGCCACTCCCATGACCAGGCCAAGCAGAATACACAGCAGTCCTGAGGAGGAAGGTGACATGTGTCTTGGCTTAGTTCTACTAAGTCCTTCCAAGATGATCTTAGAGTGCCAGAAGAACTCTAAGGGAGGTCTGGTTCCCTGCCTTAGAGTAACTGGAATTCGTAGAGCTGACTGAATGTCCTAGGGTCTATATTGCTGACCTGGGTTTATTGTCCTGAATTTTCATACTCCAAGCTGAGGGAAAGGAAGAAGGTGAAGAAGACAGAATGAAAATAGGGATAGATGGGAATGAAAGGGGACAATGAAGGCAACATGGGTGAGTAGATGGAGCATGGTAGGAGAGAAACAGTAGAACAGGTTGGCTTAGGGCATTTGGGGTAGGCTGAGGTGAGGACATGCATGAGCGCTAGGGAAAAAATGAGAACATGGTTAAGGGGACACACAAGTGGAAGGTTTGGAGGACTTGCATAAAGACAGTCAGAGGACAAAGGATGGGACAGAGAAGGCACAGGGAAGTGATAGATGAGGAGAGGAAAGCCAGAAAATGGATTTAAGAAGGCTAGGGCTCCAAAAGAGTCACAGACATCTTGAGCTCTAAAAGCAGACCGTCCGTCCCACCCACATGATAGGCCTTCACCTCCACCCAAGCCCTTATCTTCAGGGGAGGGTCTCACCTGTGGCCAATGTGATCCAGAAAGCAGGTCCATTGTGAGTGCTCAGCACAGCAGTGCCCAAGCGCAGGGGGCAGGGTGCCATAAGTGACGTGGTCATGGAGAAGAAGAGCAGTGCCAACAGCTGGAAGAGGCCAGTGGCCAGCACCATGTGGCTGCCATAAACCAGTACCGGCATAGACAGCATCACATTGGCCAACAGCCAGCAGAGGAATGCCACCCTAGAAAGCCAAGATGCACTGAGGGCTGGCCCAGGCACTTTTACCTGATAAGAGGATTGGGAGCCCAGGTAGAGGGTGTCCCAAATATGCGAAGGAGGTAATCTTGCCTGTGGGCTTCCCAAGCAAGAACTAAGGTTACTGATGCCAGCTACTCCCACTCAGGATTTTCCCTTGAGTGGAAACCAGATAGCTAGAGAAATCTGTTTCTGAATTTAGGCCAGTAGCGTCTGTCCCATCCTGTATCCGTGCTCACCACAGCATGGCTGAGGCATAGTGTCCTGCCAGGCGGTACTGGTTGTACAGGCCACACGGACTTCGAGGGGTGAACTTCTCAGCCAGGTACAGCACTGGGTCTGGAAGGCCCTTCTCCAGTGCCTTAGCATACTCCTCTGCATAGCTCTCACCCAGACGCCACGTGAACTCCTCGTTGTAGTTGATGGTTTCATTCAGCTGCTGCTCTGGGGTCCCTGAGGAACAGGGTGTTTTTTAGGAAGCCAAGCACTAGATTGGGCCACTCACCTTGAGTGGGGGTTCATTCACACCAGGCAGAAGGCCAAGAGCTGGCAGATGACAGAGAAAACAGCTCTCCTACTCCCTCAGCACCTACACTTCTGCCAAGCTCCAGTGTGCCCCCCACAGAATACACAATACATCTCCTTCTCTTTCTTTCCTTTTTTTTTTTTTTTTTTTTTTTTGGAGACAGGGATTCTGTGTGTAGCCCTGGCTGTCCTGGGCTCACTCTGTAGAACAGGCTGGCCTCGAACTCACAGAGATCAGCCTGCCTCTGCCTCCTCCGGAGTGCTGGGATTAAAGGCGTGTGCCACCACCCCCAGCACATCAATACATCTCAAAGACACAGAGCAGAGCCTTCCCTCCTTCCCTCCCAAGTAAGACCCTCACCTGTGAGTGTGATGTTGACTCCTCCGAGCCCAATCTGCAGTCCCACGTCCACGCTGACCCACTGGGGACTGAAGGCTTTGTATGTCGTGTTGGTGTTGACTTGGCCCACAGACCACTCAGAACTGAAATTCACAGCTGGGATGGATTGGGGAGTTGCCACTCAGAAAGGTCTGGGCATTCCTGGGTTAGTCAGAATGAGAGCTACAAGGGCTCCATGTCTGAACTTGTCATAATTGTATACCCATTTTCTATCCCACGTTTGGCTCCTACTAAGTCTGTCAACCACTATTGTAGGATGAAGGAAAGGCTCTAAAAGTTTCCATGTTGGTGCACTGCTTACCCCTTCCAGTCCATTTAGGGACAGCCCACTCTCAGCTGGGTAAGGAAGCATTAACACAAACCATGACAGACAAACACAGACAAACTTCAATAAAAGTAGTCTGTCTTTCCCATTTCCCTAATTGGTGAAGCCAAACAAGCAACACCCCTCCCCGCCCCTCCTCCCAGAGTCCTCCTTCCTACATTCATTATGGCCCAAATAAAATGTTAGGAAGATTACAAAGATGCATCCTGCAGGGCTTCCCTGACCCACACCTCTCAGGGCAAGGGTAACAGTAAGATTCTAAAACCATGGTGAGAGAGGTATGTGGGCTGGATCTGGAACCCACCCTGAATCAGTGGCCACTATGGAGAGACAAAAAGAAGAGAGGCAGGCCACAAAGACAGAGGCAGCTACCCAAGTCTGTGGCATTTGGCACTCACCCAGGATCACAGCCCCGATGAATAAGCTGGTCACCACCCGTAGCAGCCAGAACAGTCTCTGAGTCAGAGTGGGGTGGGTTTAGTAGGCATAGGCCTCCCTCCAAGTTCACCCTTCCTCTCTCTACTATGGGGAGGGGCAGGGGCTCTACAGCTGAGCCTCTTTGGCCAGTGAGGATCAGAGTGTCTGGCACAAAGTCCTACTCAATCTGTTGGTTCAGTGAGTGGGGAGCTCTGCACTAGGGTTGGTAGGTAGTGTGGCTTTCTCAGCACTGGGGTTCCTTCCTTGAGTCTGCATCTAGACAGAATCTGGACCCCTCACTGTTGAAGTCTCTCTGGGGCTGGAGTCTGCAGGGCTGGGTTTGTTCCTTACCATCTTCCCACGGATGCCAGGCAGGATGATGATGAAGGTGACCAGTACAGTCAGGAAGATGGTGATGATAACAGCCAAAGTCGTGTCCATCGGAAATATTGGCTTGGGACCAGCATAGAAGGGCAGTATGTGTCCAAGAGCAGCCATTTTGGTGGGGGTGTGCAGGGGTGCTGATGCTGCAATGATAGGCGTTCATTGAGAGCCCTCTGTGTACCAAACACAACCATGGGGCTGGGGATGCTCCAAAGACTAAACTGACCCAGGTCTGTCATCTCTGAGGCCCATTTTGTAGGTCCCTTCACCACCCTTACTGCCATTCTACTGTCTTTCAGCCATCTTTCTCCCTGTCTTTTGGCTGTGTGACAGATTTAGGATCTCGACAATCAGCTTCTGCTGCCCTGTGCTCCCTTCCTAACCACTCAGTCCTCTAGATCAGTGCCATCATTACCCTTGCGGCATTTTGTTTCTTCTGGGAATACTGGAGAAAAAGAACTGCCTCTTGTTTCCCCCAGGCTTTAGCACAGGCAGATCCCAGAACATGAAAAGAGCTCTATTTACTATCAAACAAAGCCATAAGAGTAGGAGATGGTACAGATTAGGAAAAGTTTGCCTTTTCTCATTAGTCTCCAAAGGAACAAAGGCCAACAAGCTGCTAAGTGTACAGTACAACGACATCAATGGGGGGTGAGGGGAGATCCCCACACCCAGCACTGCCCAGCAACCTGGCTCCTGGGACTGGTGATTCCAGAACAACCAGAATTAGCATTGCCGGAGTACCTGCCCTCCATCAGGCACAGTGCTGGGACAACACACCATACTATTTCATGCGTCATCAACATAGGCCCTTTTCTTCCATTCACACCCCCCATGGGGTATTTCAGATCGAATACTGGCTTTCATCTTCTCTACCCGTTGCTTGATTGATCTTAGGGCTTGTTTACTCTTGTCTGTCCCTTTATACACAGGATGTTAGTAAGATGATACCTGGCCGTTTCCTCAGCTCCTAGACAGAATTATTTGCAAGACACACTGATATTTCACAGGTCATGATGAAAGAAAGTACTGCCAATTAAACCATAACAGCCTTTGTTGGTAAGATGTACCCCTCAACTTTAGAGATATCAAAATCAGGGGTGAAAGAAGAACCCTAGAATCGCTGTCCCAGTTCTGTTCATTCTTCTAAGTGTGATCTGTACTGGGGCCTCAGATTACCCAGGAGAACCTGTGATTTAATTTGAGCAGGGGGCGTCTTGTTAAACGGGAAGGTAAAGCAGTGGCTTTGGAGTCACACAGCTCCACAGGGCTTGAATTCTGCCTCTCTTTTGCAACTTCATCTCCATTCAGTTTTACTGAATAACAGAACTAATAATGTTTGCTTCAGGGTGTCATTATGAGAATGGAATTGGGTATGGAAAGTGCGAAGAATACTATGGGCAGCAAATAGAGAGAGCACTATAGTACAGGCAAAGAGACAGGGAGACATACAGTTTAGCTTTTAATCCTGTCTCTTTTTTTCAGTCTTGATTTTTAATATGAAAGCTTTGCTTTCTTCTTAAGCATTCAACTCTTCCAGCCCAGAGGAATACCCGTCTTCTCTGCAGCTCTGCAGCCCCTCCTGGGCTCTCCCCACCACTGCCTTCTGTCTGATCACCTCAACATCAGTCACCCTCGCACCCTCATAGTTTTTCATTCTCTGCTGGGGCCTTTTCCCAAGGATAGATTCAAGTTTCTCCCAACTTGGATCACAAAAGAAAGAAATTTTCTTGATCTCCTCACTCTCACTTGGTCTGTCCTACTCTCTCCTTCTCACAGCCAGGATTTTTGACAGAATAGCCTGTGCTGGTGTTTCCATATCTTTATCTATTCCTTGTCTCCTTGACCCATTGTCTGTGCTGGTGTTTCCATATCTTTATCTATTCCTTGTCTCCTTGACCCATTGTAACCTAACTTTTCTGAATCCTTAACTCTAGCATTACCTCACTAAATAAACTAAAGGGAAAGTCTTGCTTTAAAAAAAAAAAAAACCTTTTAAACTTGTGTTATTTGACACTTCAGAACACATCTTATTTCTTGAAACTTACTCTTCAGTTTCATACCACCATGTTTTTCTGGTTCTCCTACCATTGGCCTCCCCATGTAAGCTCCCCCTTCTTCCTCTCTATTAAACATTTATGTTGCTCAGGATTCTATCTTGATTGTCTTCCTGTAGTGTCATTCATTTCCCTGGATAGCAGGCATGGAGGTGTACCACAGGTTGAGGCAATGGAATTGAGAGTTCCAGGCCAGCCTGAGCTGTCTGGTAAGACCCTCTTTCAAAAACAAAGCAAAACAATACTTAGGTGATCTCATCTGTTCTCGTGGCTTATAGTTCTCAGATGTCTCTCTGACCTCCAAACTCAAAAGGACCGAATACCTCATGAATCTTTCCACTTGGATGTCTCTTTGAAGTCTCAAATTTAGAAGGCCCCAAGTGGAATTCTCTGCTACTCCATCTTTATTCTATTTTCTTTTCTTTTTAGCTTCACCACCACCTGGTAATCAAAGATGCCAGGACCAGATTTACAACCCCACCACCACCGTGTATTTCTTGAAATTATTCATTGGTTGCCTTCTCTACTACCTCTGACCACTTTAGTCTCATTCTCTCCTCTTGCCTGGTGCAAGAATAACTTTTCTAATTAACAAATATGATCATTTCACTTCTCTGCCCTGGGTATAATCAAGTTTTCTTGCTATCACATATAAAGTGCTTTATGAGCAGTACCCTTCTTAGATTTTCAGTTTGGGTGTCATGCTCCATGACTGACATGCTTTGCATGTGCTATTTCCTCTACCTGGAGTATTCTACCTCTGGCAAACGCCTCTTCTCACTTCAAGTTTCAGCCCATTTTACCTTCTCTGTGAAGTTCCCTCTAATGCCACTGGGCCAATGGGAAGGTTCTGTACTCTATCATTCCTGTCATGTTTTAAGCATATCTCCATAATCACAATAATTACTGTACTCCTTCTCTTTGAACATTTGTCTTCCTTTTAGACAGAGTCTCCTTGAGGGCAGAAATTTAATCTTCCCATCTTTGCATCATCTGCATGTAGCATATTCTAATCAAACTCTGGATCAAAATAATGAATATAAATGAATTCTTTCCACAGGTGTCTCTTTCTAAGTCTTCACACAAAAGGGAGCTGTGCCCCTCATTCCCCACACTACCCTCTCACTCACAGCAATGGAGTGCCACCAATACAAGGCTAAAAGCTGCACAAGAATGGTCTGATGAACCTGACCTACATTTAGTAATCTCAAAAAAAAAACTGTCTAGAAAGGCTTGTCCAATAGCTAGAGTCTCTAAGAACTGTAAAGAAGCAAACGTAAAATGTTTATATTTAGTTGAGCAAGAAGCATACATGTTAAACTTAGCTAAAAATGTATAGGTAAAGGTCTATTATTTTCAGGGGCTGGAAAGATGCCTCAGAGGTTAGATGAGAGCATTTGCTGTTTTTGCAGAGGACCTGGTTTCAATTCCTAACAACTGCATAGTGGCTCACAACTGTCTGTAACTCCAGTTCCAGGGGATCTAGTGCCCTCTTCTGGCCTCTGCAGCACCAGTCAGGTACTTGGTACATTGGCGTACATGCCTGCAAAACACTCATACACATAAGTTTTTTAATTAAAAGGAAACTACTTTTAAATAAAATAATAATAACATTTTCTTTTTAAGTGTTTATATTTATTTGTGCATGTGTGTGTGTGTATACATGTACTTCCTTCCCATGGCATGCAGATGGAAGTGAGAGAGCATCTTTGTGGAGTTCGTTCTCTCCTCTTATCTTCATGTGGGTTCTTAGGCTTGAACTCAGGTTGCCAGGCATAGGCAGCAAGTGCCTTTGCCAGATGAGCTGTCCTGCTGGCCTAGTTATATTTATTATAAGGCACAAGATTTTTTTGTTATAGTGAATATTTTTATTTATGACACCCAAACTGAAACCATTATATTTCTAAGAAAGCCTATATAAGAAAGGCTATACAATATAGAATGTCTTAGGTCTGAGTTAAGATACCAAGGAACAGACTGGAGAGATGGCTCAGAGGTTAAGAGCACTGGCTGTTCTTCCAGAGTCCTGAGTTAGATACCTGGCAACCACATGGTGGCTCACAACCATCTGTAGTGAGATATGGTGCCCTATTCTGGCCTGCAAGCATACATTTATTATACATAATAAATAATTTTTTTTAAAAAAAGAGGTGGCTGGGTATTTGGTGCATTCCTTTATTCCCAACACTTGGGAGACAAAGACAGGCAGATCTTTTTGACTTGGAGGCCAGCCGATCTATACAGCAAGTTGCAGGCAATCCAAGGCTATATACTATTTCTACTAATAGGAAAGGGAGAGGGAGGGGAAGGAGAAGAAGAAAGAAGACATGAATTAAGACAAAGCAAGAATGTTCATCGAAAGAACTCACTTTAGTTCTTTCTAATGTGAGAATTCAGCTAGTGAGTTGGCTCAGTGGGTAAACCACCTGCTGTCCAGCTGAAAATCCGAGTTTGATCCCTAGAAGCCACATGGTGGAAGGAGGAGCTGATTTCTAAAAGTTGTCTTCTGATGTCTGTACTCACGTCATAGGACAGGTGCATGCATGTACACACAAACACACACACACCTCAAATAAATGCGAAAAAATGAAAGAAGAATCCATATTATATGTCTGAATTCCAACAACAAGTATTCGCAACATAAGCAGATATTAACTAACTTAATGTGTCTCGGTCAGTGTCATACATTCTTAGGGTTCCTGTGCTTACTTTAATGAGAGGCTATAAACATTTTGTGAGCATAGCTCATCTCTATTATTGTGCTGTGTCAAAGAAACACTAACAAAAGGCTTTTTTTGTACATCAGGCACAGAAAGAACATTGTTAACTTATTTTCAATTCTCCAAAATCTGTTTTAAGGATGATTAGAACAAATGATATTTGGTGAATACAATTTGCCTTGTTTGGGCTCTTTTTCATTAATAGTTCGATTTCATGACTTAGATATTTATTTCTTTCTTTTCTTTTCTTTTCTTTTTTTTTCTTTTCAGTTTTTCAAGACAGGGTTTTTCTGTGTAACAGAACTCTGACTGTCCTGGACATGCTTTGTAGACCAGGCTGGCCTGGAGCTCAGAGAGATTGACCTGCCTCTGCCTCCGGAGTGCTGGGACTAAAGGTGTGTGGCACCACATCTGGATGACTTAGATATTTTTTACACTGCACTGCCTGGTGTAGTTAAAGCTAAATTTTCATGACTGATCTTAATTTGGTTTTATTATTATGCTAACAGGGCTTAAGTGTAAAGAGATGGACTGAAATCAAAAAGCTACAGGAACTTTTTTTTTCTGTAAAAACAAAGGCTTTTCCAACAAAGCCTGTGTTTCCCCGGGACCATCTTTCTCTCTCAGACTTGACAAATGGAGTCTGACAGTAGAATTGCTTCTAATCCAGCAAAATCTCACGTCAATATTAACTTCACCCCCTGGTCCCTTAGCTCACCACCATAAATGGTGTATACATGCTTTTTATACTGATGAACATAAGCAGGCACAAGACAGTCACACAACACCTACAAACTTAAAAACACAGACAGAAGGGAGCACTAGACTTCATCATGCTCGGTAACTGGAAACCTATAGTTTTTCATGGGGGCCTCTGTGGGTGCTTTCTCACTGAGAAGGGCCAGTTTCTTCACTTTGGAGAACTCTTTTCTGGCATGACCTGGAGAGCAGCCTTTAAGTACTAAAGGCTCCCGCCCCCACCCCACCCCCTGTATTCAGCAGGATATCAGACTTAGTTACATAGTCCTTACGTATAACAAGGTAAGATGGATTTCCAGTGTTTATATGACCGGTGGGTAGAGATAAAGTTAACAGTCTTGAAGAAAACCCAGAAAGCTCCAGTTCCATCATTCAGAGTCACGCGTTTGGTAGGTGCTCTGGAACCTCTCTCGGAGCCTCACAAGATTTTCTTCTCAAAGTCTTCCTCTGCCCACCGCCTCCCCCCCCCCACCCCGCTCCCCAGAGCCCGCAGAGTAAGGACTGCTAGCTCCCTACAACGGCAGCTTAGGGGACAAGCCTAACATTGTCAAGCACTCTGAGGGATGATGAATGGCTACCAGAATGAGATAGTTTATTTCTCCAATTGAAGTAAAGCCCATTAAAAGTTTACAGCTCTGGTTGGCTAAAGGGAGTCATTTTCAGGAACACCTATAGTCCTCCTTCCTAAGGAAGGTAGAGGGGTGTGTGTGTGTGTGGGGGGGGGAATTCCCCAGTGATGGCCTCAGGGATGGAGAACTGAGCAACCCAATCTACCCAGACTCCAGTTAAGAGAAATAAAGATTCAGTGTCCGCAAATCTTTAGAGCCTTAGGAAGCTCGCCTTGTCTTAATTTCTTGTCAAACTTTCTACCTTGCAAACTTGTTCTGAATTGGTCTGTGTAGATCCAAGAAGTGCGCCCCTAGGGGTTGGTACCGGAGCAGCACTTCAAGGTCTGAGCGCCTGGAAATCGCGGAGACTCTGCACCCACACGCGATCCACCTTTCCCTACCTTCCTCTCTTTCAGCTACTGTGGCACCTGGCGCCGCTCGTCTCTTCCTTTGGGAACGCACAACGCTCCTGGTCTGGGGATAGGGCCGGAACCGGGTCCAGATGTTGACGTCCTGTCTCCAAAACCGTGCACTTTGTCAGGCCAGAGTCCCTTCCAATTCCCCGTCCTTCTAACTCAATTGCGGACTAGGTTGTGACGCCCACAAACCCGGCCTGGTGTCTTCTCCGCCTTCCATTTCAAGTCACATTCAGCTTCCTCGGCTCTGGCACTCCGCCCTCGGACAGGGGACGGGCTGGTGGGCTAGGACAGTGCTCCTGCGCCTGTGCCCCCTGCATCCACCCCGAGATCCCATTCCCTACCCATGCCAGCACCAAACCTAGCGACGAGGCTCTCAGGACGGTGAGACCTAGGAGGTCCCACCGGGAACCCTGGTTACCCAGACGTACAGGTTTTGGGGACCGATGGATACCTAGCTTTGGCGCCAGGTCTGATCTGTGGGTGAATGTTGGATGGTTATCTTTTAGAGCCCTGGCCCTGACTGTGAGGATTTGGGGAGAGCTCTCCTGCCCCGCACCTTCTCTGTCTTCCACCCTCCTCCCTAGCGCCTTACAACTTAGGGTGGGACACTTGCTCTTCCCGCCTCCCAAACGGCCACACTGAATCCTCCGCACCGCAGGAGCCCTGCATCCTACAGGGTCTCACCTTTCACGCTCGGGTCCTCTGGCAGAGTCCCGGCGGGTCCCGACGCCTGCCTCTATCCCGCCCTATTGTGCCCCGCCCCAGAACTGGGACGCGCTGCCCGCTCTTCACCCCCGAGCCCCGCCCGCCCCGACTCAGAACTAGAGAGGCAGCCAGAACCGAGCGGGCTACAGCGAACCCGGAGCCAGGCCGGACCAATTCGCAGTCCCAGGCTGGAGCGACCAGAGGCTAAGGTCAGATCCCAGTTTTTCTCCTGGCCCACGGGAGTGAGTGATCCGAGGGAGTGGGCTCTAGGGGCGGGGGCAGCGGAGAAAGGAGCAACGGTGGGGCTCCTTTTGTGCGAAACTGGAATTATAGCCTCGTGTTACCTCCAATATTTCCCCAAGGCCAATAGAGACCTTGCTAAGGCCTGAGCTCAGCACACCAACGTTTTGTAAAACCAGGGTCATCTGGTCCTGAGAATGTTGAGTGACCTAGTTTGTTTGGGCCTAGAGGGTTTCTTGGCACCAGCACATCATGCCAAGGAAAGACTTTGCTAGTCTTAAGTATATAGGAGTTACTCCCTGCCCTTCTTCAGGTTGGAATCTCTGTGGCTTTAACTCATCTTACTGTCACTCCCACCGCGGGACCAAAAGAATCACTATTCTAAGATTTTGCTTTGGAACAATGGCTATGTGGGGCAAGAACCAGGCGGCTTATATTCTCTCCGATTCTGCCACTGCCTGGAGTTGTGCCTTCATTTCCAGATTGTTTGGGAAGTTACCACTCCCAAGTGTCTGTGTAAATTGTTAAGGGCTACCTACCCACAAAGAAGTTATTAGCGTGGGCACTCTCCTTTCTAGTTTGTCCCCACAGTCTGGCCTGAAAGCCCACAGGGCATTAGAGATGGAGTGATGTATCTACATTTGGGGTCAAGGTTCCTGAAGACCTGATTGGAAGGGAAAGGATGGTCAAACTATTCGGATGAGGGAAGCACAACCATGGGCCACCACACCACTATATCTAACGCAGCAGGTTCAACTATCCAGAACCCAGCTCTTCAAATAGTACCAGGGGCCACACCCCAAAGAACCTCTAGACAGACAGATGGAATAACAAGTTGGGGCTGCGGCAGGTGGGGTGTAGATTTTTTCACTTGTTTAGTGTGAGATGGAGAAGGGACAAGGTCCTTGCTGGATTCCCTCCTTTGATAGATAGCACTGTTCAGGAGCCCTGGCTGAAGATGAAGCTTTTCCCGAGTACATGACTTTGACCACACTACCTCCAATCTCCATGTTGTCTTTAGGACATCCTCAGGGGCATTTCCCAGAGGAGCTCTGGCTGCAGTCTCTTCTGGCCTCTGTTTCCCTGATGTCCTCCATGGTCTGTTGGCCTGTGGAAGGAAAGCAGGACCGAACATAAGCATAAACAGCTGAGGTGGCCCTCCGCTTGAGTTCACTCACAGGTGGCATGCTTCACCCTCTGTTGAATAGTCATTACACCTTTCGGTCTTGTTAGCTTGAATTCAACTCGTCCTCACATCAGATTCTGAGCATCGTGCTGGGAAGTGGACAGTCCAGGCACATTCACCACCATGGGCAGAAGAGGAAGACGAGGGTTGGATCAGATAAATGGTTTATCTTTTATCCCACAAAGGATGAGCAGCAGACCTGACACCTCAGCTGGGTCCCCCAGCTCCCTCTTCCATAGTGAGGTCCTGGCAATGGAGCAGACTCTGGGCAGCTGGGCCAGAGCAGGGGTGTTCAAGTACTCAGAAACTAAAGAGCCCAAGGCCAACCATGTCTTTCTTTTGATCATCACTTACTCTCCAGAGCCTAGGTCAGTTCTGTTCACAGCGTGTGGTCATCAGGTATTTGCTAAATGAATGAGAGACCTTTGGAGAGAGTGAGTCTTGCTTTTTGCTTGCTATCCTTTGCTTGGGTAGCAAGCAAAAAGCAAGAGACTCCCCAGCTTTGATTCTTGAAGCCCCTTGGAGGTCTTTTCCTCTTCTCTTGAGTAGCTGGGACTCATTCTTCTATCCTCTGCTTTTTTTTTTTTAGGTCTCTGTTTTGAAGGATTCCAATACTTAATCCCTCATTTATTTTTTCATCATGGGCTTTCACCTAGCTCTGGCCTGGATCCTCTTCATTGGGACATTGGCTTCTTCAGGTGAGTACAGATTAGAGGAGAAGCTTGCATAGGAGCAAAGGAACCAGTGTCCTCTGGGCTTCTCCAAAGATGTGTCATATCATTTCTGTATCCTCCAGAAGATATAATAAATACCCTGTATATGCCAGGTGTTTTCTTCCAGGTATTGAATAAATGGGCAGGTAATAGAATGAAAATGACTTCTTCTAGTATGGTGCCCTTTCTCTCTCCTCCATCTTCTTCTCTTTTTTTTTTTGGTTTTTCGAGGCAGGGTTTCTCTGTGTAGCAGCCTGGCTGTCCTGGACTCACTTTGTAGACCAGGCTGGGCTCGAACTCACAGAGATACACCTGCCTCTGCCTCCCGAGTGCTGGGATTAAAGGCGTGTGCCACCAATGCCCGGCTTCACCTCCATCTTCTATCCTTTTTCATAAGGTAAGTTCTCCTGACTTGAAATGGGAAAGATTGAGTAGACACAATAAAGCATCTTGGGGGTAAAATTGGACCCAAACCAAATAGGGAGTCACCAGTGTTTTTAAAAATAAAACAGTCTTGGTCAGGGGATATAATTCAGCAGTAGAGCATTTGCCCAGTGTATATGAGGCCCTGGGTTTCATAGCCAGTGCTGGGGGGAAAAAAAGGACAAAATAAAATAATAGCATCAGAACACAATATGACCCACAATAATTCCAGCTTTGGAAGCCTGAGAGCTTTAGAATTAGAGGCTGTTTCCTGTAGTGCAGGGCTCTGACAAGGGAAGTGGACTCATGATACTATAAGTTAGGTTTAAAAGAGCAAGTCTCTCTCCAGGTGTGGTGGCACATGGCTGCTATGCCAGCACTTTGGAGGCAGAGGCAAGAGGATCAACAATTTAAGGTCATCCGTCCAGTACATAACGAGTTCAAGGTCAGCCTGGTTCACTTGAAACTGTCTCAAAACAAGCAAACAAGAGCAAATCTTGAAAGTCTTTTGCATCTTGGGAGATGATAAATGAAGATGAACCTCCCAGCTTCAAGGGCAAGATAATGACATGGACCCTACACTTCTCCCTTGTCAAAACTGCTCACATTTGAGTTCTTTCCAGGACTTTCCTTTCCTGGGGCTTCATTTTCCCTCCCAGTTCACACCTCATATCCCTAATATCTACTCTCTCCCAAAGGCCCTTTCCTTGGCCTACTATCGTTCATCTTAGTTTTAGAGGTCTTGTGTGTACGACTGACCTACTGTCCTAGATCCTTAGGACAAATATCAGAGCTCAAGTTGTTTTCCTTCCTGGTGACTGTATCTGTATTTGCACCTATGTGTGCAAGTGAGAGTACACACAGCACCCATGCCTTGAAAATCCTGTCTTTGGTCTAAGGACTGTCAGAGGAATGGGGCTCCCTCTTGCTGTTAGAGCCCTTTCTTCTGTTCTCAGGTGAGCAGAGTAGAAGTCTTCTAGCGTTTTTTTTTGGGGGGGGAGGGGGGGCTGTCACCTGATCTACTGACTGAGAAGATTCTAGGCTCTGACTTCTTGTCTTGTTTCCTAAGCTCTCCAACCCGGAACAGTTGAGTGTTTCCCTCTTGGGATGTGGGTTTTTACAGTAGCACCATAAACAGAAATTAAGGTTGGAGAGGAAGCTCAGCAGTTAAGAGCATTGGCTGTCCAGAAGACTTGTGTTCAACTCCCAGTATCCACATGGCAGCTCACATCTCTCCATAACTCCAGTAGCAAGGGGTCAGTTGCCCTCTTCTGGCCCCTGTGGACATCAGGCATGTATGTATGTGGTACACAGACATACACGCAGACAAAGCATCTGTACACATAGTAAACAAATCTTTAAAAAAGGAAGAAAGAGAACAGGAATGAAACGAGGATAAGATGTCTGAAGGAGGAAGGAGCAAGGTCGTTCACAGGACCAGTCCTTAGTCTCACCCAAGAAACTGGGAAAAAGACCAGAGTAGCAGCAACACGCCCCTGCCTTGGGGCTCTGTTCAGTGGCAAAGAGTCACACCCTCTTCACATTGCCCTTGTCCAGTGATGGGTCACACCATGACTTGTCCTTCCCAGTAACAAGGTGCGACTGGCTCTTGCTCCATACGATATCTGGTGGCTGGGGATGACTTTTGTCCTGGTGTGTCTCCCGAGGATCTGAGATGTGAGGAGAGTCCAAGCTTGTACATCCTCTTCTGGATTGCTTCTGTTCTCAGTTTGCCATCAGGCAGGGCACGTCAATGCACCACTCTCCCCTTCAGTAGCCCTCCTCCCCGGGTGCCTCAAAGAGTAGGCTTGAGTTTAGAAAATACTTTCCCCTTGTTTCTCCCTCTGGGTCATATGACCTCCTCCTTCTGCTCTTTCAAGTATCAGAATCACAGGACCTGTTTGCTCATGGCCGGTTTGGTCTCTTCCTGCATGCACTTGCCCAGTTGCTTCTTTCCCTTTCTTTTCACACAGGGGCTCAGAACTCCATTTCTTGGGAGATACAGCGATTTGATGGATGGTATAACAACCTCATGGAGCACAGATGGGGCAGCAAAGGTAGGTGAGGGCAAAATTAGTTCAAGGGCCAGGGTGATGCCCACCAGTGGAGAGTGAGGGTTGGCAAGTATCACAAAAGGCTATCTCAAGTGTCACCAAAGGTTGCCAATATCTAAGGCTTTAGGAGTCAGAGTATGGAGGGAAGTCAGAGAGAAGAGGTCAAGAATGTTCCCTGAAGTAGAGCGGTTGCTAAGTGGTTAAGAATATTTGCTGCTTTTATAGAAGACCTGAGTTCAGATGCCAGCACCTATTTCTAGCATCTCATAACCACCTGTAACTCAAGGTCTAGGGGTTCTGATGCCTCTGGTCTGGGCAGGCACATGCACTCGCATTCACAGACACACAGACAGACAGACAGACAGACAGACAGACAGACAGACACAATTGACATCTATCCTTGTCTTTACCTCTCCTATGCCAGGCTCTCGACTGCAGCGTCTTGTTCCGGCCAGCTATGCGGATGGTGTGTACCAGCCCTTGAGAGAACCCCACCTGCCTAACCCCCGACACCTCAGCAACACTGCCATGAGAGGCCCTGCAGGGCAGCCCTCTCTTCGGAACCGTACAGTCCTAGGCGTCTTCTTTGGTGAGAACCTCAGCTCCTGGCAGAGCACAGCCATTGGGGGTCAGCTGGACATCTTGGTGCCTAAGGAGTTCGGGGGATAAGAAAAGATATGATGGAGGACCAAAGGTATGGGTGAGAAACAGAAAAAAAAGGGGTAGGAATAAAGCAGATGCAGGGACGGACGACCCATCTGAAGTGAAGTCTGTCAAGGGCAGGAACCTTCCCAGTGTTGGAAGACAATATGGAGGAAAAGAGAAAGGCATCCCTTTGTTTGGGGTGAGAGTTGGGGTACTGTGATAGACTGTCCCTGGGACCTTGGGTGCTCCTAGAACAGACTGAGAGAAGGGTTCTGGCTACAGCAGAGAGGGCAATATGAGGGTGTCAGGGAGTCACAAGCTCAGTGACAGGGGGTTTAGTCCTGCTAGCCATGTTGGGTGCCCATGCTGGCTCCCAAGTGACTTCCTGCTTGGCCTCAGGCCTCCAGGGAGGCTCCCAACTACGTGTTGGAGCGGGTTCTGACATCCTTGCCTGCCGAGGCATCATCACTGAACACCTCCCAGTTACCAAGGAGAATGCCAAACTGACAATGACAACATCTTAGAGCAGGTGTAGGCACAGGCAGACCAAGATAGACAGAATCGGGAGGGAATGTGGAGGTCAGGGCTTGGACTTGCCCATAATAGGAAATGACTATTCTGAAGCTTCGAGTAGGGTGGGAGGACTCCATACCTGAGGCAGGGAAGAGCATGACCCTTGGTTGGCCAAGTAACCCCTTCTGCATTATGGGCAGGTTATCACGTGCTCTCGGACCTGGTGAGTGTGGAAACACCAGGATGCCCCGCAGAGTTCCTCAACATTTACATCCCTCGTGGGGACCCTGTCTTTGACCCCCAAAAGACCGGAGACGTGGTGCTGCCCTTTCAGAGGAGCCGCTGGGACCCCAAGACTGGACAGAGCCCCAGCAACCCCAGGGACCTGGTGAGGCCAGGCAGCCAAAGGCAGGCGGGAGGTGGGGGTCTGCGGATAGACCTGCTGGAGGCCTGGGGTCTGACTGGGAAGACTGGGCAGGATGAGGCTCTCTGCCACCCGCAGGCACCTGCCTGGTCCCCCTGACCCTGCTCACCAGCATGTCCCTGCAGACCAACCAGGTGACCGGCTGGCTGGATGGCAGCGCCATCTATGGCTCCTCTCACTCCTGGAGTGACACACTGAGGAGCTTCTCTGGAGGACAGCTGGCTTCAGGGTCAGACCCTGCT
This sequence comes from Lophiomys imhausi, assembly GCA_907164525.1. NCBI lineage: Eukaryota > Metazoa > Chordata > Mammalia > Rodentia > Muridae > Lophiomys > Lophiomys imhausi. The sequence continues at coordinate 1,567,609 of CAJQZJ010033726.1, forward strand.
TTCCCGCGGGACTCCCAGGACTCTCTGCTCATGTGGATGGCACCGGACCCCGCCACGGGGCAGGGCGGGCCGCAGGGGCTGTATGGTGAGGCTGCAGGGTCCCAGCACGAGGGGCAGGGTTGGAGGCACCAGGCAGCTTGGGGGGCCTACTGGGGGAGGGGCCTCCCCGTGGGTCTGGGCTCCCCTGCCTGTTGCCCATCTCCTGTTCCTGTCCTGCTTCCCCACATGGATGCAGCCTTCGGGGCCCAGCGTGGGAACAGGGAGCCCTTCCTGCAGGCACTGGGCCTGCTGTGGTTTCGTTACCACAACCTGTGTGCCAGGAGGCTGGCTCAGGAGCACTCGCACTGGGGGGATGAGGAGCTGTTCCAGCATGCGCGCAAGAGGGTCATTGCCACCTACCAGGTGAGTCGTGTCCACCTGTGTGCTGGGTCTGCGGAGGTGCTGCTCCACCAGCAAGGCTTCCAGGTCTTGGACAACGTCCCCTTCCCTAGATGTGCCTTTCCAGGAGGGCCCCTTTTCCGGGAGAGCTAATGTCTGGGAAAAACTACTGTACATGATAGAGAGGCAAAGCTCTGTTTATGCAAGATAATTTTAGGTTTGATCATAACTTAACATCTCCCTCTCCTTAGTAAATATTTGATGAACCTGGCTCTTGATGCTGTTGTTTTTAAAAGTCTTTCCTCCCATGATTGGCCTAGCTGGTCCTCATGTCTACGCAGAAGCCTTCCCTGGGCTCAGTTCCCTGCCTGGCCCAGTCCTACACATGTGTCTTTTTACCTCTTTATCCTCAGAACATTGCAATGTATGAATGGCTACCCAGCTTCCTGAAGCAAACTCCACCAGAGTATTCAGGTGAGGGGACGGGGAGCAGGGCTGAGAAATTGCAAACACTTCCTTTTGGAGGAATATGGATTTAAAAACCTTAATGTGTCCATTTTTCCTCTTACTTCAGGATACCGTCCATTTCTGGACCCCAGCATCTCCCCAGAGTTTGTGGTGGCCTCTGAGCAGTTCTTCTCTACCATGGTTCCCCCTGCGGTCTATATGAGGTAGGAAAGGAAGCTCACATATTTGTGTCTCGGACCCATTATTGATAAAAATCTGCCTCCAGGAGCTCTTGGAACAGGATTATATCAGTTTGAAGCACCTAGATTCTAGAGAGAATGGTGAAAATGGAGGAACAAGAAAATTGTGGGGGTTTGTTTTTGGTTTTCTTTTTTGCTCTCTCTCTCTCTCTCTTTCTCTCTCTCTCTCTCTGTGTGTGTGTGTGTGTGTGTGTGTGTGTGTGTGTGTTTTCGAGACAGAGTTTCTCCCATGTATCTCTGGCTATGGACTCACTTTGTAGACCAGGCTGGCCTTGAAATCACAGAGATCTGCCTGCCTCTGCCTCCTGAGTGCTGAGATTAAAGGTGTGTGCCATCACGCCTTTGTTTGTTTGTTTAAATAGACCTTCATGGAAGGTGTTGGTTGTCTGTAGTCCAGGATCATGTGTTTTGTTTGTATATGTTCCATAGCTGGTTCATCAAGACAGGGCTATTGCCAAGATCCTACTGCTTTTGCCTCCCATGTGGCTTGATTGATCAAAAGAAAAATGTTTATATTCTTTAAAAATGAGTACATAAGCCAGGCGGTGGTGGAGCACGCCAAATCCCAGCATTTGGGAGGCAGAGGCAGGCGGATCTCTGTGAGTTTGAGGCCAGCCTGGTCTACAAAGCGAGTCCAGGACAGCCAGACCTGTTACACAGAGAAATCCTGTCTCGAAAACAAACAAACAAAAAACATGGACATAGCTTTGTGATGGTGACTCACGCTTTTAATCCCAGCACTTGGGAGGCAGAGGCAGGTGGATCTCTAAATTCGAGGCCAGCCTTATCTACACAGGGAATTTCAGGACAGGCAGGGCTGCATACAGAAACCCTGCCTCAACAAATCAAACAGCAAAAAAAAAGTGTGCATATCATTGTTTGTAGTGGCTCATGTCCCTAAAATAATCCGACCTTCCTGGGAAGCTGACATGGGAGAATTACTTGAGCTCAGAAGGCCAGTGTAAGCAAAATGGAAAAACTTAAAGATGAAAAGAAGAAGAAATACATATAGCATCTAATCCCAGCACTTAAGAGATGGAATGAGGAGGAACAGGAGTTGAAGGTTATTCTCCACTACACAGAGAATTCATGCTGGCCTGGATTACTTGAGGTCCTCTCTCAAAAAGAAAGTACACATACATGTAAATAAAACTATGTATAGATAATATGTATGCATATGTGTGTATATAGTGTGTGTGTATAGTATGTATATGTGTGTATA
>CAJQZJ010033726.1:1569925-1597859 GCA_907164525.1 Lophiomys imhausi
GTATAGTATGTATATGTGTGTATATAGTGTGTGTGTATAGTATGTATGTGTGTGCATATAGTGTGTATATATTGTATGTGTATATGTGTGTATATATAATTTATGTGTATATAAAATGTGTGTGTATATAATGTGTGTGTGGCCTACATACAGTGAGCCCTTATATGTCAGTCTCCCTATCTACTCAATCAATCTCAGATTTTAAGTATGTGGAAAAATTTCTTCTGTACTGAAAATCTAGACATATTAGGGCCAATCTTCCTGAAATAATAAAATCTAATGACTACTTAGCATTTATGTTATATTAAGTATTATAAGAATTTAGGGGTTGGGGAGATAACTCAGTTGATAAAGCACCTGCCACTCAACCACAAGGACCCTAGTTCAAGAGTTCAATCTCTAGAATTCTGTAGAAGAACAACAGATATGGTGGTTCAGGCTTGTATTCTAGTGCTTAGAAGGTAGAGACAGGTTGGACTGGCTGGTTTTTTAGGCCAGCATAGTTGTCAAGTCCTAGATCCTGGTGAGAAACTTTCAAAAAACCAAGGTGGACAACTTGCAAGGACTGACACCTGAGGATACCCTTTGGACTCCGCTTATACACATTCATGCACATCCACTCATGTACTTGCACACATACTACATGTGAATATCTGTGTGTGTGTGCACAAACAGGTACACAAACACTCAGAGATTATTTAAACTGTATGGGCTGATGTACATAGATCATAGGCAAATATTAGGTCATTTTACATAAAGAAAGTATGCATCAGTGGATTCACTATTTTTCAGAGTCCTAGAACTAGTCTCCAGTGGCTACCAAAGAATCCCGTGTATGTGGTTGCTGTCTGTGTGTGTGCTCTCATTCACATGGAGAGGATGTGGATAGAATTTTTTTATGGTTGAATTTTCAGACTTTTGGTCAGAAGGGAGTTAGGAACCTTCCAAAAGTCAGATTTTTCAGTAAGTACCAAGGTCAGATGCCTTGATTACATAGAAAATAAGGAAGGCTATGGCACAGGACTCCTGGCTGAAGTCTTGCAGACCAAAGCTGATGCCTGACATTAGGACCCTATGGTATCGGTAACCACTCTTGTTTCTTGCATTTTAGAAATGCCAGTTGCCACTTCCAGGGGATTGCCAATCATAACTCAAGTTTCTCTGGAGCTCTCCGGGTCTGCAACAGTTACTGGAGTCGAGAGGTCAGACAAGGTTGGAGGGGTGTGTGTGTGTGTGTGTGTGTGTGTGTGTTTGTGTGGGTGTATGTGTGTATGTATCTATATATGTGTGTGTGTTGTGTATGTTGTATATGTATGAGTTTGAGCATGCATAGAAGGTAGACAATAGGGCTGAATTAGGCAGCATGGATGGATGGACTAGAGTAAAGGGAACTGTTTGGGGGCATGGTCAAAAACCAGTCTTCTATCTTCACCTAAGGGCTATATACGAGAGACAGGAGGGGAGGGGCAACTGTGTGCTCAGGTGTGGTTCCATATTTATTATTCATCTTAGATATCCCCTCTCCCTTGACAGCTCTGTGCTCCTGGAGGCTCTGGAGCACTCAGCCATGCTATCCCTCCTACACAATTGCTCTGCCCTGGGGTATAATGTGTACCCCTAGCCTGGGTCTCTATTCTAGAAAAAGGAGAACAGCAAGTTTAGACAGGTCCTTGACCTTTTCCAGGTCCACACAACTGGCTAATGGGAGAGCAGAAATGAGCATCTAGATGCTCCAGTGATGCCAATCACTTTGTCAAATCTCCTAGGAGAGAATAAAAGTTTAAAACTCCTTTGGGTTCCAACACATCGGCTCTGGGTGGGAATATCATTTACCCAAAGTGAAGAATTAACCTGAAGTTGAGAAATGCCCAACTGACCAAAGAACATGACAGGCTCAAGGATGTGGCAGATGTGGCACAGGGAACTGGGCTGCCCAAACTCTGGCCCCATTAGCCATGTCTCTCTTCTTCCCCCTCCTTAAGCACCCCAACCTACTGAGGGCTGAAGATGTGGACGCACTGCTGCTGGGCATGGTCTCCCAGATTGCTGAGAGAGAGGACCATGTGGTGGTTGAAGATATGCGAGGTGAGCCTGAGGTTGTCCCCCCAGGCTACAAACTTCTGACCCCTGGGAGGAGATCCAGCTGGACCTGCAGAGGCAGGCTGGGAGGGGTTCTCAGGGCTGAGATAATTTCTGATCCACTGGTCATGACTTCTTCTCCATGGTGCAGATGTTTCTGGGAGTGGTTGGAGTGGTCTGGGCTAGAGGCTGCATTGGTAGCCCTCAACTTCCTCCAATCCTAGACTATTTGTTTTTCAGATTTCTGGCCCGGGGCACTGAAGTTTTCCCGTACAGACTACCTGGCCAGCTGCCTACAGAGGGGTCGGGATCTAGGCCTGCCTTCTTACACCAAAGCCAGGGAAGCACTGGGCCTGTCTCACATTTCCCGCTGGCAGGACATCAACCCTGCACTCTCAAGGAGCAATGACACTGTGAGGAAGGGCAGGACCCAGACGGCTGAGTGGGGAGGCCTGGGTGAACTATTCCCCAGCAGGGAAGATGGATAATGAAATGTGGGTACCAGAAACTAACACTTGGTGAGAGGGCAAAACTCAAGCAGGTCACTTTGTGCAATCTTGTATACCAAGTTAAGAGATTCCAAGTCCAGCAGGATTCGACTTTTGACTCTGAAGGCCCAGGTCTAGCAAATATGCATTGACTATCTATTGCTTGCTATGCACTTACTGGGTACTTGCTGTTTTTGATACTCTTAACCTCAGAGAGGGAATTGCAGATCCTTGACTTAGGAACAAGCTATGTTTCTATGCATTGCTATTCCAGCTGCCTTTGCCCAAAGTTAGCTGTTACACTCTGAGCTATCACCTGTGGGCAAATGGCATTGCCCACACACCAATAGACCAAGTTTGATTGCCTTGCCATTTTGGCACATTCACCTTGGCACACTCACCTAGGCGCAGAGGAGTTTCCACAGTTGTGTGCCTAGTACACTGTATTCTGCCCTTACTGTAGTTACTGGGAAGAATGAAAAGGCTTATTATAAGACCCAGCATGTTGTCTCATTCTAGGATTTGGAAGACAAAAGTAGGAGGTTCAGTAGTTCAAAGCCAACAAGTTCCAGGCTGGCCCAGGCTAGAAGGGACCTTGTCTCAAGAAATGCTCTCCTAAAAGTAACTTATACAATGGTCTCGCAAACTTTGTAAAATCTACATAAAAACAGGAATCATGAGACAAATCAAAAGTAACAGGTTTTTGGCTTCAGCTAGGTGTCATTGGAATGAGTCTGGTCAGATATAGAATACAGGAGTAGGAGCAGGCAAGATGGCTTGACTGGTAAAGTACTTGCTAGCAAGTCTGACAACCTGATTTGATCTCCAGGACCCTTCTGGTGGAAGGAGTAAGCCAATTTCTTAAAGTTGTCCTCTGGTCTCTACACATGCATCACACACACACACAAATAAATGGAATAAAAATTAAATTAAGTTAAAAGCAGGGTAGAAAACACTGGTACTGGGTAGAGTGGCACATATCTACTATAACCCAGAACATGGGAGGCAGAAGTGGGAGTATCTTAGTTCCAGGCCACCAGCTTGACAACAGGGTGAGACTCTGTTTCAAAACAAACAGCAATGGATAGTCATTTTTTGTTGTTGTTATTTTGTTTTTGTTTTTTGAGACAGGGTTTCTCTGCGTAACAAGCCCTAGCTGTCCTGGATTTGCTTTGTAGACCAGACTGGCCTGGAACTCACAGAGATCCACCTGCTTCTGCCTCCCAAGTGCTGGGATTAAAGGCATGTGCCACCATGCCTGGGGCTCAGATTTTTTTTATTTTTTATTTTTGGTTTTTCGAGACAGGGTTTCTCTGTGTAGCCCTGGCTGTCTTGGACTCACTTTGTAGACCAGGCTGGCCTCGAACACACAAAGATCCGCCTACCTCTGCCTCCCAAGTGCTGGGATTAAAGGCGTGTGCCACCACCACCCAGCGTTTTTTTTTTTTTTTAATTAAACATTTTCATTTGAATGCATGGTGATCCCCTTGCATCAGATTCTCAGTGCTTAGATTACAGGAGTGAGCAACTGTGACCACAAATTGCTAGGGATTTGGTTATTTAAAGCTTTTTTTTAAAAACACTAAGGATAGAAGACCTTTATAATATCATTCAGCCACCCATACCTGATTTGTTTCTCAGGTTCCATACCTTCTCAAGAAATTATGTAGAGGACTAGCTGTTGGTTTTATTCAAATTTCATACAACAGGAAGTTGAATCTGTGGAAAGGTTCCTGTAAATGAGTTATCTTGTGTAAAGCACTCAGCGCAATGCCCGGGGTGTAGCAGATACTCTCTAGGGATGAGTTATCATTCAGTCCTCTTTGTTACTGGCCCTGGAGCTGATGCCTGGGAGCTGTCTCTCTGCCTAAGACTGGTTGCTGAGTCCTCCCAAGCGCCCTGTGTTCCAGGTGCTGGAAGCCACAGCTGCCCTGTACAATCAGGATCTGTCTCGGCTGGAACTGCTCCCTGGAGGGCTACTGGAGAGCCATGGGGACCCTGGACCCCTTTTCAGCACCATTGTCCTTGACCAATTTGTCAGGCTGCGAGATGGTGACCGCTACTGGTTTGAAAACAGCAGGAATGGGTAAGGCTTGCCTGGGCTATGTCTCAGAATCCATCGTGGCCTGGACCACAGGCCCTCTGCTTGGCCCTACACAGCCCCCACAGGCCTCAAGTCCAGCCCCTCTGGGTCTATCAAGTGAGAATTTGTCTTTTTAAAACAGCTATGGACCAGGGAGCCTTTTCCCATCTGACACCTGAATGTGAGATACTAAATCTCCCCTTAATGCGACAGCTCCCATGACAGCTCCCAACCTCTCCTATGCCCAGGTTGTTCTCCAAGGAAGAGATCGCAGAGATCCGAAACACTTCCCTACGGGATATTCTAGTGGCTGTCACCAATGTAGACCCCGGTGCCCTGCAGCCCAGTGTCTTCTTTTGGCTTGCAGGTAAGTGACCTAGAGGTGGTTGGAGGGGTATGGTTCCGGAGTTGTGTCCTTTCTCAACTGTATTGCTTGGTTTGGTGTGGCTGCATGACCACTCCAAGTGTGGTGTGAGCTGGGCTTCTTGAGAAGTTGGGCTGCCACATAGAGTTTCTCTCTGCACAAGCTTAGTAGGTGCTGAACTGGGGGCAGGGCCGCCTTTCTCAAAGACCTGGGGAGATTGAGATGGAATGGGATAGGGGCTGTGAGTGGCATTGGGAGGGTATTATACTCAGCAGTTATGAAAGAAGATGTGTGTGTGTGTGTGTGTGTGTGTGTGTGTGTGTGTGTATGTCGGGAAGGGGGCAGGTTAGAGATTTTGAAGTTCATGCTGGGAGCTGCTTGTTACCAAGGAAGCCTGAGTTTAGGCTTCTGTTTATAGAAGCAATTTACAGGCAAATGCCATGGTCTTGCTACAGTGACAAGGGTAAACAGCCCCTTCCTCTCTAGTTCCCAGAGTATGCTCACCTCCTTTGTTAACACCCTCCTCCGTGATATGGTGCCAGACTGTGGCCCAGTGCTGAGTGTTCTGACTTCTCTGCCTCCCAGGAGATCCCTGTCCACAGCCAAGTCAGCTCAGCACCAAGGGCCTGCCCGCCTGTGCCCCCCTCTTCATTCGGGACTATTTCGAGGGCAGTGGATTTGGCTTCGGACTCACCATTGGTACCCTTTGCTGTTTCCCCTTAGGTAGGAGAGTGATGGGTAGACAAGGTGGGGCTATTGAAAGGTGTAATCTAGGGGGTGGGTTGGATTGTTTTATGTATGACAACAAATAATGCAGAGTGCTGTCCTTCTGGGTGGTGAGAAGAACATAAGGGGGAAGGAAAGGTGTCTAGCTGCAGATAAGTGAGCTCCAGGGAGATTTGCCTCTGATCTCCTGGGATGCCCCCAGGCCCAGCTTGGTTGAGAGGTGGTAAGAGTTCCTGGTCCATAGCTCCTTGTAAGAGCCCGCCAGCCTGGGGAGCTGTCAGAGACAGAGCCTCAGTTGAGAGGCAGAGCTGGGGCAAACCCAGTTTCTGGAACTGGAGCGTGTAAGGCTGTGTGTGGGTGGCCCCAGCAGCCTGCTATGGTGGATCTAGCTTGTGACTTGAGGAATCTGGACTTAGTCCCTTGCTGGGAAGGGGCCTGAATGACGATGGGAGTAGCGGTGAGAAGGCTGATATTTTAGATACTACCCAGAGCTCCCCATAGGATGCAACATACTCCTTCCATGGAGCCTCACAATGTGAAAGTTAGGCAGCTAGAGAGTCAGAAAGTAAGAAGAGTAGGAACTCTTCCTAAGGAAAGGAGTTGAGAAGAGAGCAACTTCTATCTCCCATGACCCTCACTTTCCCCTGAACGTCCTGCCCCACTCTCACATCAGTCAGCCTGCTCAGTGCCTGGATCGTTGCCCGGCTGCGGATGAGGAATTTCAAGAGGCTGCAGAGACAGAACCGCCAGAGCATCATGTCTGAGAAGCTTGTAGAGGGAGTGGAAGGTAGGCCTAGGGGTAGCAGGGTGCTGATGGGAAGGATGACTTAGGGCTGTGGTCTGTACCCCCATCCCAGAAGCCCAAGGAGAAGGCTCTTCTTTCTTAGAGCTGGTAGGTAAAGCCTGGGCAGGTGGGGGAAGCCACAGTAGGTATTGGAGCTGCAGTTTTCCAAGCTTCAAAGCTCCTCCCAATGATCCTAAACAAATGGAATGTGATAGAGTGTAGTGGAAGAGTCATAAGACCCTGCTTTCATCTCGAAGGACTATGACTCACAGTCCTGGATGGCTTTGCAGCATCTTTCGCTGGAATCGCAGGCAATTGGGAGTAATTAATGAGAGTCTGAAGTCAAATAGGATTGGAATCTTGGTTCCACCACTCTGGACTGGCTGTAGGACCCTAGGCAGATTTTGTTTTAAATCTCTCTAAACCCGTTTCTTCTGGTCTATAAAGTAGGGATCCTAATGGCGCATGTGTCTTAGGTTGGGAAGAAATGTAATAACTAATTCAAAGCACAATGGTGAGCATCCAGCAAACACTCTGGAAACAGTGGTCCTTATTCTCCTCGTGGGTCAGAGGCACAGCAGAACTGTTGAGGAGAGAATGACTCTGAGAGCCCAGGAAGGGGCCAAGTTGCTGCTGAGACCTTGCACTGGCCCTCTCTCCCCAGATACACTTTGCTATGCTATACCCCAGTTGACAGAGCCCTATCTCTTACTTTCCAGCTTTGGAGTGGCAGGGCCGCAAGGAACCCTGCAGGCCGGTGCTTGTGCACCTGCAGCCTGGACAGATCCGCGTAGTAGATGGCAGGCTCACTGTGCTCCGTACCATCCAGCTGCGGCCACCACAGCAGGTCAACCTCATCCTGTCCAGCAACCATGGACGCCGCAGCCTGCTGCTCAAGATCCCCAAGGAGTATGACCTGGTATGGTCCAGCTGGCTCCCAGCACAGATGAGCTAAGTTGGGGGGAAACACTGAGCCAAGAGCCAGGGTTCCTAACTGCTAGGCCCAAGATGTAATACCTAAGAAAGAGATGAACTGTTCTGGATCTAGCAGACATGGTTCCTTCACACTCTGGCAGCAGCTGGCAGACTTCTTTGCTAAGGATATTCTTGTAAGTCCTAGCTATGAGTTACTGGAAGAAGCTGGGCCCCCTTCCCTGTTCCCTTATTTCAGTCTCTAGTGCATTTTCAGGGACTTGGAGGGGAGTCAAACAGGAGACTGATCATGGGTTATGACTACCTAATTCACAGCCCACTCCAACCTCTGTCCCTTCCCCACCTCAGGATTAGGTTACTCCACTAATAGTGGAGCTATTTACTCCATAGTGGAGTACTCACTTAATTTTCTCTTCTGTAAATGGAAAGACAATATCTCTTTTTTATTTGATTTTTTTAAGGTTTTTTGAGACAGGGTTTCTCTATATATCCTTGACTGTCCTGGACTCACTTTGTAGACCAGGCTAGCCTTAAACTCACAGAGAGCCACCTGCCTCTGCCTCCCTGAGTGCTGGGATTAAAGGCGTGTGCCACCATGCCCAGCAATTACAGACAGCTGTGAACTGCCATGTGGGTGCTGGGATTTGAACCCGGGTCCTTTGGAAGAGCAGTCAGTGCTCTTAACCACTGAGCCATCTCTCCAGCCCCACAGTATCTCTTTCTTGAGGCCACACCAACAACCCCTTGTGCGATCAGTATAGAACACCTATCTTTGAGAGACTCTGAAAGCTTGCCTCTGCTCTCACTACCTTTGTAGGTGCTGTTGTTAAACACGGAGGAGGAGCGGCAGGCACTGGTGGAAAACGTCAGGGGAGCTCTGAAGGAGAGTGGACTAAGCTTCCAGGAGTGGGAGCTACGGGAGCAGGAGCTGATGAGGGCAGCAGTGACAAGGGAACAACGGGGTCACCTCCTGGAGACTTTTTTCAGGCACCTTTTCTCCCAGGTGTGTACGTGGGAACAGATGTGGTGTGTGTGTGTGTGTGTGTGTGTGTGTGTGTGCGTGTGTGTGTGCGCGCGCATGTGTACCTGTGGTAGCATTACTTTCCTGCATGAGGCCATGGGGGGGGGGTCATCATTCAAATCTCAAGGCTTGAATTCTCAGCTGATAAATCTGTCATGATTTAGGTCAAGTTACCAGGCTTTTACATTACTGGAGTCCTAGGCCAGAGGACAGATCTGGAAGGGTCCTGTCCCAGCAAATTAGGTTCAGCCACTTGCTTTACAAACCAAAGTAATAGTGGCTAATCAGGGAAGGAATGTAATTAACATAGCCGTGTTGGAAAGACAGAGATGGAACATCTCAGCGCTGTCCTTGGGGGTGCTGATATGCACTTCCAGATTATATAAGGAAAGGACAGAAGAGGGGGGCCTAGAGGCACGCATGCACGGTCAGTCAATCTTCTTCAGACTGAAGTCTGGTTGATTAGTATGCAGTTTCAGTTCTGTAAATTGGCTCCAGAGAGCGTGCTACTCTTTGTCACTTAGGGGAACACTCTAGTTCCCCTAAGATGATGTATTTTGCTTAGGTGGGCGGTCTCAGTTCCCATCATGGAGTACCTGCTTCTGTTTAGGGAGTAATCTCATCATCATGAGGTGATCTGCCTGCAGGTTCTGCTTGTTGTTCCTGAAGACCACAGTGGCTGCAGGTTGATGGTAGTAACTAGAGGTCTCAGGCATCAGGAACAGGATGTAAAATACCTTTGTTACTCTCATCTTGATCCCTTCAGCCTTGAAAAGGGATGAGATAGATTAGGTAAATTTAAGGTTGATCACCCCAATGCCATCAGGTAGTTGTTTGTTTTGTTTTTTAAGGATTTATTTTTAATTATGTCCATGGGGGGAGGGAAGGGGGGACAAATGAGTGTGGCTGCCCACAGAGGGCAGAGGCATCACATCTTTCTGGAACTTGAGTAACAAGTAAGCGGTTGTGAACCTCCTGAGAAGCCTAACATGGGTGCTGGGAACTGAAGTCCTTGAAGAGAAGTATGTGCTCTTAGCCCCTAGCCTTCTCTCTAGCCCACAGTGTTAGGTTTCAGAGAGACACACTCATTAAGCGATTCACACACCTTTCTGCCTGAGCTGAACAGGAAACCGAAGCTGAGAGGAGATACACAAAATAAAGGCACAGATGCCAAGATTTATTCTGCTTTGAGGAGTCTGCAAGCCCACATGAAGAGCTGGTGCTCGTCTGCAAAAGCAATCTCTAAGTTCTTTTCATATTTACCGCAAAGATGTCCCTTCCCATCTGAATCCTGTCTCCTGATGTAAGACTCCAGGAAGACAATGTGCAAGAATGAAGCAGGGCAAGCCAGTACTGAGGGTCCCCTGAGAGCCATAGTTCACCCCTTCTTTGGGGAGTGCATTAATATCTGCCCTATGGACTTATGAGAATTACTGGGAAAATTAGGTAAGAGGGAAAATTCCAAGACTGATGTCCACATCTAGTACCAAAATAAAGATAACCTTTATGGAGCAGTGCAGAGGAGATAGGAAATTAAATGCAGAAAGCGTGATGGTACACACCTGTAATCCTAGCACTGTGGAGGGAAGATTCAGAGTTCAAGTCCAGCCTAGGCTACTGTCTCAGAACCGAGGGTGTCTGTGACCATGGTTCAGTGGGAAAGTGCTTGCTGGGATGTATAGGGCTCTGGGTTCTATTCCCAGCATCGGGCTCGGGGATAGACATAAATACAGTATGCATCCATACCTAAGAAGTTAATCATTCTATTGGGACAATGATGATATTCACACAAAAGACTGGTGAGGGATGAAGATTATAAAAGTAATCCAGGAAACACATGACCTAAGATGTTAGAGAAGAAAAGCTTTCAGTCTAGTGTAGGATCATGATGGAAACCGGCCATGGTGGCACATGCCCTTAATCCCAGCACTTGGGAGGCAGAGGTAGGCGGATCTCTGTGAGTTCAAGGCCAGCCTGGTCTACAAAGTGAGTCCAGGACAGCCAAGGATACACAGAGAAACCCTGTCTCAAAAAACCTAAAAAAAAAAAAAAAATCATGATGAAGGTAAGACTGGTAAGGACACAAAGTTGAAAAAGTTTTGGTGCAGGAGAAAGGTGTGAGTAGGACTAAGCACCGTAGAAGGGAGAAAATTAATGTCTGGAAAGGAGCATGGTGGCTAGCTTGAAGAGAATTCCTACAGGAGACTGTCCTTTAATGGGCATGAGTTCCTGGACTCTGGGCCAGATTTAACTCTCCAACTAACTGAACATGGAGTTTGCACAAGAACCAGGGGATCCTCAGCTGATGGGGTGGGGCTCCTTGTTAGGACACAAGTAGGGTCTGGGGACCTGCACTCAATTCACATTTCCTCAGGCTGAAGGGAAAACCTTGTAGAAGTTTAATGGACTGTTAGATCTCCCCATAGCTGCCCTCTGCTTTCCACCTTCAAACCATTCCCTGCACAGCCTCTCTTGTTGATTTTCATAATAACCCATGAGATAAGTAGAGCAGGTGAGGAAATGAACCCCAGACAACCAAAGGGAATTGCCGGAGGTTATGCAGCACACAGGTGGCAGAGGTGGGACATGAACCCAGGTCTCTTACCTCCAGCCCCAGGCTCTTTCCACTGAAGCACCTTGTTTGAAGCTGCAAATGCTTGCCTCATGAAAACACAGCCAGGCTTGGACTGAGTAGCTGTTGATAGGCAGGAAAAACAGGTATTTTGGCCTGTGGCCTACCTGCTTCCCTCACTGCCTGTTCTCTTGCTGAGGCAGTCCCTGGGTAAGATGGAGATGGCCGGTAATAAGAATGTTCCTCTCTCAAACCCTTTGGATGTAAGACAGACATAAAGGATTCACATAGTCTCAGGAACCTCTAAGGGAGAAGAAGTTCAGCTTGGCTTGGAGAGATCTGGGAGAGAAAGCCGTTGGCAAACAACGTCTGTCTTCAATCACCTCTACTTTCTGACTCTTTTTCCCAGCTGTGTCTCTGAACACACTATTCTCATGTCAGAACATATCTGGGACCCCTTGGCTCTAATTTCAAATACCCAGGTTAAGTCAAGTGTGCATTCTTGGCTCAGTCAGCTAAGGCAGAGGGCCAGGATTCTGTAGTATAAATATAACTACTCATAGGCCTGGGCTGCTTATGGGGTGTGTATGTGTGCGTGCATGTGTGTGTGTGTGTATGTGCATGTGTGTGTGTGCACTGAACAGATGCCTCAGAAAGCAGCCCCACCAACCTGCAAGTGAAGGATGCCTCCTCCCACCCACCCCCACGGCTACCTAAATGCAGGTATTAGACATCAATCAGGCAGATGCAGGGACTCTGCCACTGGACTCTTCAACGAAAGTACGTGAGGCCCTGACCTGTGAACTGAGCAGAGCTGAGTTTGCGGACTCTCTGGGCCTCAAGCCCCAGGATATGTTTGTGGAGTCTATGTTTTCTCTGGCCGACAAGGATGGCAATGGCTACCTATCCTTCCGGGAGTTCCTGGACATCCTGGTAGTCTTCATGAAAGGTGAGGAAGGAGAAAATAATTGTGTAGACAGAGGTGGGGCACTGATGTTGAAGTGTAGTTGAACTATTGGAGACGGAGAGCCCTGGGGCTAGGGTTTTAACTATGGCAGATGTCTGATAATATAGTAAGAGTTCCTAGAGGTTGGGTAAAGCAATCCTCACAGAAGCCTCCTTCTTCCAGGCTCCCCTGAGGAGAAGTCTCGCCTTATGTTTCGAATGTATGACTTTGATGGAAATGGACTCATTTCCAAGGATGAATTCATTAGGATGCTAAGGTTGGTCCTCTCTGACGGCCAGGAGAGTAAGTCAGAACAGGGACTGCCAGGAGGAGAAGGGTCCATCAGAGGGATAACAGAAGTATAAAGGAGAAGTACGGGCATCCTCTTTATCTCTATAACGAGAGCCTTCCAGAACTAGTAGGGCGCTTGGGATTCAGCTAGCTGGGACCTTGTTATGGGGGGCCATGAAGGGGATGGTCAGTGAGCCTTTGTGTCTGACTTGATTCCTGCTTCCAACCCTAGGTCCTTCATTGAGATCTCCAACAACTGCCTGTCCAAGGCCCAGCTGGCTGAGGTGGTGGAGTCGATGTTCCGGGAGTCGGGCTTCCAGGACAAGGAGGAGCTGACCTGGGAAGACTTCCATTTCATGCTGCGGGACCACGACAGTGATCTCCGATTCACGCAGCTCTGTGTCAAAGGTGGGGCTGCCTGGCTGGCAGGGCTGACTTATGTGCCAGGCATAATTCTATATACTTTTAGGAGTCCACAGAAATACTTTATTTACAAACCAGGGAAAAAAATCAATATAATAATGGACACATAATATAGCCAGTGTGGATTATATTCTCTTTTCTACCCATGTAATTATCAAATAACATTGCTAATTTATTTCCATTTGTATGGTGAAAGGGGTCCAGGAAGATAAAAGTACCTTGGGCTCATGAATGTATCCTGACTGCTACAGTGGGTGGGGTAGCGAGACTTTTTTGTTTGAGACAGAATCTTGCTATGTGCATGGTGGGTGGCCTGGAAGTTGCTGTGTAGACCAGGCTGGTCTTGAACTTGTGACAGTCCTCCTGCTTCTACCACCTAAATGCTGAGATAACAGGTGTATTCTACTACATCCAATCTGGGTAGGAGATGTTGACTGGATCCCTGCTTCTCCTGGATTCCTGCCAAAGTCACCCCACCATTGCACCTCTAAGCTTCAAGCAGGGAGGAAACACTCTGCTTGGGTCAGGCTACGTTCTCAAGTTGTATGGTTCTGGTATATTTGGGAGTTAGTCCCCAACTGCCACGCTATCTCCAGGCTCAGTGAACTTTTGCTGAGTACATCAAGGCTCAACTCTATTGTCCTTCCCGCTATACTTCCTGCCCTACCTGTGTCTGACTCAAGTGGGTGGAGGCCAGGATCTGAATGAGGGAAAGGACAGACAACAAGCAGGGGGGTCTGTTTGTGGCCTGTTCTGAGCTGTCACAACGTCTTTGTGAATCTCCTTGGGGCATGTTGAGACCAAACCCGGTCCTTCCCGTGATAATGAGAAAAGTGGGGGATGGCAGCATTGCTGAAAGATAGGAGCAAGTTGGACAAGGTGTGGACACACTTCTGTTTAGGCTTCCTCTGGTTGAGGGCAAGGAGAGCTGGTGAAGAGGAACTCTGATTCGGCAGTTTTCTGCTTTTCCTAGGAAGCCAAGGCAATGGGCACTCAGGCTTGAGGGCAGAGGCCAGGTAGGCACCTGGAAGTGAGCCAGGCTATACAGGCCTGGGGACAGTCAGCTGGGATGACTGAATGGGATGGCAGGGGACTGGGGATTAAGCAGAAGGTTAGCAATGTGTGGGTGTCTTATTCCACTTTCAGTCACCGCTGTGCTTTGTTGTTTCCTTCTGATCTTATTTGAAAGATGGGACATGACAGGAAAAGATGCAAGAATATTACAAACAGCCCTTCCCTTTTGCCAAGATTTGTTCTTGATTACTGTTTTGCCACATTTGCTGTTTGCTGAACAACTGGAGAGTATGAATATCTGTACTTGGTTTTAAATGTTTGATTTTGGAGTTGGAGAGATGGTTCAGTGGTTAAGAGCACTTGAGGCTCTTGCAGAGGACCCAGGCTCCGCTCCCAGTACCCACATGGCAGCTCACAACCACTTGTAACCAAGTTTCAGGGGATCAGATGTCCTATTCTGGCCTCCCTCAGGCATCAGACATGCGTGTGATACACATAAATTCATGGATACAAACACTCATAAACATAAATTTAAAATAAGTAAATCTTTAAACACTTGAATTTTACGTAGATCAGTTTACCATAGCGAAGACATTTACAGGGTTGATTCAGAACATAGAAGCCCCCTGGAGCATCTAGGTCTCCTGTAAGAACTTGGATTTGCAAGAACAAGGATTTGCAGCTCAGCCTTGCTTTGTTCTTAGTGTTCAGCCCTGCCAGAAACATGGGATGACATTTACAGTATTTTATTACAAACATTTTCAAATACAGAAAAGAAAGATGTTTGAGTGACTTCCCTTACAGCTATCTATCACTGATAGGTGAGTCCAGTTCCCACAGGGGCCAAGAGCTGAGGTTGGGGTACCCAGAGGCAAGCTCTCCACTGGACACTTCCTATAGGCTTGGACATAGAAAAGAGGGGACTCTGTGCCTTGAGTCAGGCTCTCGTAGACTCTGGGCTCTGAGTTGTTCCCTAACCAAGTCCTGCATCACAGGGGTGGAAGTGCCGGAAGTTATCAAGAACCTCTGCCGGCGAGCCTCCTACATCAGCCAGGAGAAGATCTGGTAAGCTCCCATCTGAGTATATTGGGTAGTAGTATATTTTGTTCCCTAGAATGACTGAGATTGGGCCCTCCACTATCCAATGTAGCACCTCCATGCGAATAGAAAAAGGGCCCACTTCCTCCAAGTGGACAGACATCCTGCATCAGGAAGAGGAGAGCTGCTGAGTTTCAGCAGAGTTCACTTACTGCCTGGGCCAAGTATCCTTGTAGAGGACATAGTTATATATGGAGGCCTCAACTGGGACTCAGTCTCTGTGTGTCTACCTTTCTGTGGGATCCTGCTGTCCTATGTGGAGAGTTTTGATCTTTCCTCGACAAAGTCAGTTTGGAGGCAGAGCAGGGCAGCATCCTGCACCTCCTGCCTTCCCTTCCTAGCCCTTCTCCCAGAATGAGTGCCCACTGTGCCCGCAACATCATCAAGACTGAATCATCACCACAGAGACTACAGTACCCCATGGACACAGACCCTCCTCAAGAGATTCGATGGAGGTTTGGCAAGAAGTATGTCTGCTTTGCCCGTAACGTCTATGCATCCCTTCAACAATCCAGTATATGGTTCGGGGGACTCTGCTTTATGTGCAGGTACTCTCTGCCCCAGAAAGCTTCAGTGTGAGGAGGCTGATGCAGCTATCACTGCAGTTCCCTACCGATGACTGTAGAATGTCAGGAAGGGCAAGAGAACTTCAGAACTCAGGGATGCTTTCTCACCTCTGCCTGGGAAGTCAGGGGTGCAGGGCTTCATAGAGGCCTTGCCCTAGTTAGGCTTTTGTTGCTGGGATAAAACCATGACCAACAGCAACTTGGGGAGAAAAGGCCTTATTTAGCATACAGGTTACAATATATCATAGAGAGAGGCCAGGGCAGGGACTCAAGGCAGGAGCTTGAAGTAGAAACCACAAAGGAATACTGGCTTACTGGCTTGCTCCCTCTAGCTTGTTTGCCTACCTTTCTCATACAGCCTAAGCTTACCTGCCTAGGGATGGCATTGTCCACAGTGGGCATTTAACAGAGTAAATGCCCCACAGACGTGCCAATCTGATGAAGGTAATTCTTCAGTTGAGGTCCCTTCTTTCCAGGTGTGTTGACAACTAAAGCTAACTATGACAGCCCCTTGAGCCTTCTAAAGGCTCACTGTGGGTGCCTGGTAGGAACTACAGACAGAGAGGGAGAGGGGCTGACTGTGAATGGACCCTGGTGTAGACGGAGTGTATCTCCAGAGACGAAATAACCGCTTGGAAGCCAGCCCTCAGTTAGACAGTGGGGCAAATCCTTTCAGTCTGAACCCTGCTGCATGGGGTAGCAGGAGTCCACAGGCCAAGGGCTAAGGCTTCCTGTCTCCCAGGATCACTTCGTTCCAGCCCTTGCTATTCACTGAGGCACACCGAGAGAAGTTTCAACGCAGCCGCCGGCACCAAACAGTGCAGCAATTCAAGCGCTTCATTGAGAACTACCGGCGCCACATCGGCTGTGTGGCTGTATTCTATGCCATCACTGGGGCTCTCTTCCTGGAGAGAGCCTACTGTGAGTGACATCACATAATCGCAAGTCTGGGGCCTAGGATTGGGGGTCTGTTGTGAGTGACACACGCCCTGCACGTGGCGTGTCGGGGTAGGGGGGTGAGGGGCCCGCAATAAGTGACAATAGCGCCTCCTACAATTGCAGTTCTCCCTCCACAGACTATACTTTCGCGGCACATCACAGTGGCATCACCGACACCACCCGCGTGGGCATCATCCTGTCCCGGGGCACGGCGGCCAGCATCTCCTTCATGTTCTCCTACATCCTGCTCACCATGTGCCGCAACCTCATCACCTTCCTGCGTGAGACCTTCCTCAACCGCTACATCCCCTTTGACGCCGCTGTGGACTTCCACCGCCTCATTGCCTCCACAGCCATCGTCCTCACAGGCAGGGGCTGCTGCTCTGGGGCTCTCTTGGTGCCTTCTGCCCCTGCTGGCCTCCCTTCCTCTGATGCTTCTCCTCGCCTCCATTTGCACTTAACTTTGATGTCGATCTCGAGTGGCCTTCTCTGCAAGGATGGAGTTAGCTGGGCTGTGGGACGAAATTAAGCCCAGGTCCCACCCTGCCCTGATTGGCTTTTCCAACACTTTCGAGGGCGTATCCCCACCCCCAAACTTCTAATTGACAACCTACCGAGACTCTGGCACAAGGGTACAAATGATCGCTTTCCTAGTTGTTATGCTTTAAAACAGATCTGTGGGAGAAACCAAAGGAATGAGCTTCTAATGGTATCATTCCAGATTCATGTGGTTGGGTTCGTGGGTGGAGTGGGGGAGGAGCAGGAGGCTGATTACAGGGCAGCAGCCCAGCCTCCAAGGATGCTATTTCAGTCCTCCCTGTCCTGGCACTTGAGTGTGTTGAGCACCCTCACTTGGCCGTCCCTGGGCTCACCACTCTGTCTGGTCTTTCTTAGTTTTACACAGTGCTGGCCACGTAGTGAACGTGTACCTGTTCTCCATCAGTCCACTCAGTGTCCTCTCTTGCCTCTTCCCTGGCCTCTTCCAAGATGATGGGTAAGTATGGGTCAGGAACGAATTTCTTGAACTTAGAGGATAAATCATCTTGCCCCAGAGGACAGTGTCACCTTCTGGGACGGACTGACAATGACCAGCCTGAGTCCTTGGCAGAGGAGAGACTGGTTACTAGGCTGTGCTGCTACTCTGGGAACTCCAGGAGTGGTCTTATGGAAGTCATCTCACTACTCTTCTTTGCTGTGCCTTCCACACAGGTCCGAGTTCCCTAAGAAGTATTACTGGTGGTTCTTCCAGACTGTACCAGGTGAGAGGTCTGCCCGTCTATCAATGACTTCGCTTGACTCCAAACCCCAGGCTCTGGGTTCTGTCTGTCACTGATCAGTCAAACTCACTCAGCTCTTTTTTTTAATTTTTAATTTTATTACATCTTTTCCCCCCAACATCTCCCCTTTTAGTCCAATAAAAGGCTCTGTTTCACCCGGTGTGGTGGCGTATGCCTTTAATCCCAGCACTTGGGAGGCAGAGGTAGGCGGATCTCTGTGAGTTCAAGGCCAGCCTGGTCTACACCATGAGTCCAGACAGCAGAGATACACACAGAGAAGCCCTGTCTCGAAAAACCAAAAAAGGGCTCTGTTTCTTATAACAATAAATACAATACAAAACAATAATAATTATGAAAACTATAAGGTATGACACACATCCCCAATGTCCAGTCCATGTGTATTTGGCAACTAATAAGAGTATTCTATTATCTATCTGTCTCGATGAGTTTAAAGTTCTATATCTAACTCAATTTCTATCCTAATTTGCATTACCAACTTAAACACATCTTCTTAGACCTAAAACATTCTTTTAATTCCTAAACAACTTAAAACTTAACTGTGTGACTATAACTATCTAGTCTTCAACCACATCAGAGACCTGAGAAGGATAAATATATTGGAATAAACAGGAAGGGCAGAGCAAGCAGCTTCCAAAACTAAGAAATGACAGACAACTGGCTGCCTGGACAGTCCCGTTTCTCTCTATAACATTGGAGCATCTATCTTCAGTCTTTTGGCCCAGTATCTCTGACAGACATTAATTGTAAAGGAGGAATTGAAGTATTTGCCCATCCTGTCTTGTCAGAGCTAGACTGTCAACTTACCTGCTTCCAAGTTTTGTCCATTTTGGACAGCATTCTGTCTATAGTTGAAGCAAGGGCTTTCTCTTGCCCAGTGACAAGCTTGCCACTAATGCAACCATCGCCAAATAGAGATTCTTCAATGCTCATCATCTACTTGGAGTAGAATGGGGGGTTGTCAGGAGCTGACATGTCTCAATACCAAAAAATCTTATGTTAAGAAAACATCTTTAGGGCTGGAGAGGTGGCTCAGAGGTTAAGAGCACTGGCTGTTCTTCCCAAGGTCCTGAGTTCAATTCCCAGCAACCACATGGTGGCTCACAGCCATCTACATTGAGATCTGCCCAGGCATATATGTAGAGCAAATACTGTATACATAATAAATAAATAAATGTTTAAAAAAAGTATTAAAAAAAAGAAAACATCTTTAAATGGCATATTCTACAGATCTCTTGGGGTTTTTGAAGACCATCTGTCTATCTCCTGTAGAAAGATTTAAATTATTAACCTGTATTTAGATTGTATTTAATTGGACCGGCAGCTGTTAATCCTTAACCTGCCATTATAAATGAGCACACAGACACTTGATAGATTTTTAACAAGCCTTGGCCTGGATTGTGCAATCTTAGTCCATCTAAGCTAGCCCATAATTCTATTCCCCAAATATGAGCCCATATTTACATACATCCTCTGGGCTGTTATTCCCTACGATATGCTGATGTTCCAGGCCATGTGGAATGATGTTCTTTTCTCTAACCCATGGTGTATGTTCTCCTTCCTGCTCCTGGCTTCTTCTTCTTCTGGAGGCTGCTTCTTGTTCTACTGGAGGCTGCTTCTTCTCATCAACCTCTCTGCCTCAGATGAGAGCACCTTAGTCCCGCCTACCTTTGTCTTTGCCCAATCTCAGGCCTCAGCATTTATTTAACCAATCAGAGACAATCAAGGTAACAGCATGCAAGCTTCTGGGAACAGGTTAATTAATATCTAAAATGCCTAACAACATCCCATCAATCTCCATATATTTAAATAAGCTTGTTTCTTAGCAACTTAATATCTGATTAACTTAGAAAACATCTGTGATACACTAACAAAAAGACAAGTTTGAATGACAATTAGTTTGCATTTCTTCATTATCCTAAACAGTTTGTGATAGTTGTTATCAAAAGACCTAGAACTTTGCATTACATTTTTAAGAATTACATAGGTACAATACCTTAAAAATAGTTAACCTTAATTTTGTGTCAATATACAAATATCTATCTCAATGTAGCCATATATAGCCTTAAAAAAATCCCTAGGTCTAATCTCCTAAACAACTTGTAACCAATTAACAACTTTTAACCAATCCCCCTAAATAACAACAAACATCTATAACCCATCAAATGACCAAAAAAAAAAAAATCACCCACCCCACCTTCTGGGAATGGGACATCACTCTGTTAAAATTGCTTCCCGCTGATTTGGGATGTAGGAAACCTGTTTGGGGCTCAAATAAGAATGGAAAAGTGGTTAAGCAAGTAGTAACATTTGTTCTCCAGTCTTTTTGTGCTCAGTTATTTCAATGTCCTGAGAAGTTTGTAGTCAGAAGCTGAACTTTGGGTGAGAAAGTTCAGGGCTTTACTGAAGTCCTAGCTCAACAGTCTGTGTAGCTGGACCATCCTAGCTAGCTGGGTTTTTGTTTGTTTGTTTGTTTTTGTTTTTTAGGTTTTTCAGACAGGGTTTCTCTGTGTATCTTGACTGTCCTGGACTCACTTTGTAGACCAGGCTGGCCTTGAACTAACAGAAATCTACCTGCCTCTGCCTCCCAAGTGCTGGGATTAAAGGTGTGTGCCACCATGCCTGGCTTAGCTAGCTGTTTTGAAGTTATTCTGGATGTAGGTTTTTGAGGAAACAGCTACTGAGGCAGTCTGTGAGGCCGGATCATTTGGGTTACTTGTCTTCTTTGGTGTCCGGACCCTTTTCTTCAGAAGTTTCAGTTGTCCAGTGGTCTCTGGACTCCTTAGTTGGATGCTTTTAATCTCCTGGAAACATAAGAACAGAACCCTGCCCCAATCCTAACTCTGCGGTGTTATTTTTTTTTGGGAGGTAATAGCTTTCCTAGAGTAAACTGTTTTTTGTTTTGTTTTGTTTTTTGGCAAAAGAAAAAGTATTATCTTTCAATTGAGATTAAAGGAAATTCTTGCCAGGCGGTGGTGGCGCACACCTTTAATCCCAGCACTTGGGAGGCAGAGGCAGGTGGATCTCTGTAAATTCAAGGCCAGCCTGGAATACAAAGCAAGTCCAGGACTGCCAGAACTGTTATACATAGAAACCCTGTCTCGAAAAAAACAAAAAAAAATTTTTTTCTTTTGAAAATTTGGAACTAAATATGCCTTTAAGTGTATATATTTTAAGATCACAAAGGACATTCACTTTGAATTTCAGCCTGACTTTTGCAAGCGGCTTTTAAACTTAAATCATTGTAAATCCTATGTGCTGGGATTAAAGATGTGAGCCACCACAACTGGATCTAAGTTCTTCTCTATTTGGAACCTGCTCTGTATCAGGCTGGCCTTGAACTCAGAGATCTGCATGCTTCTGTCTCCAGTGTGTTGGGATTAAAGGTGTATACCTCTCAAGTGATGGGATTAAAGGTGTGTACCATCACCACCCTGTTCATTGTAACTCTAGAATTTAGAAGACAACTAACTCTATAGTGATCCGCCTGTCTCTGCTGGGATTAAAGGCATGGGCTAATACTGCCCTACTGAAATATTTTATCTTAGCACCAAATTACTTCAACTCTTAGAGGTTTAGAAAACAAGTTTGAACTGCAGTAACCCTTAATTTACTTACAGCATTTTAAATCTCTTAACTGCTTTTAAATACCAAACAACAAAAATATCCTTTATATATAAGAAGATTTACTAGGTGATATCCAAGAGGATGTGAGCTATGTGGCAATCTACCGTCTAACATTCTAGCATGAAATTAAGACCACTTCTTATTTCATGCCAGTAAGGCAAGTATGCCTTTGGTAAATTATCATTTGAAAATATTATTTTTTATTTTTATTATGTTTATGCTTAGTTAACCATTTTTTAAAATTAATTTATTTTTTAAGTTACATCTCGATAACTGTTCCCTCCCTCCTCCCCTCCCCCTTCCTCCCTCCCTCCTTACTTCCCTTCCTCTCTCTCTACCTTCATCGCTCTTCCTCATCTCCTTCCTCTCCTTTTCCATGGGTGAGGGGAGCCCCCACATATTAAACTACCTTAGTTCATCAGTCACGTGAGGGCTAAGAGCTTCCTCTTGTACTGGGGCTTGATATGGCAGCCCATTTAGGGTAAGATGTTCCACTAACATGCAACAGGGTCCATGACTTGCTGCTAGGTGGAGTTTTTCATAGGATTGTTATGCTAGGTTCCTGTCTGGGTCTGTGGGTTGTAGGATGGTTGTCCTGTGTTACATGGTTAATATCTACTTATAAGAGAGTACATACCTTGTGTATCTTTCTGGGTCTGAGTGAGCTCACTTAGATGAGCTTCTCTAGTTCCATCCATTTGGTTGCAAATTGCATGATTTCCTTGTTTCTGATAGCTGAGTAGTATTCCATTGTGTAAATGTACCACAGTTTTATTTATTCCATTCTTTGGTTGAAGGACATCTGGGTTGTTTCCAGTTTCTGGCTATACAAATAAAGCTGCTATGAACATTGTTGAGGCAATGTCTTTGTGGTTTGGTAGAGAATCTTTTGGATATATGCCAAGGAGCGGTATGACTGGGTCTTGAGGTAGAACTATTCCCAATTTTCTAAGATAACTCCAGATTGATTTTCAAAGTGATTGTACAAGTTTGCTCTCCCACCAGCAATGGAGGAATGTTCCTCTTTCTCCACATCCTCACCAGCATGTGCTATCTCTTGAGTTTTTGATCTTAGCTATTCTGACAGGTGTGAGATGCTCACTCAGCTCTTATGGTGAGTCAGAGGACACTCCTAGGCAGTAAGAGACTTAGGTGACTGCATTACAACTCCCCCCATCCTTGGGCTAGTTCCTCCCTAGGAAGGGCTTACCCGCCCCTATTCTGGGCTAGCTTTTGGGGGATTGGGAGTAGGCCCCTCTTCATAGTACACATACCTACCATGACAGTTGCTTTGAAGAATGCTGTGCCCCAGCTGCATGCGAGAAGGACCTGGCTTTTTATCAAGTCAGACATAAGCCCCTATCCACACTATAAGATGTCTTGCCAAAGGTCACGGGGGGAGGGCATATTCCTAACTTCCTACAATCACCCATTTCAGAGCTAATAGCTGTGAATCTATTAAGACTTGTCCTAAACCTGTTTATATTTTCAGCCTGTTCCCTCCTCAGAGTAATGTGTTTTCTGTGCTCACTCCTTTTTGTGAAATACAGCAGGTTTTTTTCTTCTTTTTTAATCCTACTGCTTTGAACTTCAGACGGCGCTTGCTGACTTCTGTACACTGGGATTTGGTGGATAAGACTGTATTTATGCTCTTCTCTTTGTTCACGACTTTACAGGCTGTGGTTCAATCCCTTCTTAACCTTTGCTTTTCCATACATCAGGGCTCTAATCTTCCTAATTACTGTCTCTCTCCTCCTTGATCACTGGAGAGTACTCTGTGTTTCCATACCCCGATCCTGGCTCCAGCATTACCCTCTCTGCACCTCTAGCATGGGATCCTCTGTGAAAGATGGGGCTTTCTACCAACTCCAGGCTGGACAAGGAGCTCTGAAAATTTGCTGGGTTAGTATGGTCCCGTGCACAAATTGGTTCAGAATTCATGTCACGTCCTATGATAACCAAGTGGAGTGGTGCAGTTTTGACTCCATGGAGACAGAGCCTGACTTTCCCATGCCTCATCTAGAGATTTCTGTGCATTCCTTCTTTCAGCACATATTTATACAAAGCCTGAAGTATGCCAGGCCTTGCAACGGCAGGAGGATCAGTGGTGAGATGGTCTAGGGTGGTCTTGTTCTTGAGGGCCTAAGGGTCAGGAAAAGGACTAACATTTAAAAAAAAAATGTGTTGAGACAGGTAGAAAGGGGCACAGTCACAGGGGAAGAACAGGGTCTGTTGAAATGAAATGCACCTATGTTCTGGGGTGTGCTGATAAGCCACACTGCTGATAAGATTGACTCTAAGACTCTACCTTGTTAGGTTTTGGATGGAGCAAGTGGATCAAGAGGATGCTGAGATGGATTGCTGGAGAATAAGGAGTTTATTAAAAGTGTTATTAACACCATGGGGAGACAGACAGAGATGCAGGTGGTCTGAGCTCCAATGAGAATTCAGGGGTGGGAAAAGAGAGGCTCCTGATGTCTAAGACCACTTTGCCACCCCTCCATTTTGGACAGAGGAGTGGAGAGGGCCCCCCTCCATACAGCACTACCCTTTAGTCTTCTGCCTCTTCTGTTGTCTCCACAGGTCTCACCGGGGTCCTGCTGCTCCTGGCCCTGGCCATTATGTACGTCTTCGCCTCCCACCACTTCCGCCGCCGCAGTTTCCGGGGCTTCTGGCTGACCCACCACCTCTACATTTTTCTCTATGTCCTGGTGAGGGTTTTTGGCTGTGATCCAGGCCTGTGGGGTATGGGCAGGACATTCCTAGTGAGGAAGTGAGGGTTGGGACATTGATTTTCCATTCCCTTAGTTATTTCAAGTATTCATTTCTCCACATCCCTCTACGAAGATGGAAATTATAGTGTAGGACTCTCCAGTAGGTTGACCCCATTATGTAGCTCTTGGAAGATCCCTCCCTGCCGTGGGTTTCTTTCAGTAGCAGCCCTGCCAGGCTCATCCACATTCCTTACAGACTTCTCCACACCATTTCTTTCCAGCTCTTCTCCACCTTTGGATGGCTGGGTTGTTTGTTTGTTTTTTGTTGTTGTTGTTCCAGGGTGCACTTCTTGCACCTTAAGGAAGAATTACTCTTTTAGAGAAACTTTAAAGGGTTCTGTTTTTGTTCTGATCAAATCTGAGAATGCATTAGACATGTCATTCGGCCACATGCCACCTGTAAAGTTAGTAAGGTCACTCAAAACACCAGCCACACTGCTGATAAGATCGACTTTAAGACTCCACCTTGTTAGGTTTGGATGGAGCAAGTGGTTCAAGAGGATTGCTGGACAATTAGGAGTTTATTTGAAGTGTTATTAACACCATGGGCAGACAGACAGAGGTGCACGTGGTCTGAGCTCCAATGAGAATTCAGGCCCCAGCACTAGAGACAGAATGGCTGGGTCTTTGAAGACAGTCAGAGCCTTGGAGGCAGAGAAAGTGGTCTCTCACACCTTTTGAGGATGGGGGAGGTTCCAGCAAGAGCCTGGAGCCAGGAGGAAGCAGGGAAGGAGGTAGAGGTCAGAATGTGGCTTCCTTTGATGTAGACTCAGTTCCCCAGGAGATATCAGGACATGGCCAGTCAGCTAACTCAGGACTCAGACACAACGCCTGGCAGTCAGTACCTGTGAGAGCAGGCCCAAGCAGAGGCTGGATTCTAACGTTACTATTCTTTTTTTTTTTTTTTTTTTTTGGTTTTTCGAGACAGGGTTTCTCTGTTTAACAGCTCTGGCTGTCCTGGACTCGTTTTGTAGACCAGGCTGGCCTCGAACTCGCAAAGATCCGCCTACCTCTGCCTCCCAAGTGCTGGGATTAAAGGCGTGCGCCACCACCGCCCGGCTACGTTACTATTCTTAAATGCCTTATACTGTCTCCTTCTCAACCCAGCTCCATGTCTGCTTTCCTTCCCATTCCCTCTTCTCCTGTTTTCTTCACCCTCCGTGTTGTCATTAGTGGAGTCACCTGAGCTCCTGAGCCGACTCTGACCCGGGTCCCTGTGCTATTATTCTGTTTGCCCATCTTCCTTGGGTACACAGTATTCCCCAAAGGGCACCCTTAGGTGACTGCGAAGTCAAACCAAGTCCCTTTTCCCACCAACTGATTGATGGCTTGGCTGCTAGCATCCAAAGATCCCAAAGCCCCCATGACTAGCAGAACAGTACACAGGTTTCTCCTTTGTTCTGAGATGTACCACTGCCTGAGTGTGGCTGAGTCCTGTTATCCCAGCCCATCCTCCCAGATGTAGCTCTGTCCTCACGGATACCTGGAGGACATCTTGCCTGTGGCTCAGCATTTCCTGATTCTGAAATAACCATCTACTGTGGCTTAGGATATTTCCTAGAATTGCTGTTGTTTGTTTCCAGAGAATCTCTCCCTCCTTTGGGAGCTGTAGTTAACTAATTCCTCCCTCCCCACCTACCTACCCAATAATGGGTGGAGCCCTAGTCTGCTGCCAAATGCTTCTGCTAAGAAAATGCTGTTTCTTGTTCCTGGTGATAAAACTAGTGGAAAGACCCAGTAGAGTGGTTAGCTTGTTTCCCTAAGCCCAAGACCGCTTTGTGATTTACTGCTGGTTTGTAGACACTACTGGGTTGCTGGGCAGCCCTAGTCTGGAGGATTGAGAGCCTTTTAACTTGGGAAGAGAGATCAGGGTTAAAGCAACTTCTCCTCACCTATCACAGGGGGTGAAGGGAGGCCCTTGGCTCTGGGAAGAAAGGAAAGTTATGAATAAAGGACCCCACAACAGAGCAGACACTGGGAAAGAATGTCTAAGCTGATACCTCAGAAATTGAACTGCGCCACCACCTGTGGGGGAAGATTAAAAAATGTGGAACCATCAACTGAGCAAGGAATTCCTGAACAAGAGACCCGAATTCAATTAAACAGAGAGCAACCAAGGGTCTCTTCTGTCTTAGCTGTGTGGGAAGTCCAACAGAGGTGTCAACTCTACACCCTCCCCTTAGGAATTTAGGATTGGCTGCGGAGAGACCAGTGCCACATGCACTGCTGAGCAGAATGTCCTAACAGTAAGCCATATGAAGTCATGGAGGAGAGTTTTACTTACACTGAACTGGTTAGGGGCGACTTTAAGAGAAAACAGGACTCGGGCCACAGCTTTAGAAGAGAGCTAAACAGTGACAAGGTTGAATGAAAACTAAAGAGCAACCCAGGTAGCAGGATCTAGGTAGAAGGGCAAGCACACAATGTAGGGGTGGGAATAATGACAGGATGTTCAGCGGGCAGAAGAGACAGGCCTGGGTAGCAGCAGGTGATGTGGGGGTGGCTGATGAGGGAGAATGGTTATGGCTTATCAGAGAGGCCATGCTACATGGTGGAGCACAGAAAGCAAACAGCAAGGGGTGAGGAAAATAGGCTTAGACCACACCCATGATTAGGGGTGGCAGATGGAATGGGGCCAGCACAGGAGCTAGAAAAGTGGCAGGTGGCTTAGGCAGAAACAGCAGAACACTGTTGCAATGAGAAGAGGAGGTGAAGAGGGGGTCACTGGTGTCTCAGGGTGCAGAGAGGGAGCTGGCATGCCCTTAGAGGAGACCTTGTAGTAGGACTCGGTAGCACATGCCTGTAGTCCCAGCCACCTCAGCTATTTGTGAGATTGAGGGAGAAGGATTCCAAGTTCAGAACCTGCCTGATCTATAGAGTGAACTCAAGGTTAGTCTAGACAAATCATTAAAACTACCTCAAAGGAAAAAGTAAGAAAAGAGCTGGGATATAGCTCTGTAGCAGAACACTTATCTAGCATAAAGAGCTGGGATATAGCTCTGTAGCAGAACACTTATCTAGCATGAATCTCTAGGTTTAATACCTAGAGAACAAAAGAAAAGAAACAGAGGGAGGGAGAGAGTCCTGGGTGGGGTGGTAATGGTCTGTCAGGCAATTTCATGGAAAAGCTAAGCTAGTTAGGTGTTCTTAGCCACCAAAAGGTGGAATAAACAGGACATCACCTTCCCCAACATTACTGAGTGCCAAATATGTACCCAGTGGGCACTACGAAGATCCCAAACAATGCTAGCACAGTCCTCACATGCTCAGACCACTCAAGAAAGTAATACGCATGCACATAAGCAAAAGCTGAAGATGGTGACATGGAGGAGTGACTGACATAGGCCAAGGAGGCGCCATTTCTGCTGAGATTTGGAAAAGGGGGTGGAAGTAGCTATGGGAAGAACTAGGGTAGGACAGCCCAGGCTTCCCCTTACCCTGTAAGTGCAAAGATTCTGAACCCAAAACACCTTGTATTTGAGGGACAGGGAGCAAGAACCAGGTGGTAGGATTCTAGAGGTCAGAGTGCTGAGGGTACAATGGGAAGTTCACTAAAGCTTTTAAGACAGAGGGCATGACAAAAAATTTTTTATTCGAGACAGGGTTTCTCTGTGTAGCCCTGGCTGTCCTGGACTCACTTTGTAGACTAGGCTGGCCTCGAACTCGCAAAGATCCACCTGCCTCTGCCTCCCAAGTGCTGGGATTAAAGGCGTGCGCCACCACCGCCTGGCTCAAATATTTTAAAAAGTCATGTTGGCCAGGTGTATTGATGCAGGCTTGTAAATCCTGTACTCGAAAGGTCGAGGCAGGAGGATCACCACAAGTTCAAGGCTGGGCTACATCTGAGATTCATATATTCTTTCTTTCTCTCTCTCTCTCTCTCTCTCTCTCTCTCTCTCTCTCTCTCTCTC
>CAJQZJ010033726.1:1597869-1639900 GCA_907164525.1 Lophiomys imhausi
TCTCTCTCTCTCTCTCTCTCTCTCTCTCTCTCTCTCTCTCTCTCTCCCCCAACCGCCCTCCCTGTGTGTGCGCACGCACATACACACACCACACATCACACTGGGTATCTTTCAGAGTCCAGGTGGGAGTCAACTAGGCTATGTCTGGGATGGTAATATTCCTCTGGTGCACTTTGGAGGATGAAGGCAGGGTGGCTCTTTTAGAACCTAGAAGGAACTGATACATGGTGAGGTGAGGAATGGACACACCAGTGGAGATGGTCATGGGGTCAAGGCCAAAGCTGGCCCCACAGTCTGTTGTACCACTCTGAGCTGTGTTCTCCGCTCTGTGCAGCTCATCATCCATGGCAGCTTTGCTCTGATCCAGATGCCCCGATTCCATATCTTCTTCCTGGTCCCAGCAATTATCTATGTGGGGGACAAGCTGGTGAGCCTGAGCCGGAAGAAGGTGGAGATCAGCGTGGTGAAGGCGGAGCTGCTGCCTTCAGGTAAGGCCAGGAGGTTGTGAGGGGACCAGCTTGGTTACTAAGGCAACTGATTGATGGTGCAAACAGTGCCTGGACCACTCCAGTCTACTGGCCTTGCCCAGTGGTGGTAGAAGGAACTTGGGGTCATATATAATATATAATATGATGAGAAACGTTCTTTGCTAGAAGATTGGGCCCTGCTTAAGACAGAGAGTGGAGGAGCCTTAGGCCAGGCTTCCCCTTGCCCTGTGTACCTCCCAGTTTCTCCTCAAGACAAAGTTCTAGTACAGGAATGTCTACCTTGTCATCAGTCCTGAGGCTGTAATTGGAGCAGCTTTCTGGTGGCCAGGAATGTCTACCTTGTCATCAGTCCTGAGGCTGTAATTGGAGCAACTTTCTGGTGGCCATACGGTTGCTGGTTCAAGGCAACAGTCTCTTGTATCATCCTTTCCCAGGAGTGACCCATCTTCGGTTCCAGAGGCCCCAGGGCTTTGAGTATAAGTCTGGGCAGTGGGTGCGGATTGCATGCCTGGCTCTGGGAACCACCGAGTACCACCCTTTCACACTGACCTCTGCACCCCACGAGGACACACTCAGCCTCCACATCCGGGCAGCTGGACCCTGGACCACCCGCCTCAGGGAGATCTACTCGCCCCCAACGGGTGATACCTGTGCCAGATACCCAAAGGTGCCCAGACTTCAGGCCAGATATCTACACATTCCTTTATCCCCCAGCATCACCAGGCTCCCCACTGTACTGTCCCCTCCTTCAATTCAGAGACTGGTTGTCCCAGAAAACATCACAGGCCCAACACTACCCTGTATTTTTCCCTTTCCCTGCCTACTGTTTCCATTTCTGGCTTGAGAATGATGGCCAAGATGAATTTAAAACCCATTGCACCTTCTACAGCTGTACCTTGATGGACCATTTGGAGAGGGCCACCAGGAGTGGCATAAATTTGAGGTGTCGGTGCTAGTGGGAGCTGGAATTGGGGTCACCCCTTTTGCTTCCATCCTCAAAGACCTGGTTTTCAAGTCGTCAGTCAGCTGCCAAGTGTTTTGCAAGAAGGTGAGTGCCAGCCATGGCTCCCCTAGCACCGCCTACACTTCCTGCCTCTGTTCCTGCCTTTAAAATCTGGGCATGATCAAGTTGGTCTGAAACCTGGAGAGGGGTGCTGTGTTGGAAAGATGCCAGGGTATCCTGACAGGCAGAACTGGTATACTGATGTCTTCAGGCCACCGTTCAGTTTCCAAGAGTTCCTTCACTCAGCCATGGGGTGCTCTACATAGGAATTGCTTGTGGGAGTCTCTCCCGGAAGGGCTGAAGGGAGGTAAAACAAAACAAGCAACCAACAAAACTGCATTTCCTCATCCAGAAGAGGCCAGTCCTTGGAGCACTGGCTGGGAGACGGAAGGGAACCTTTGAGGTGGGGCACAAGTAAAACTGGCTCAGGTCTCAGGATCCAGGGGAGGTGCCAAGGTAGGACTTGCAGGTGGGTTGGCCCTAGCAGCACAGCCAAGCCTTCAGGCCCCCTCCACACAGGCCCATTTTCTGTAGTTCGGACCCAATGGCAGGTGCCTGCTTGTCTCTCTGGGCCTGGCAGGTGAATCAGGTGTGCTGGAATGTAGCAGGTAGAGGCCCAGCCTACATGCTGTCAGCACTCAAGAGTGGCAGCTCCTTTCCTGTCCTTGTCCAATGCTCTGTTCCTTCACTTGCAGCACCTGGCTTTTCCTCGTTTGTTGAAGTTGGCTCCCCCCACCAGGTTGCCTCTTACTCCTGCCTCTCTTTGTCCAAGGGCAATCCATCTCTGGCCTCAGAACCCAGCCCTATTTCCCATATAGTCTACTTCCTGGGTAGTCTGGGGACAGGCACAGACTGGCTCAGGTCAGAATTCTGTGTTGAGATCCCGGACATGTAGGGAAGCCAAGCTGAGCTGGCCCTGAGCCCCAGTGTGTGTCCTCAGATCTACTTCATCTGGGTGACAAGGACTCAGCGGCAGTTTGAGTGGCTGGCTGACATCATCCGGGAGGTGGAGGAGAACGACCACCAGGACTTGGTGTCTGTGCACATCTATATTACCCAGCTGGCTGAGAAGTTTGACCTCAGGACCACCATGCTGGTAGGTCAGGGCCAGCCAGGCAGGGCAGGTGGGCCACCATCAGGGGTAAGTGTTGGTCCTAGCCATGGCCTTCCTCACCCCAACTCATTCCCTAGTACATCTGTGAGCGGCACTTCCAGAAGGTGCTGAACCGGAGTTTGTTCACGGGCCTGCGCTCTGTCACCCACTTTGGTCGCCCTCCTTTTGAGCCCTTCTTCAACTCTCTGCAGGAAGTCCACCCACAAGTAAGTCTACTACACATCTCAGTTTTCCTTTTGTCATCTGGAGTCTGAGCAAAGCTCTCATACCTGTTCAAGCTCAATCAGGGAAGAGTTGGTCACTGCTGAGACTCCATCCCTTAGGAGATGGGATAGGTTACAGACCAGAAAAGCATAGGGGAGGGCCAGCCTAAGGTGGTAAGGATGAAGGGAACAGAGATTTGCCAACTCTGAATTCATCCACCAAATGGAAGAGCTTAGTAATACTCCTTACTAAACACTCAGGGATATACTCACCATTAATATTGACCCAGCCCTTTCCCTAGATGTGGAACTAATTTTCACCATGAGCAGTCAGTGGACTGGCCACAGATCTTGTATACACCACGCTGTCCCTCAATCTGAAGACTGATTAAGTTGGCACTTTTACAGTGACCTAGTACTTACAAAACTGAGCTAGACTTACAGTGAACCAGCCCTCACCGTGCATGATACAAAACAAACTTTCGGTGAGAATACTGTGTGGTCTTTAATGAACCTTACTCTTTCTTTCAATACTGACCCAGCTCTGTCAGTAAACATGTTCACCTCTGTCTCTTCCTCCTGCAACAGGTCCGAAAGATTGGAGTATTTAGCTGCGGCCCCCCTGGCATGACCAAGAATGTGGAGAAGGCCTGTCAGCTCATCAACAGGCAGGACAGGACTCACTTCTCTCACCATTATGAGAACTTCTAGGCCTCCTGCCGAACTCCACCCACCACTGCCCAGCAAAGCTGAGGCTTCAGCCTGTGCCTTAACCCAGTACTTCTCATTTCTGGCTGCCTCGTCTTGCTTCCCACCTGCCAATGTGGTCCAAAGGGCCAAGTTGATCAGTGTTCAGATTGAGGGACAGCTTTGGTAGCCATGCTCAGGCATCATGTGTGGGCTCAGAGATCTCTAGGGCCCGAATGTGCCAGCGCATGGAGAAGGGCATTGTTTAAGAACTAGAGGTTCAGCCGAGCATGGTGGCCCACGCCTTTAATCCCAGCACTCGGGAGATAGAAGCAGCTGGATCTCTGTGAGTTCGAGTCTACAAAGTGAGTCCAGGACCAAATAAACAACAACAAAAACCCCAAAACCAGAAACAATAACAACAAAAAACCCAAAACCCTAAATATTCAAAGGCAGAGGAGCTTTCCGGTTGGGACAAAGTGAGGATTTTCTTTTTTAAAGGAAAAACAAAAGCTCAGCAGACAAGCTGTCGCTTGTACAGGTAGCTTAGTCTGAGGATGAAGTGGTGGTATAGATGCTGGCCTCTTCGAGCCCTCTTCACTCTGCAATCTTCCTCTCTTCCAGTTTCCCACTTTCAGAATGACTGGGACATACATGTC
This sequence comes from Lophiomys imhausi, assembly GCA_907164525.1. Classification (NCBI taxonomy): domain Eukaryota; kingdom Metazoa; phylum Chordata; class Mammalia; order Rodentia; family Muridae; genus Lophiomys; species Lophiomys imhausi. The sequence continues at coordinate 1,602,024 of CAJQZJ010033726.1, forward strand.
TTAGAGTAGTAGGGACAACTTACAGAAACCCTCAGGACTCGCCTAACTGGGCACCTGATCTCTCGAATTCTAAAATGTAGTCACTCTTCCATGCCCACTAGCTGCCTGGAACATTGTCCCTCACCGCCCCCCGCCCAGCCAGTAGTCTCTTTTGCAAATAAACCGTGTTTCCACCTTCAGGATTTCTTTTTTTCTGACTCAGGTCAGAGTGAGGCTAAGGAAATCATCCACGCAGTGGACTTGCCATGGTGGTCCAGACATCTATCTCATCAGCATCTACCAATGGAGGTGCCCTTCCTCACTCTGGCCAGCGTTAGGCTGCAGGCAGCCATCAGGAAGGCCAGGGAAGAGTCTCCAGGGAGCTGCAGTCGGCTTGGCTTCCTCCACGGCATCGGCTACTCTAGCTCTGCCGAGAAACGGTCTTCCAGGCACCATGTGGGTCTACAAGTCTCCTAACCCCTCTAGACCCGCTTTCTCATCTGCAGAATGGTGGGTTGCTCTTCCGGCCACTCAAAGACAGGGCAACCCTCGGAGAATTTCTGAAGGTGCCCAACTCCAAACGATTCAGTCTATTCCCTCGTTTCTGGGAATCACACGCACACCCACCCTCACTTTGGAGGAAACATCCACTGGGCAATATCCCAAATGATTCAGGGCACACGTTAGAGCCTCAGGTTGGAGCAGCGGGGAGGACCGGGGCCCACCGGAGGGACGAGCCCGGCCACCAGGGGGAGATAACGGGAGGACGACGCGGCTCGCCCAGTCAAGTCAGGAGTTGGAGGTGGGGACGGGGAAGCGGCGCCTTCCAGACGGAGGGCTGCTGTGCTCGCTGAGGAGCAATGCCGGGAGCGAGCGACGCGGCCTACACGCTCGCTGTCCGGCGTGGGACATCTTGACCACTGGTAGGAGGAAAGAGGCGGCTGCTCAGACCATGCTTTTTGGCGGGCGGTGGCTACAGCGCTCGCTCCCCGCCCCTTCCCGGCGGCCCCTGGGCGGCGCCGGCGAGCCCTGGGAAACGGCCTGGGAGGATGCAGAGCGGGGAGGGGGCGGAGGCCGCCACTTCCTCCCGAGTGTCTGACAGCAGCGGGAGCCCACCCCCACCCCCCACCGGCTTTTCTTTTCTGGTCTCAGCCCCACACCGTCCCTTTATTCCAAGGCCCAGAATTCCCTCTCCTTTATAATAAATAAGGAATCTTCAGCGCTTACTACATCCTAGGGCAAGGGGAAGCCAGGTTTGTGACATCATGTCCTTGGTAAGAACCGCAGCCCCAGGGCAGGTGACAAGGGCTGGGTCCAGGTCTATCACAGTGCCCTGGTTTCACATCTACAGAGTCCGGATGGCCACTGGGTAGAGCAGGGACATGTGTTCCGCCCCCCTTAATGGGCAGCTTGCGGCTGGCATAGTGGTGCACGATTTCAGGGACGCTGCTGAAGGGTGGGCTGTTCTGGCCCAAGACATACTTGTGTTCCTTGGTCCGGGACAGCTTCATATGCATGAAGCCCTGACTGCTCCTGGGAAGAAGAGGAGATCCTGGTAACCAGAGGTTCTCCCCAGTCCCCTACTTCCACCCCCCACCCCACCCCCAGCAAATGTGGTTCTAACGCCAGCTTCAAACGGGAGGTGAATAGGGTTGGGGGGGGGTAGGGATGAGTAGGTAGCATGAGACACTGTTTTTTTTGTGGTGGATACTGGGTGTGCCAAGAATGTGTGTATGGCTGAGTGTACAGAGTGTGTGCTGGTGAAAAGTATAGTGACCAGCACCCTCCAATTCTGTGATCCTAGCCCATCAATCAGCCTGTGGCCAAGGTCAGTTTAACCTCACCTTTATTAGTTTTTGGGACAGATTCATGTAGGTCAGGCTGGCCTCAAATTTGCTATCTAGTCAGAGGGACTGCAAACCTCTGATCCTCCTGTCTCTACCTCTTGATTACAGGTGTGTGCCAGTTTATGGGGGGGTGCTGAGAACTGAACCCAGGGCTTTGTATATGCTAGGCAAGCACTTTACCAACTGAACTACAGCCCCAGCCTTATGCGCTCATCCCTCTTGAGCTACATGGCAGCACCGGTGAGGGGTTCCTGGTAACTTGTGGGGAGCCACAGATGCCCCTGGCAGGAGGGAGAGTATAAGATGTGACAATCAAGCTCATCTTTGTTGGAGTTCTCCTTTGCAAAGTTTGGGGAGGGGCTGGCTACTCTGGAAGCCCTCCCAATATGGGACCTCAACTGCCTCCTAGAGATATCCCTTCACCATCTTCCCATTTGGATCTTACACCAAGCCCTCTCCGTCCATCCAGGCAGCCCTTAGGCCTAGAGTGACTTTATCTGGAGGCTCTGCTACTGTTACCTACTATGTGAAGTAGGATAGAAAGAGGAAGTAGGGGTGAGGCTTGAGGGGAGGGGAGCCCTTATCTTGGAGTCTGATTGAAGCCTCTTTCCAGCAAAGAAGCAAGAAGTCTAGCACAATTAAACTTGCTGAAGAGGCTGCTGACACACACTTAATATTCCTTTCAGATGTAGAAATTTTATGTTAAGTGACAATGAGCAGGTCTCAAGGCCTCAATGGGTATGACCTTGGGGGGGGGCAGGGTTTCCTATAGTTTGAAAACTGGGGGACAAAACCCTGTTTACAGCAAAGATATCCCACCTTCCTGTGTTCCTTGGGTTGAACTTTTACCTTAGTGATAGTAATCCTATCAAGAGCCTACCAGTGATAAGATAATCACTTCAGACCCAACCCAAACCCCATATATGACTATGGTAAAAAACAAAAGAGAACACGAGCTGCTTTCAGAACACTACCTGTGCTCACATTTGACTATATCTTATTTTCTCATAATCCTCACAGTTATATAGTAAAATAACTTCAACAAAAAACTCCAAGTTTCCTTCATAAATTAGCTAGTTCTGAAATTCTCTTTGGTATCAAAGCCACCAATGCTGGTTTGGCCTAACTTGAGATCCCTAGGACTCTTGGGAGAACTCAAGCTGTTGAGAATGACAGTGGGACACTGGACTCCTTTACCTGTTCCCCAAAATGATGACAAGAGCACACCTTCCACTGTCTCTCTCATCTCAGTGAACAACCACAGAAGTCAGCATTAGCGAGGCCTGCCCTCAAGACAGAGACTTGGTGTGCAAAGCTCTAGCCTGCTCTCAAATGTCTTCTACTTAAACAATATGGGGGTGAGCCTCGTGTGGTGGCACACACCTTTAATCCCAGCACTTGGGAGGCAGAGGCACGTGGATCTCTGTGAGTTCAAGGCCAGCCTGGTCTACAGAGTGAGACCAAGACAGCCAGGGCTACACAGAGAAACCCTGTCTCAAGAAACAAACAAACAAACAAAAAGTATGGGGGTGAGGTCCCCAACAAGAACTGTGCAGACTGCCACAGGCCCAGTTTGCTTGCCAAGCCCTGGGTCTGTCTGTAACTTACCCACAGGCACGAGCTAAGGAATGTTCAGTAGAGTACTGACGCCTAAATTTGCCTAGTCCTAGCCTGAGCCCAGAGGAGTAAGCAGAGGGCTGAGTGGTCCCTGTGGGAAACAGGATCAGTAAGGAGGCTGCCTCCCTCCTGACAACCTTGCCCCAAAAGTGGGGTTGGCAAATCTTATCACTTGCATCATCTACTTGGGTACCAAAAAAAAAAAAAATTCTTACTAGACCTATTCCATTGGGAAATATGTAAGAAAATGAGAATAATATAGAAACTGAAGAGAAGAACAGGGCTGCTGAGGGAAAGTGACCCCTAAGTCCACTCCTCCCTGAGGTCTTAAGAAATCTGCCTGGCCGGGCGGTGGTGGTGCACGCCTTTAATCCCAGCACTTGGGAGGCAGAGGCAGGCGGATCTTTGTGAGTTCGAGGCCAGCCTGGTCTACAAAGGGAGTCCAGGACAGCCAGAGATATTCAGAGAAACCCTGTCTCAAAAAACCAAAAAAAAAAAAAAAAAAGAAAGAAATCTGCCTGGCTGTGTGTGAATCAGGCTATGGAGCCATCTGTAGGTGTGAGATGCTGCCTGGTGTACACACAGGCCCTTAGGGGAGGCGGAGCAGTAAGCAGTGGCCCCCATGTGCTGTGGGAAGCAGTGTGGGCCCTGTTCGTTCACCTCACAATTTGAGAGTGACTCTTCCCACAGTTGCCTCTCAAACTACACGGGGTTTTCTCAAAGAACAGACTCACTAGGAAGGGCAACATGGCTTCCATCTGCCTTACCAACTGCTGGAGGAGGGGTGGCTGTGCTTTTCAACCTCCAGGGACTAGTCCTAAGGGTCCATTAAGACACAGCAAGGTCCTTGCCAAACCCTCAGGAGGTTGGGTGGGACCAGCTGGGCCACTGGGCCCAGGGCTGGTAAGGCTTTTTGAGGAAGCTGTTTAATTACCAGTGAAAGCCCTTCCATTAGGGAGAGAAGAGAAACCATAATTGTATTTCAGAGAAGCCATTTATATGCAAACGAGACCCTGGCAGACAGCCTGTGGGGCCAGATCAGTAACAACAGGCGTCCAGGCCTGCCTTTTTTATTCCCCAGGCCTGCCTTTTTTATTCCCTACATTAAGGCAGCCAGTCCCATACCCCTAGTTTCCCAGTTCCACTCCAAAGACCCAAACCTTGCTGGTATCTCCCTTTGAGCTGGATAGTACCAGATTTCCAGCATATGACATCTGGTGAGGAGTGGAACACTGTCACTGAAGTCAGACTGAGCTAGGTCCTGTGTTTGTGTGCTGTGAAACAGTCCCTAGTCTCTAGGTTGCCCTGGAAATCCCAGATGTAAGGAATCTGGCCTCAGCTTCCTGAGTAACTGAGACACTGTATCCAGCCAGCTTGGAGACTTAATTATTAGCTGGTGACCTTGAACAAGTAACAAAGCTCCTTGAGTCTATTTCATCTGTATGAAAAAAAAAAAAAAGATTTATCAGCACAGCGGTAGTTGATTTGGACATGGTATATATGCTAGGTGATACGTGCCAAGAATTTCAATTATAATCTTAATAACAATATTCCACCTAAAGTTGTATAAATCAGATTCTTGACAAATGAATTTTTCCAAAATCCGCTTTTTGATTTTATAGCTTGTGGACTACTAGAATATAAAAGCTAGAAGAAACCCATGATATCAGTTCATTCTGTAAGAAGAGAATCTGAGGTGCAGGGAAGTTAAATTGTGTCTAAGGTCACACATGTAGTTTTATCAGCTCCCAGAATAGAACTGAGCCCACTCAACTCTTTGCTACTTTTGAAAAAAAATCTTAATTTAGTGAAGATGGACAATCAGTTCTTAGATGTGTGCAATTCTGCCCCTGGATTTGTTCTGGGTGTTGGGGGCATGTACCAGTACCGAATACACCAGGAAATGTGGTGTAGGTATTCAAGACACTCTTGCAGTGACGGGGGCTAGGTAAATGGACCCCTCACTCCAGCCAGCCACCTTATGTGGATGGCAGTCTATCCTGGGTAGAATTCCTGCATGCCAAGAGGTGCACTGGCCATGCTACTGTGAAGAACCTGGGAGTCTCAGTCTGGGCCTTGCGTGTAGAGGTGCTCCCAAAGGGACAGGCTGTTGGGAAAGGAGGACTTTAACCTGGTCACTTGTTCTCTCCCCTCCTCCCAAGACCCAGCCCCACTGCTGACGACTTCAGGTAAAGCTCCTACATGTTAGGGTGCTTCTTCTACAATGTAAGGGTTTAACAATGATGACAATACTAATTTATTAAGCACTTAGCTGGCTGCTTAAAACCATGTTAGGTGCTAAGACACCAGTGCTATTATTTCACTTACTCCTTCCCAATAAAATGGATCTGATTCAATCTTATAAAGAAATGGAAGCCTAGAGAGGTTGAACAGCTAGTGACAGGAACCTTCTAAACTGAACACTACCCTTAAAGTGCTTCCTCCTTAAAATACAAAGCCTGAGGAGTATGAGACATTTCAGGTTCCCCAGTGACTGGGTGGAGCCAGCAGTTGTTCACAGGGCATGCGGTTCTTCCCAGTCTGGCTGGACCAGAAGAGAACATTGGAATCCTCTTGTGCCCTCCAGGTTAGTGGGTCCCTCTCCCCACAGCCATCCATACTCACTTGAGGGAGAGAGAGAAGTCATTCTTGCTGGTCTCACTGTTGCGTACCAGGTAGCTGGCCTCTTTGCACAGTCGGAGCAGGTTCTCCGCATCTGTCCGGCTGATGGCCCCGTGGTACCAGCTGAGGATGAGAGAGGGAAGGGGCATTTCTGCTGGGTCCCTCGCCGTCCAGGCCCGCCCATTCTGGGTGTCCCCTGCAGGGGATCCAGTGCAGGGAGGGGAGGAAGAGGGAGGGAGTCCCCAGCTGGACCCAGACACTCACACCTGGTTTTCCAGAGGCAGTGCTGGGTCTGTCCACTCCCCCAGGGGGCTGCCGGGCTCCACTCCTAGTGGCTTGGTTGACTTGGGGTTCCCAGTAGAGAGTCGAGGAGGTAGCCGCCCCTTCTCCTCCCAGCCAGGCGACAGGCAGTTCTCTGATCCTTCAAACTGGGCTGTAAGGAACACACTGGTCATGGACTCTGAGGTCCCCCCTCTCAAACGGCCAGTACCTACCCTACTTCTTCCAAGTACCTGCAAAGGCATGTTCTGGGAGGGCTGCCTGCCTGACTCCAGGGACAGAATCCTGTGTCACTCTGGGGGAGGGGTACAGTCTCTGAGGTACAGCAAGCCTCATGGGGCCTCCTAGTCCACACAGACAGGCGAGGGAGGACAAGAACATGAGAAACCACTTAAGCTCTCTCCCTCAGCTGACTGCCTTCCCTTCTTCCATCCCCCTTAGGGTGGCTTCATTGTTGATAATATTGTTTCTTTCTCCTGCTCAGAGTTCATTACCGTTCTCCAAATCGCCCTGCCAAGCCATTCTGTGGAGATGACTTATTGATCTAAGAACAATTATCTGATTCCCCTTGGTGCCAACCTGACAGGCTAATCCTGTCCAAAGTCGCAGGACTGCCTGCCCTCCCCATCCCAAGGTTGCGGCCCATTGTTTTCCCTCCCCCACCCACAGCAGTCCTGGGAGGTAGCTCTGCATCATCAAAGCTGAGCCAGTACAAGGGGAAACCCCACCCCACCCCCCATGGGTCGCTGGCCACAGGTACACATGCACAGGTGACACTCTCCACTGTCCGGCATTTACAAAATACCTACACATTCTCATGTACAATGAACAGCAGATGCTATGCCTGTACCCAAGCACCAATACCCACACGCACCCTTCGGTGTTCATTCTGGGCAAGGCTGGCTGTAGAGGAAGAAGTTGATGTCTTTGGTGCCTCCCCCCACCCCCCAACTGAGGCTCTTTCTCCTTGTAGATCTTGAATGAATGAATACCTCATTGTCCTTCAGTCACCAGATGCAGGATCTCCTTTGCTAGCACTTCCCCAAACTTCACAAACACAGGCAAAGCTCCACCCAATGAGAGCTTAAGTTTTAAAACAGTAGATTTTTCTTTTTTTTTAAAGGCATAGTTCCATTCTATAGCCCAGGCTGTTCTGAAACTATGTAGAAGATCAGCGTGGTCTCAGAATCATGGCAGTCCTCCTGCCTCAGCCTCCCAAGTGCTAGAATTATAGCTGCCACCTGGATTTTTGGGCATGGTGCAAAACATACTAGGGAAGGGCCTTTGTTAAGAGACCATGCTTACAACTCTGGGAAGGGAGGGATGTGCATTGTCTCTTCCTTCTCCCTCCAGGACAGGGGAGATTCTTCCAACCCAAGCCCAGAGCCTAAGAGGTAAAAAACCTATCACCCTGGCCATAAGTCCCCAAAGGACCCACCGCTGCTGTCCTCCAGGCTGGGCTCGGGAAGGGGTGAAGCTGGACCGGAGATGTCCCTGTCCCCGTCAGGCAGGGAGGGGCTGCTGTCCAGCTGTCCCACAGGCGGAGGCCAAGGTAGGTCTTTGATGACCTTTATGTCAACTGGAGCCAGCATCAGAAGGGAGAAGAGAAAGAGACAGTGACAGAGACAGAGAAAGGCAGAGGTTGAGACACCCAAAACCGCAGAGCTAAGATACACAGCAGTCTAGAAAGGAGGAGGGCCAGAGGCAGAGGCAAGGGCAGCACTGGAGGAGAGAACAGGACTCTGAGGGCTGAGCAGGGCAGGTACTACCACACCAGCCTGGCCTGGTGAGGAAAAGGTGCGAGTCTTGAGTGACAAACAGGAAGGCACAGGATCTTGCTCTGTCAGCCCTGCAAGTTCCCTAATCTTCCACCCCCTCACTAGCTTCCAGGAATCAAGAGGACCAGGAGAGTACAACATGGGAGAAGGAGCTGCCCACACCTCCCAGAACCACACCTGGTCCGGGCACCCTCTTGTCCTCTTTTCTCTTCTATTCCCCGGGGATGGGAACTGGCAGACCCCAAGACTGAGACGAAGTCTTGGGGTATCTGGAATATTCAGACTTTGGGCAGAGGAATATATATATTTTTTATTTTTTTTTCTTTTTTCGAGACAGGGTTTCTCTGTTTAACAGCTCTGGCTGTCCTGGACTCGCTTTGTAGACCAGGCTGGCCTCGAACTCGCAAAGATCCGCCTGCCTCTGCCTCCCAAGTGCTGGGATTAAAGGCGTGCGCCACCACCGCCCGGCTAATATATATATTTTTTAAATGGAATCTACCTCCTCCCAGTCCTGAGTGACGCCACCACTGGCTGCAGGACCACTAATGAGGTTTCCTAATGATGAACATAGATTTTCCCATTAAGCAATCCAAACAGTATTGATTCTCCAAGGAGACCTCTGGAGATAAATGGCCCATCCTGGATGGGTGTGTGCTTTACAGGAAGCAAAGCAGAAACCTGTGGTTTCCCAGTCTGACTGCCAGGGCGGGGAGGGCAGAACTGAGGGCAGAGCTGAGGGCTGGCTAGATGCAGAATAAGCTGTCTCTGTGTGAGGGTTGTGTGTATGTGTGTGTGTGTGGGTATGTGTGTATGTTGGTGTGAGTACATGTGTGTAGGGACGTGGAAGCAGAAATGAAAGCTAATGGCATCTAGATTCAGGAATGAAGGCACCGTCCCAGTTCCAGGCCCTTGCTCCACCTGCCTCGGACTGCCAATATGCTCGTTTCCATGGTGGACTTAGGTCTGGGACACAGTGGTGTAGCTGGGACAGGAGAAATCTGATCTTCATTTAGCAACCAACAGCCTCCATCTACGGCCCAGAAATGCCCTTGGAGCCAGACACCAGAGCCTACTGCTAGAGACACAGGCCCAGAATCCAGGTTGCACGTACATCTATTTTCATCATTTGACGAGTTAAATACAGTCTTTGTCAAATATATTTAACATATGCCACAACTTTCATAATTCTGCACTGAATTTCTTTATTTTCATCCAGATCCCCAAAGGTGGTTACAGCTGAAGCCTCTTGGCCTCGAAGAGGCGAGATGTAGGAAAACGTCTCCTATCTCCTGTGTCCATGTTCTGCACAGAGCTGCGTCCACACTACCCAAGTCCTCACCCCGTGGGACAGACCTCAATTGTCCTGCCCTAGAACTCCACTCCTAGACCTTGAATGGTTCCTGGGGTCTGCTCCTTCTATTCTCCTGAACCTAGGTATCGTCCAGAGGTCCCAGCAGGGCTGCCCTTGCCAACTAGCAGGGCTGCCCCCACCAACCAGCAGGACTCACCAGCGAAGGCTTTGGAGATCTGCCCCTTCTTCCACTCCCAAGGCTGATCATACTCTTCTGGAGGCCTCTCATCATCCTCAGGCAGCCGGGACTCCCTGAGCCAGGGAGTCCCCTCACCTTCTGGGCTGACCCCCTCATCCTCTGGCTCATAGGGTGTGTCATAGAGAGGTAGGGGTTGAACTGCAGTCTCCTTAGAACCCCGGATCTCTGCCGGGACAAAAAGGGGAGAGGTGTGAGGAGTAAGCTCAACCCAGAGCCAATGCCCTGGTCTGGGAGAACTCAGCAGTCACAATCCTGGGTCCCTTACCCTTGAGACATTCCCAGGGCTCTGAGAACATGGAGCCCAGGGGAGGAAGTGGAAGATAAGAGGCAAAGTAAAAGTTAGAAGGATCCCAGGATGGCTAGCAAGAGCTGGGGAGCTGAAGTGGGCATGTTAAGGGAACTGAAACACCGTCCTCCTGTCTATGTCTAGTGCCCAGCTCCATTTCTTCTTCATTTCCATGTATATCCCAGTTAAAATAACTTCACAATCAGGAAATCCTGTGTTGGTCAGACATTGCTGACCCCCTTTTCTGAGAACTTCTCCCTTTGACAAGTCAATTTCACCCGCGGTCTTCTCTATTTCCCATTGATCTTGTTTCCTGGATCCTCTCTTGGCCTCTGCTCCCAAGCCCAGGCTGTCCTGAGTTCTCCCTACCCTGATTCCTGAACCGTCTGCCAGGCTTACAGCAGCACTACATCAGGGGTACTGGTCCTCCTCCCACAGTTCCCTCCTCCCACAGTTCCCTCACACTTGCTGCCTTCTCCAGAGCTAGAAAACCTGTGTGGGATCACTGACCCAAATCTGATAAAAGCCCTAGAGCCAACTTGCTCTAACATTCTAAATGTGTCTTTCAGGACTGGGATTATATCTCAGTGGTAGAACATTTGCTTAGCACGCATGAGGCCTGGGTTTAATCCCCAGCACCATCCCTGCTCCCACCCCCAAAATACACACTTAAAGCACTTACATCTTCACACATAATCCCAGGACATCCATGGCCCATACTATCTCTCTGACCTAAACAGGGCAGCCTCTTTTTTTTAAATATTTTATTTATTTATTACATATACACTGTTCTGCCTGCATGTATGCCTGCAGGTCAGAGGAGGGCATCAGATCTCATTATAGATGGTTGTGAGCCACCATGTGGTTGCTGGGAATTGAACTCAGGACCTCTGGAAGAGCAGCCATCTAACCTCTGAGCCATCTCTCCAGCCTCCAGGGTAGCCCTTTTTACTTTCTCCATTTCTGCCCACTACACAGTTTCCTCTGGGCCTGACCCTACTGCATTCTTTAAATCTCACCTATTCATTTCTAATATCTCATGACTTTCAACCTCATCTCTCCATATATAGATAGACTTTTACTACAACAAATATTCCACTTTATAGGCTCCTTGAAATAACCCTCCTGCCATGACACTCCCTCCCTTCACCCAGGAGGAAGTCAGGGCAGCTCATCTGATTGGCCAGGGAGAGCTCACTCCCTTCCTCAGCTCTGTCTTCTTGCAGAAACACGGTAATTCTGGTTCTTTCTCTTCCATGCAGTGAGAATTGTGTCCCTGTGCAGAGGTCTACAGCTACCCTGTGCTTCCAAGCCTGAGTGGGAAAGTTTAATTCTTTTGAAAAGTACTAAAAAAAACCCATTGTATTATCATTGCTAAGTGATATTCTTCCAACAGCTTTGTCAGTAATAAAGTTGACGTTTTAATCTGTTAGCCCTTTCCTTAATCTTACTTCTTAATTACTTTGAAGCTGGGGAGGGGAAGAGAGGATTTTTAATTACTGGCTCCTTAGAACCCCAACAACTGAGCTGGGTGTGGTGGCACATGCCTGTAATCCCAGGGAGAATCTCCCTCATCCTAAATACTTACCAGCCATCATCTTTTGGGCCTCATAGGGCTCCATGTAGCCATCATTTTCAGGGACCTTCTCTGGTGCTCCTGAAGTTCCTGCTGAGCCTTCACCAGTCTCCTGAACATCAAATGGGTCCGCATAGTCCTCTAGGATTGCCAACTGTGGGAGAAGGCAAGGAGAACGAGGCTCAGACAAGGACAGGCAGCTCTGCTCCCGAGGGCAGACATGGCGCTTCTTTCTTTCCTGCTAATTTTCTGCCTCATATTCATGTGCTAGGTAAACTGTCAGGATGAAACTACTGATTGGGTCCTTAGAGTTTTTATCTTAGGGTCTGAGCTGGACAACAGCCTATACATGGTAGCTCAACAGAGAGAACTCAAAAGCCCTAGTTACAGTTGTTTTGCAAGAGTTGTGTTGAAGAGCAGAACAGTGAAGCCACTCACGAGATCAGCGCAGCATAGCCTGCCGCACTTCAAATGTCCAACAGACACCACCTGTGACCCTGAAGAAACTAAAGCAGATGGTGTGGCGCACGCCTTTAGTCCCAGCACTCAGAAGGCAGAGGCGGGTGGAGCTCTGGGAGTTCCAGGCCACTCCAGGCCAACCAGAGTTACATGGTAAGAACCTGTCTCAAATACAAGGAGGAGGAGGGAAGGAAAACAGAGCCACCCCTTTGTGACCGTTCTGTTGTTTGATCCTTATCAGGTCAAATGGGTATCATCATATGAGTATTAGGTCCTTGTCAGATGGGTGTCACAGACTCTCTTTGAAGAAATTGGACAACAGGCAGTTAGGAAAACACACCTCAAAACATTCTGCTTAAATGGAAAAATCAAATTTGGAACTCATGCTATTTGTGCATAGGGCTATCAACCTGTAGCTGGTGGGCCTCTCAGTCTCCAGGGAGAGAAATACCTTGGAGTTCTGTGGGACACTACTGAAACCACCTGAGTTCCCAGAGCCCAGGATCCAGACAGCCGGTTTTAGCCTTCCATGTCCTCCGCTGCCTGTCCCTTTGTCATACAGTGGCTAGCCATCAAACCTCTGTTCTTGCTCCCAGTGAGAGCACAGGCACCTGAGGCACCCAGGGCAGGGCAGGGCAGGGCAGGGCTGAAGACAATGGAGTCTTTCTCCACACTGGGCAGGAGAAGGTAGGACTCACCGAGCCAGACCCTGGAGCACTACACCACTCACTGGGTCACAGCTGGCGTCAGAGGTGGCTCTGAGGCCCATGGCACAGGGACAGGCCACTGCTGCATTTTGCCAAGCTGAATCCTTGATTTCAGATCTGAGGAATCCAGCTGAGCCAGGTGACCACCGTGCTGTGCCCTTAGTGAGAGGATCTGAGAATGGGGACCCCTGGAAGGACAAGATGGAGAAAGAACCAAACCTACCTCACACATCCCTTTGACCTTTCCTTTGATACCATGTGGCCCATCTACAGGTTTCTGAGGTTGTCCCAATGGCTGCTTCTATCGTCTCCTCAGGTGTTTAGCTCCTACCTTGTTTCAGCCTGGCCCTCAGCTGCTTTTCTTCCCTTCATACCTGCCTGCTTGGGGTACCTCACATGAAGCCATCAGTACTCCAAGTCTTCTGCTAGTCTAGACATCTCATTTTTGTCTCTCTAGCTCCAACAAGCAACTGACATAGGTACTAGAAAAATCCTTCTGGTACCACCGTCACCCTGCACCCCTAGGTCCTCCTTTCTCTAGGAAACATACCAATCTGTTCAGGTCGATCACATACTATCTCCTTATATGACCAGATTTGTCCTCCCAGGCCAGTGGCATCCACAGCATCACCCACTGTCCACTGCTGGCAACTCTGCCAGTCAGCACACAGCATCGACTCGTGTGACAGTCGCTCAACACTGTCTGAGTTCCCTGACAAATTACCCCGAAACCTTACAATAACTACATCTCCACTGTTTTGAGGGAAAAGTTCAAGGTTAGAGAACGTAAAACTCTACATTCCTCTTTGGACAATGGCTCTGAAAGCACTATGGTCATTTTACTCAATGGTTTCCTCTCAGCCTAGATCACTTTCCTGTCCTGGCCAATCCTCATTCATGTTTCTTCTCTCAGAAGCCCCTACGCTTCTCCCAGCCCGTGTGGTACCTCTATCCTGGGCACTGATCACTTTGTGTGACAAATGCTTGTTTTACTGAGCGTCTTCAGGCAGACTATGCAATTCCTGGGGGCAGGAGCCACATTTACAGCTAAGTACCCAGGAACTGATAGCTCTCAGTAATTATGTTAAATCCGTCACATAAAATGAGAGGAATGGATGGAAGTACTCTCCCCCCACTGATCTAGAAGAGGGAGAAAACATGGACTTAGGTAGAGCAGGGTCATAAAGGAGGACCAAATCTTTCCAAGTAAGACTGGGTTCCAAGAAGCTTCTCAGTGAGGTCAAGTTGTCAACACCCCTCCTGGGGCCCCACTTCAGAGCCCTCCCAGGCCTCCCCTCAGCAAGCCTGGTTAGAGCTGCACACAGTTGTTTCTCCCTGGAGTCCTGACTCCTCCCAGGCTGGCGTGGGCCTCCTCAGCGCCAGTTGACTGTGGGCAACCAGGTGCCATTCGGCACACCGCTCAATGACTCCTCTGTTCCACTCCTGGTTCCACACCCTGCTCCAGGAAGCCCCAGACCCCTACCCTGTGCTGGGCATCCAGAGAGATACCCACAAGGCACAGAACAGGAGTGGTAGCAGAATCACCAGCTGGGAAGGCTGGCAGGACTGGTTCCCACTCTGGGTACAGAAAAGCCCAGTCAGATCCCAGGCTTGCTTGCCCAGTGCTTCTGTGTCTACAGGGGGATAAATTGCTTACAGGAAAACTGTCCCTGCAGACTGCGTTTGGCCTACTACAATCTGTTGTTTGTGGTCCCATAACCTCTCTAATGTATCCACTGCCCTACCCAACACCCACAGCAGGGACCCAGCACACAGTAGGTGCTGAATGCATATTTACGGGATGGCTAACGGAGCTCCTACACAGGCTTCTATCCTTGAAATGACACCAATGCCACCCCCAACCCAGTCACTCTGATCTTTGAATGGCCTGAGTGACTAGTGGCAGTGGGAGGATCAGGCTCACTGGAGAATCCACTTTTGAATAGGGATCAAAGCCTCTGGCTCAAGGGAAGATAGGAAATACTTCCAGCAAGGGCACTGGAAAGGCACCTAACATAAGGCTGATATTTAGGCACATCCATTCTTCTAGCCAGCATGCTGCTAAAATGCTGAAATATGTCCCAACAAGGAGGGAAAGTAGCTGCTATTCTAAGGGCCCTGTCTAGAGAACTGCTCTCTCTTCTGCCATCCTGTAGGCCATTTCTAGGACCTTGTCACTCATCAGTTGGGTGGCCCTTCCGGAGCAGCTGTCAGCCTTTGAAATCTCCTTCCTGCCCACGCCTCTCCCAAGGTAGCTAACGGGACTACCATCTGCTTCCACCTTCCACTCTGCAGAAGGACCAAGGAACATGTTATTGGCCCTACCCATGGCTCTGGGGGTTGCAGAACAGGCACTTCATGGACTTCAGAGTTCCCAAATGCCTCTCATGGCATATTTTCTTCACTGCTTGAAGTTTACAAGTGTCTGCAAGTCTGAGTCTTTTTCTCCTGCTGTAGCAAGAGAAAGGTACTTGGAGGAAAAGGTAAGGGATAGATAGCAAGGCAGAGCTATAATATTCTTAACTGGAAGAATGACAGGGATGAGTGGTCAATACATGTTAGCCTTTAGAGCTAGAGAGATGGCTCAGCAGTTAGGAGCACTGGTTGCTCTTCCAGAGGACCCAGGTTCAATTCCCAGGACCCACACGATGGCTCACAACCACAATAACTTCAGTTCCAGGGGAATCATCCAGTGCCCTCTTCTAGTGTCCACAGGTATGGCTGCCTACAAATGCAGTTAAACCACTATAAACATAAACTAATAAAAAACAAAATAAAAGGTAGTTCTTTTACTATTTTATAACTATAGCAGTTCGCATTTGGGGCTGAGGCCTCAGAATCTGAACGCCTGTCAGGTAGGTCGTGCGGCTTGTGAGTGGCAGAGGCAAGACTGGCACTCAGGTCTCCTAAACACTCAGTGCCTTTCCACAAGTGTTTCCAAACTTTTCTTTCCTCACTTTTTAGGTTTTAGTTTAGGGGCTGGGGACATGGCTCAATGAAAAGAGCATTTGCCTATCATTGCAAGACACCCCCACCCAGGTTCAATCTTTAGCACTAGTGAGAAAAAAATTATTTAAGTGTTGACAGTGTGATTCTGTTTAATTATTTCCCCAAAGTATTTAACCCTTTGTCACTGAAAACCTATGACCTAATGAGCACTGTTTAAGAGCACAGTACGTACTTCTCTGAGGTCAAACGTCTATTCCTGGTACTCCTGCTTACCATAATACCTTCTCCTATTGTATATGCCTAGGGAATGCCAACATAAAACAAAAGGGTTATTTCCTATTTTCTAATTATAAAAACAGCACCATTCATACGAAAACCTGAAGCATCACAGACATGTGGCCGAGGCCACCAAACCAACCCTTGTAAGGCCCTTGGGTATGTCATGCCTGTTCACTTCAAGACAGTCCCACCAGCGGTCTGGCCCCAGCACTCAGGAAATGGTGAATTCGGCACAGAGCGCTGTCTATACCACCCCTTCTTTAAGAGTCTCTCATTGCTACTTAGCAATTGCTGCAGGCACAAAACCTCTCTACTGGGCACTGGTGGCAGGTGCCGAGGGCCCGGTGTAGTGCTCAGTCCAGAGTCATGCTGCCTGGGCTGTGAGCTTCAAGGCTACTTCTTGCTAGCTGAGAAGGAGAGTCCTTCTCAGTGGGCCTGAGTGGGACTCAACATCCCAACATCAGTGCTTCATTCAGTTCCACATGTACAACCCAGGGACAGAAAAGGATGTGGTAGACCCTGACTGGTCCAGTATACACTAGCTGCTGGAAAACGGTACCAGGCACAAGACATATGCTCTGTAAACATCAGCCACTGTATTATTAAAGACAGAGAGACCAAATTTTGGGGGTGCCCCGGGAACTCATACTAACAGATACAAAATAAGTTCTAGGAGAGTGAAACACCTCAAGTCCATGGCATGCAGGAGTTGAGCCCCATCTTTGCTCTTATGTAATGCCATGCTGGTTCTGGGATGAGGACAAGTAGACTATACTGGAGGTGCCCCTCTAAGTACCCGGTCCTGGCCAGGATTTGCTCAGCCTTGGCAGCTTTCTTCTCTCATCCATGAACACCAGCGTCTCAGCTGTTGCAGATCTCAAAAGGCAAAGTGCAAGGGCCAAGGTGTTGACCCAGTCACCCACTGGCCAGGCCAATGCAGGTGTTTCCCAGACCCCCGTTTCCAGACTGTGGTACTGTAGTGTGAGGGGACAGTATATAACAGAGAGAGCCGGCCAGCCCCACAACCCATCAGCAATCACATTCTTCAGCCATTCTTGGAGTGCCAACGATAACACAGATAATCAGCCCAGGGCTGGTCTAACTGGGCCACACCAGTCCTTTCTGGGAATCCCCCCCCCACACACACACGTTGCCACGACTTTCCCCCTTTATCTCCAACACAGAATAAGCACAAGATAAGTTAACCAGACTTCCACACTCTGAGAAAGCATAAGAAGGCAAACTTAAGGGAAAAAAATGAAAAAGAAAAGCCTTAAGAACAGCAAGGAATGGGTGTCCCCTCAGCACCTATGCCAGTGTCATATAAGGACACAGTACACTCAATGAACAGTGGCTAAGAGTGGTCCTAACTTCGGCAGCCTCTACACTAACGTCAAGACAGGAATACAGACACCTTCCCCTCTTGCCTCACATTTCTCTGCCTGTTTGGTCACTCCTTTCTAAAAGGGGCCTGGATGATCCAAGCCTATGTGGTACATCTGTGACATACGTGTTTTTAAAAGTTCTCAATACTGGGGTGAACAAACCAGCTCAGTGGGGAAATGTCCTTGCTGCCAAGCCTATCACAGTTTGATCCCTAGGACCCTTATGGTGGAAGGAGAGAATTGAGTCTCAGAAGTTCTTCTGACCTTCCATGTGTGCCTGTATGCAAGTACACACACAATATAAATGACATGTTTACATTTACTGATTAATCCCTAATTAATCACTTTTTCCCCCATTGAAGCTTGGAAAACAGTGAACGCATCAAGAGGAGGCTCAGTGCCCTGGACCTTCTGCCAGAGCAAAGCCTGGAAGTGGGACAGGGGCCGAGCACCAGAGGGAGTTCTTCTTTGGGGGCCATCTGGCCAGGCCCTAGCTGCCGGTTGCAGGCTGTTGCTCTTGCTGTTCCCACACCTGCCCTGCCAGGCCTGGCCAGATGGTCAGCTCTGTGTCTCTGCCAGTTACACCAGTGGGTTTCAGAGTGGGCTGGCAGCCAGAATGCCCTGCATATGGAGAAGGCTAATCAACCTCCAGGATCTCAGAGTCTTGTCCAGATCCCTATATCCCTGCCTCCTCACCCTATGGGCTCCTCAGCATCTCTAGCTTAGGAGAGACATTCTCCACTAAGGACTTCTCTACCCATTCCATCCAAGCTCAGGATGCAGCCCCTCTTGGAGTGTTCTGGAACCTCTTTCTGCCAGCCAAGGAGCTCTGCAGAGCTGAGAAAAGGAAGGAAGCAACCACATAGTATAGAAACAGCAGCTCAGAGGGAGTGGCGGTCCAGAGGCATCATGGTACATGTGTCACTGTGGGGGTATCTGGCTATTTGGGTTTAGAGTAAGAGCTCAGGCACCTTGTCTGGCTTAGCTTTTCCTAAGGGAAGACTTTTGGATCTCCCAAACGCTGTTCCTAGATGGTAAGGAGTTGATTGATCTCTGAATAATGAGAAGCCCTCCCTAGGTCAGCCCAAGGGACAACTCAGATGGCACATCCTGGATCCTTTTATCACACCCACCAAAGAAAGCACAGATTGTGTGGCTCCTGGGAGAGCCTGTTGGATTTCATTCCTGTCTCTGTGGCTGGCTGGCAAGAGAGTCAGACACCTCTTGCGCAGCCCCTCCCCCAGGATGAAAACCCCACAGATGGGAGCTGACCCAACTTAAGCATGGAGCGTCTGGGCAGGAAGGGGCTAAGGGTCTGAATGTCTGGCTACGGCTCTTCCCTTGGAGGTTTCTGGGAGAAAGTGGAAGGAGAACTGTGTCTTGGCAGTCCTTGACACTTAGGCTACCCTGATAATGGACAGACACCATTTCAGGACATTGTGTCAGACATTTTGGAGACAGAGAAATGAAGAAAAAAAAAACCAAACAAACCGGATGTGTTCCTGGAGGAACCCGAAGCATGGTGGGCAGCCTGTTAGGTCATCCTAAGCCACTGCAGGGAGAACAGCCAAGGACAGCTTAGGCCGTGGTCCAACAGCCAGTGGCCAGAGAGGAGGAGACTATCTGACTGACCATCAGAGAGGACAAGGCCTAGCTATTCCCCTCTGCTTCACTGCCATGACACTCACATCACACAACAGCAGGAGCAATTAGGAAGGAGACAGTACACAACCTGGGAGACGTCCCTTTGCAGCTTAAGGACCCTGGGCCAGGATGGGCAGCCATGCTCCATGGCAAGAACTATGGGGGAAATGGTTCACACACCTGGGGCTCTTGCTCTGACCTGGACAT
This sequence comes from Lophiomys imhausi, assembly GCA_907164525.1. Lineage (NCBI taxonomy): Eukaryota > Metazoa > Chordata > Mammalia > Rodentia > Muridae > Lophiomys > Lophiomys imhausi. Next base: position 1,621,188 of record CAJQZJ010033726.1, read on the forward strand.
ACCCCTCTCATCCAGGAAGCCTGGCAGGACAGGACTCTCTGGGCTAAAAACCCCGGGTCTGAAACCTGAGGATTTAAACATTAACTGCTCTCTAATCAGGGAAAATTTCTACTGAAGAGTGGTGAATAAACCCCAGAGAGATGAGCTCTCAGACATGCGGAGGACTATGGGGCTCAAGTAGCTCAGAGTTGCCATCCTCCAATGTCGGGATGGGGGAGACTAAGGATGGCTGTTAGCTGTCTACTTCCAGGACAGGATAAAACTGGAACTAAGAAAGAAGGCAGATGTCCTGGGAAATAAACTGTTGGGGGTCTTCCTCTTTTCCGAAGCATCTGCCAATCCATGAAAAGGTACAGTCTCTCTCCGAATGGACCAAGAAAGAGGGAAGCCAAGAGGAAACACTGAATGAGCCTAGCTGCTCAGCCTTAACTGGGCAACAGGTCCTGACCACCAAGTGTCCTTATACTTGGGGGAACACTGGAAGGCCTGCGTCTGTACCTCAGTGGTGAGTTTCTTCAGTAAAAGCTCCAAAATGCTCATCTTGGCCTCTAGAGTACAACAGCTCACCCCCTCTAACCCCACCGGAAAAGGCAAAGGCCAGCCGCTTGCTGTGTTCACATAAGAAATCTCAGTTTTCAGCTCCTTTCTGGAGCTTCAGACCTGCAAATATGCCTGAACTCCAGGACAGGGTGGGAGGAAGGAGAAGGGGGAAAGGAGAGGGCGAGGAAAGCTTTGTGCAGGTTCTGCCTTGGAGGGAAGAGTCAAAAGATCAAAGGACAGAGAGGGCACAAAGGCCATAAACCAGAAAGGGGAGGGAGAGGTGTTTCTCAATGCCCGTTAGAAAAAAGGCTCTAGGATTAGGGTGGAGGGGTTGCAAAGGTGACAGTAGAACCCACGAGGGAAGTCGTCACCAGTCCTGGGGCCCTAACAGTAAACAGGGGAGAGTTTGGGGCTCAGATTAGTCGGTGGAGAATCTAACAAAGGGGTTAAAAATTGAGCCCCCGTGTCAGGGACTAAGCTGTGTCAACCAGAAATACTGACAGCTAAACGCTGAGCCCCAGCCAAGCCACCTTTGTCCCTCTCTAAATCTCCAGACCTCAGACCACCACCCCTCCCGGCCACCCACGCCCGGCGAGGCACTCACCCTGTCACTGCTGGCAGGGGGTCCGGAGATCCGCTCCTCCGCAGGGGGCGCCGGGGGACCGGGGGTCTCTACCCGAATGAGGCGGTGCGGGGGTGAGCCGTGGCGCGGGGGCGGAGTGGGGCCAGGGGCGGCGGGGGTGGAAAGGGTGGCGGACGCGGAGGAGCCCCCGGAGTAGGGGTCCTCGAAGTCGCGGTCTCGCTGCAGCCTGTAGGCGGCCAGGATGTCCGGGGGCGGTGCAGGGGGCGCGGCCGGGCAGGGCGCTGGGGGGCGGTAGTCGGGCTCCGGGGGGGCGGGCTTGGAACCCCCTCCTCCGCCGCCCCCGCGAAAGCCCAGGTGCTCTCGCAGCCACTTTGCGACTCCGCCGCTGCCGCCACCGCCCGGACCGCTCCCCGCACCCCCAGCCCCGCGGCGGGACCCCCCGGGGCCGCCCCCGGTGCTGCTCTGCGCTCGCGGCCCCGGGCCGGAGCCCGTAGGAGGAGCTCCGCTCAGTAGCATGGGACCCTCCCAACTGAGCAGCCGACCGCGGACGGCGGGGGCGGGGCCGGAGGGGGCGGGGCTGCGCCGGCGGGAGGGGCGGGGCTCGTCGGCGACCGGAGGGGCGGGGCCCTCTGCCTAACGGGGACCATAGGACCCGAGAGAAGTAGATGGGAGACGGCGGAGTGCGGGGTACGATTGCTACGCCGAGGGTGAATCCTCCACGTGTCGCCACGCGTGCTCCAGTGGGGCGCTCACTGGTCCCTTCTTCTCTTCTCTAGCTCCCAGTTTGCGTCAGACGCGGGAAGATGAGCCCCCAGGCACAACCCGCTGGTCTTATTCCTTCCCCTAAGCCCAGAGACTGGGAAGCAACATTCTCGAAGAAGAGTCTAGGAAGGAACTGTTCCTGTTACTGCCCTCGCCTTGGGAATCCCGCCTACCTCCTTGTATCCCTCAGCTCATACCCATAGCTAGGTTGCCTTTCTGTCCAGGCAAACTTGTCACACACATAGCATGTAATCAGTTCCCCGAAGACACCCATTGCTCTGATGTTTCCACAAACACCCACCAACTTCAGATGCTAACCACCCTCGCCCAAGCAATTCCCATCCACGGTTGCACCTGACCCTAGCAGCCCCACGCGGTCCTCATGGCTGCACTGTTTTCTTGTGTAGCCTCAAGCTACACCCTGGGTTTGTCAATCAGGTTAGTGGCAGAATAGAAACAACAAGTCAATAAATCAAGTCGAGAAACAGTCCCAATGTTGTCTGTCACCTTTACTCTGTCAGGGTTCCGATGAGGCTCTGATGCTCAAGTGCCTGGCGTTTTGTCTTAGAAACGAAGCAGATTGTTCGTTCACCAGAAGTATTGTAGCCCTGAAGCTAAGGATAACATCTTTTTTTCCTCTCCCATGGAAACTATCTCCTTTACCTCACCCTGGTACTGGCTCTGCACACTGCATCTGTGCCTTCCCACTCTCTTACAGTTCCTTATGGTTGTTTTTGAGATACAGCTTCAGGCCAGGAATGCCCTCTAAAAGCTCGGTGTGGTGTACGCTAGCGATCCTCTGTCCCAGTCTCAAGACTGGGTTGAGTTGACTGACATGCACCACCTTTTCTATGAGCAGAGAATCAGGTGAGCTCCGAAGAGGAGTGAGTTGAAAGCTGAGGGAGAAGGGTGTGATGGGAAAACAGCAAATCTATTACTCCGATGATTCCAGATTTCAAATACGTTAAATTTCTGCTGCGGGCAAATTCTAATGTCATATGTATTCTCACATAGTAAAGTGACCCCCGGTCTCCCAGAGCGGGGGATGTCTTGTTACATTGCGGATTATCACTCCCACGTGATACAAATGCCGCTGGACTCCAACCACACACGGGATAGTGGGCCTGTAAAAGACACCGAAGCATTCAGTTCATGAGGTATAATACCGAGAATAAGAGGTCCACGTTCCAGAATGTACAGTTTAAAATATTAACTAACGATTCAAAGGTGAACCAAAGAGATGACAGGTACCCCAGAATGTTCTAATCCACATGGGAGGACCTCCACAATCACCAAATGTGAAAGGATGGGTGTCACCAGTAGTCAACAGTTATACCATCTAGCCAGCTCTTCAGCCAAGACAATGCCCTGGTCCTATGGTAGAAAGGGTAATAATAATTGTTTTTATAAAGATGACAGGAGTTGGGAGTTGGGGCATGGTGATATGTGGTGGCTTGTATGAGAATGGTCCCCATAGGCTCATGTTTGTTGGGAAGGATTGGGAGGTGTGGCCTTGTTGGAGGAAGTGTGGGTTTGTTGGAGGAGGTGTGTCACTGAGGGTGGGCTTTGGGATTTCAAAAGTCCACTGCAAGCTCCCCACCCACCTGCTGTCCGCTCATTTCTTGTAAATCAGGATGTAACACTCTCAGATACTTATTGTTCCAGCAACAGGCCTGCCACCAGGCTCTCTGCCGTGAGGATAATGGACTAACCCTCTGAAACTATAAACAAGCCCCCAAGGAGATGCATTCTTCTATAAGTTGCCTTGGTCATGGTATCTCTTCATAGCAATAGAACAGTAACTAATACATAATGCATGCCCATAATCCTGGTACTTGGGAGGTTGAAGCCACAGGATCAGGAGTTCAAGGACATTGTCTTGATAAGGAGTTTGAGGCTAGCCTGAGCTGCCTGAAACCCTGTTCCACAAAACAAAAGCAAACCTGTACCTTGGGGTATGGTGGGGCACCACTTTAATCCCAGCATTTGGAAGGCAGAGGCAGGAGCATGTCTGGGAGTTTGAGGCCAGTCTGTTCTAGATAACAGAGAGACTTTGCTTCAAAAAACGAAAGCAAAACCCTATAAAATATAGTGGGCTGCCTATAATCTAGCACTCAGAGGCTATAGCAGGAAGAGTCCCTTTATGGATTCCAATCCATCCTGGGAGACTCTGTCTAAAAACACCAAACAGATGGAAACTAAAGAGATGACTTTGGTCCAGCACCCAGTCCAGGCAACTCCAGCTCCAGGGGATCTCACGTCCTCTTCTAGCCTCTGTGGACACCTGTGTATATGCGCGCACACACACACACACACACACACACACACACACACACACACACATGCAAGCAAAAATACCCATACATACAAAAATAAATCTTTTGAAAAATGATATTTTAAAATAAGGTTAAAAATAAATGTTAAGAGGAAGCGAAGCCTCCAGTAGAAAGACACAAAAGCATGGGTGTCTGCTTCTCAAAGAAGAGCTGAAGAAGCAAGAACCCCCCCGCCCCCCCCCCCCCCCCCCGTGTGGGTACAGGCTTCTGTAGGCTCCTCGGGAGTCATGCTCATTGATTGCTTTTTGTGGGTTTTGTTTTGTATATCATATATAGGATTTTGGAGGGGGTTGAAATTACCATATCCAAAGAGTAGCTAAGAAACCCAAATGAGAGCACAAGCTGCTTCCCCAGGGGGACCCTGATAAGACTATTATTGATCGGATAAAAGCATAGCTCACAAGGATACAGGAGTGCAGGATAACTTTACCATAAGAAAGCTAGCCGTCCTGCTAGGACTCTTTGGAGATGTTTGGGAAAATGAATGAGACCTAACCAAGGTCATCATATACATTCAGAACTTATACCTGTTATTACTTAGCATAATACACATATGGATGACAGGAAGATTAATGCTGTTAGCAGCCTTTACAGAAAATCTCATATTAGACTTTTTTTTTTAACATTAAAAAAAATATGTGTAGGTTAGAGTTGGTTCTCTCCTGCCACAAATCTACCAAGAATTGAACTTAGGCCATTAACCTTGGTGGCAGGAACCTTTAGAAGCTTCAAGCAGACTGTGGAGTGAGGAAATTCACCTTTTTTCTCATGCCATCGTTTGTTTCTCTTTCTGTGCTCGCTCCCTCAAGATTTGAATGGATGAAATAAAAGGCGAAGCACCGTTCCAATCGAAGAGGGCATCATGAGTCAAGCAAAGGCACAGAGGTGCGAACCAGCATGATATACAGACAGTATTCACAGGGGTGAGAGTTGACTCAGCTGTTAAAAGCACTGGTTGCTTTTGCAGAGGACCTGGATTCAATTCTCAGCAACCACATGGCAGTTCACAACTGCCTGTAACTCCAGTTCCAGTAGATCTGATGTCCTCTTCTGACCTCCAAGGGCTCCTGCACACACATGGTGCACATACACCCAGGCACACACTGACATCCACATAAAATAAATATATTTTAAAAATCACTTTTTCAAGCTGAATGTGACGGCTCACATACGCCTTTAATTCCATCATTCCGGAAACAGGCAGGCAGATCTCTGTGAATTTCAAGCCAGCCTGGAGGAGCCTCAGACCAATCAAAGCTACACAGTGAGATCCTGTCAAAACAACAACAAAAATAATTTTTTGAGAGGCTGGAGAGATGGTCTCATAGTTAAGAGCACTGGGTAGTCTCCAAAAGAACCTGGGTTCAGTTCCTAGCACCCACATGGAAGCTTGAGACCCTTTGTGACTCTAGTTCCAAGGGATCTGGCGCCCTCTTCTGGCCTCCACAGGTACTAGGCATGTACAGGGGCACAGACATACATGCAAGTGAGACACTCATACATATTAAAAAAAAAAAAACTTCAGCCAGGCGTGGTGGCGCACGCCTTTAAAAATCCCAGCACTCGGAAGGCAGAGCCAGGTGGATCTCTGTGAGTTCAAGGTCAGCCTGGTCTACAAAGTGAGTCCAGGGCAGCCAAGGATACACAGAGAAACCCTGTCTCAAAAAAAACAAAACAAAACAAAAAAAATTTTCAGGATCTGCAGTTAGGAGCACTTGTTGCTCTTCTAGAGGACTGGAGTTTGACTACTAAAACCCATGTCTGGAGCTCACAGCTATGTGTAACTCCAGGGGATCTGACACTGTCTTCTGACCTCCATAAGCAACTGCACACACACGCGCGTGCACACACACACACACACACACACACACGCACACGTGCTTGCGCACCCTAGATAAACAAAACATCTTAAAAAATAAAATTTCAGTGTGCCATATAATCTGTTGTCTTTACTATATCATAATCCTTTGATGCCCAAATTCTCCCAAATTGCGCAATGAGACCCTTCTCAAGAGATGCTTATGTACTTTCTATTGGGTCTCAGCAATCTTTTTTCTTTTCTTTCTCAAAAATGTGTTCCATTATTCATTAAGACCAAGACTGAGCTCCATTTGTGCCAACTTTTAAAAAAACATGAATGGATATTTTGCCTGCTTGTACGCCTGTGCACCACTTGTGTGCCAGGAGAGGGTGTTGAATCAGATGGTTGTGAACTGCTGTGTGGGTGCTGGGGATTGAACCCAGGCCCCAGTGTTCTTAGCCACAGAACTTCTCCTCACTGTGCCAGCTTCTGTTTGGCCTATATAGTTTTGGTCAACTCACTGTTTAAAAATTTTAATCAGCTTCCAGTGTTTAAAATTATGAGACATCTTGCACATAACTCCAAGTTCCTGGCTTCTCCTAAAACACCAAAGTCTGGCACACTGGGCTTCTATTTCCATTAAGAGCAACTGGCAGACAATGACTAGCCAGGGTGTCTTCAAACGAATTCTCACTGTCAGAGACTGTCTTAGCTTTCCATTGAAGCTTCAAGTTTTTACACCAACTTCCACTTCTTTTCTTACTGTCATGTCCCTTTGAAGGCTGGAGAAAAAAATGAAAGGGAAAGAGGAAGGGAGTGAAGAAAGGAATGGAAGGAGGAAGGACAACAGGTATGGGGGCTTTGTGTTATTTTCTTTTCACAGAATCACAGATTATTTCTTTAATATGAAAATAATATGTTTCTAGACTGAAAGAGCATAACATAAAGCAAAGCTTGCCACTCATTTATAGGAAATTTATAATTTATGCATTTCTAGGAAACGTCCTGAAGCCAGGAACACATACATGTACATCTCAGTTGCTCTAGATGCTAGAGGACTGAGCTTGAGGCTAGACGAGCTAGAGAACAAAACAAGATTCTAGGGGAAGGAGGAAGATGAAAACCAAAAGCCCTCTGTTCAAGTATTTATTTATGGAGCTAGGTCTGGTAGTTTGCTCCTGTAATCCCAGTAGTTCTGGGAGTGATTCTACTACTTCAACTACTCCTCATCAGTATTATTGGGAGGTTGGGGCAGGAAAATCCAAAGTTAACTTTGACAACAAAGGGGGTTCAAGGCCAGCCTCAGCTACATGAGACTGTGCCTCAAGACCAAACCAAACCAAACAACAACAAAAAAACAGAAAAAGAAAAAAAGAGGAGGTTGAGCTGTGTGTTTGGAGCACAATCATGAACAAGATTGAGTCAGAGTATCCAAACAGTGGAGCACATCTATAACCCCAGCTCTGGGAAGGCTGAAGCAGGAGGATCACAGTGAGTTCCTGGAGAGATGGCTCAGGGTTTAGGAAATCTAGATGCCCTTGCAGAGGGCTCAGGTTCATTCCTAGCATTCCAGTTCCAAGGCTCAGCCACCTTCTTTTGGCCTCCCTGGGTATGCAGGCTATATATATATATATACAGAGAGAGAGTGTGTGTGTTTCTCTGTATATTCCTGGCTGTCCTGGACTCACTTTGTAGACCGGGCTGGTCTACTTTGAACTCGTAGAGATCCACCTGCCTCTGCCTCCCGAGCGCTGGAATTAAAGGCACAAAATACATATTTTTGAAAGATCTTAAAAACAAAACAAAATAAAACCTAAAACAATGAAAACAACAAAAACAAAAGCCAGAGTAAACAAGCAACAAAAAAGACTCTGAATCCTGGCTGCAGTGCATTTGCGTTTTCTAACTTTAGCGGCTTCACTACAAATTGTATCTTGCTTGGCAGTAAGAGGTGAGAGTGGAGGGCTTCCAAGTGGACTGCCGAGACAATTTCGTCTTCTAGTCTCCAAATTCAGGCTTTAATGGATAATCTCTTTCTTGTGTTTTACCACCCCAAACTGCCCTCTTCTCACACTGGCGGGGAATCAGGGCTGGGAGGTAGGGGAGGAAAGGAAGACAGGCCTCCAGATGGGTGGAGACTCCCTCAGTCTGAGAACTCTTAACCCATCTAGGCAAATCTATTACCTCGTGTTCTCTTGTCATATCATAGTTTTCTGAGAGTTGGAGGTGTCAGTCTTTTTATTCACATGTGAATACATAAATATTTGTTACACTGGGACTATCACGACAAGATAATGGCACTGGAAAATGTCACTAATTGAAGAATGAGGAGAAACCTTTAGGTTAGACTTGGGCACAGTCTGTAATTACAAACGAACGCCGCGATTTTTACAAATAAAAACGGGGGACGGGGAAGGGCGGGAAATCCCTACAAGGTCACTGGGACACTGTTTCGATCGCGTTGAATGGCCCAGACACCGATTTCCAAGAGGGGATTAGAAACTGTGTGTGATCTGAAGCTGTATTCAGAGCGTTAAAGAACTCTGAGATGCGGCGATCATTAGAGAAGCTTGATTTTCAAGGGTGAGAGAGTAGTAGTAGTACTTGTAAAAACATGAAATTCAAGAAAAAATAAAACACAGGAACCCCTTGCCGTGTCATTGTTGCCACAATGCCGTGACTCGGATTCGAACCGAGGTTGCTGCGGCCACAACGCAGAGTACTAACCACTATACGATCACGGCGAGCTACCGGGGACCTGTGATATCACTCTTCTGAATATTCTCTTCAACACGCATAGGCCTTCCCACTCCCTGCGTCACTAAATGACCCATCTGATGGGCGGGACTCCAACCTAGCCTGGCCTGAGAATGCGCAGGCGCACTGCACTCTCGCCGCTTCACTTTGGTTCCTCCGTCCGGGGCAGAGTAGTGGCAGTTGTGGGGGTTGGCAGAAGACCTCCCGAGCACTCAGGGGACTGTCTTGGGGAGACTCGTCTCCGGTGGCCTGGACCCTGGCCGGTGGACCTCGCAGGTTCTGGGGCCTTCGGGGCGTTCCTGGTTGGATCTCCGGGCTGCTGACCCTCCACCGCCCCCACCCCGAGCAGCGACCCGTGGCGACCTTGGTGGAGGGTGCAGACGCACTTCTTAGTCGGTTGGGAGTGCAGAGGAACGCAGTTGAATGCGTGTCAGCCTCAGCCTTCCGCCCCCAGGCATTTTCTCTTCCTTCCAGCCTCTTCCTATTCCTGGAAGGCTAAATCCTTCCTCGACGCTCCGGCTCAACTTTGCGCCCACCTCTGACCCCTCTGGGCGGTCTTGTTTTTCTTCTTGTCTATCACGGCTCGCGCCCACATGACCCCCAGCGTGTGACGGTTTCCACAGAGGGCAGTGATACTTGCTAAACCGAGAATGTGCCAGTGGTTTCTGACAAGTGAGTTCCAAGTGGCCTCCTTCTACCTTTTCCCGCAGAGCCCCCAGAATTCTCGCTATTCACCAGCTAAATCCTTCCATTACTTCATGTCTGAGGCTGCAGGACATCCACCTGCTTTTCCTGCTTGCATGGCTTTCAGTGTGGTTTCCCGCCCCCACCAACTGACACCCAGTCACTCAACAGGTTCTCGCGGAGGGCTTGCTTGTTGGCCAGGCCAGGCCCTAGAGCGCTTTGGAAGCAGGCAGGTCAGAAGGATGATCCGGGGAGAGCACTTGAGAGAGGAATCGCGACAAGGCCTTTTCATGACTATATGTGTTCAAGCCTTTGCACATTAAATTGCTGCTGGATAGATTCCCATTCTACTTGTAAGAGCTGTCTCAAAGGTCATTCCTTCTACGAAACCTCTTCTTTTTATCACTTTGGAGCCTACTCCAGTGCCTTGATGGAAATTTGTAAAAAGCCAAAGTTGTATAGGAGACTAAGAAAAACCACCTATTTTAATGAAGATAATCACAAAAGTGTATCCCACTTTTCAGGCTGACGAAGACCTTGTTACTTGGTGGTGCAAACGCACCCCAGCAGCAAACTGGAAGCCTCTGTGGTCAGGTAGTCCAATTTAGCCAGCGTCCGTTTCAAGCGCTGTTCTCAACTGTCACTGGAGTTTGAGAACCGTTCGTTCTTCAGACCTTTAGGTAAGGATTAAAATGGAATAGGAGAACAAAACAGAGCTCCCTTGCCGTGCCATTGTTTCCACAATGCCGTGACTCGGATTCGAACCGAGGTTGCTGCGGCCACAACGCAGAGTACTAACCACTATACGATCACGGCGAGCTACCGGGAACCTGAGGTTGTGTCCTCTTACTTGATCTCTTCTCTATTGGATGCCCCGCCCCCTCCCGACGTCATATATTTGCCGGCGTTTGTTTCCGCCTATCATTAACTGCGGGACTCGCGAGAGTGCGCAGGCGCTCTGGTTTCCCTGGTTAGGTCCAAGCACTGGTGGAATGAATTCCTCTTCTTTGCAGCCTCGGTGACGGCAGCGGACTGGAACTCTTTTTTTTTTTTTGAGTCAGGGTCTCATTCGGTTCAAGCTGGCCTCGAACTTGAAATCTTCCCGCCACCACGTCCTGAGTTTTAGGTTCCCGGGCGCCACCACGCTGGGCTTGTCAGGCATTTTCATGTCCGTCTTTTTTTTTGTATGTTCCCAAGGCCGAGAAGAAACTCGGGTAGTCCGTAGCTCCTCGTTACGGTTAGCTCGGAGCTCTGGAATACACTGGTATAAGGATGGCAGGGCATTGGTCGGCCCGGTCTTAAGGGCTGCACTGGATAGATGTTGCAGCATGGCGTTCCGGTAGCTCGCCGTGATCGTATAGTGGTTAGTACTCTGCGTTGTGGCCGCAGCAACCTCGGTTCGAATCCGAGTCACGGCATTGTGGTAGCAATGGCACGGCAAGGGCGCCTTTTTAGTGCATTGTAAGGCCTGGTAAATTCTCATTCTTCCTCGTGGCCCGTGGTTGAGGGAGGTCATTATAAAGCGAGGTTAATTCTCAGAAGGAGAATACCTCGACTAACATTACAACTTTGTCAGATAATCATTGTGTCATGCTTTTGGATGTATTTCTTCGAGGTCATTTCTTTTTCCTCATTCAATGGTTAAATCATATAGTCCTGAAAACCTCACACGACTTAAAAATTCATTCTGGGTGACATAGCAAGTATAGGAACAAAAATTAGGGGTTAGAGTGGGGTAGGTAGGAAAACATACCGAAACATTTTTGGTTCACATCATGTGACAAATGAAAGATACTGCCATAGTGGGAGGACTACTTCTTGTGGCCTTTTGTTTTCTCCTGGAGTTGCTTCTTCCCGGTCTACCTCAGGTTAACGCAAAATGCACTTATTATTTTGTTTTATGTGCTCCTAAAAAACAAAACAACAACAACAAAAAAGGCCTGGCCCAATAAATTCGGGGTCTGTTATTTGGCATTAGGCCAAATGGAAGTGAATTTTGGAGCTGGAGCTTGCGCAGGTGATGATGGCTGTGTGACTGTCAAGAAAACAATGAGAGAGGATCCAAAGAATAAAAGAATAATGAGTCTCTCCAGCTCCTCCCAGGGATCCCGGGCGGCAAAGCAAGTGGGGAAACATTTTTGGGAAAGGTGGACATTGTTATGGGGTTGTGGAATTGCTTATGTCAGGAACTACTTACCGAACTGTGTAAAATCAAGATGTCATTGCCACCCCCCTCTCTCCCCCTCAAAACAAACAAACAAACAAACAAAAAACAAAACAAAAAACCCCAAACCAAACTAAAAAGCACCCCTGCATGCTGTGATTTTCCTGGGTCTCTCAACTACTTACTAGCTTGGTAAGTTTAAAGCCACAAAACAGGACATTTTGTACCTTAAGAGTGTTCTGAACAGAATAGGCAGAGTAGGAGAAGGCAAACCTGAAAATCCATCAGGCTTTGCATTAAAAGTTATGTATCTAGGAAATCAGTATCACCAGCAGAAAGCCATCCAGTCACTAGGACTGTGGCAGATGTCCTTGGCTGGTTCTGCTATAGTGCTGTTCCTACAAGCTGCACCCAGAATGGGGGTTGGAATGTTGCAAGCATTCCTTCCTTGAGGTGCCATATCTACCTCTTCCTTGTAAGGTCCCAGTAACAAACCAAAGTACAGTTCTAGCAAAGGTTCCCCTAGGAACCAGGTTGTTGGGTTTACTTACAGAGTATGAGTGAGGGGTTACTGGCAGGTGACCCACATTAGAAAGTCTTCACCCAGCGTGATGACTTCTTCCCATAGTCACATAGATGGAGCCCCTTTCAATCAACCTCCCCTAGCATGTAAACTATTGTTTCTGGAAACCCGAGGTCACATGCAATTAGAACAGAATGACATGCAGGTGCCCAAGAAGAGTGGCTGGAATCTCAGGGAGAGTCCAGTGACTCTCTTCACCCCTCTCTTCTTTGAGAGAACAGCAACAGTCCACTTGCTCAGTCATGATGGCTTTTTGCAAACAGGCACAGCTGTTCTGGTCAAGACAGTGGCTCTTTTGCTTGAATGACCAAGGACAAAGGAACAGTCACTCTGATATTATTTTAGGGGTGTAGGAATCGGTTCATTTTTCTCTGTCAAGTCAACGGCAGGAGAAGTTTGAAAGTCAAGCAAAGCCAAAGTTTATTCAAAGTGGACAATTTCATTAGAGTTTAAAAACAAATAAAAAATCAAAACAACTTCCTCAGGACAGGAAACTTGTCAGTCTTAGCAGCTGTCCAGAGGAGGAGAATGGAGGTAAGAAAGGGAAAAACCATGTCATTTGAGTCAAGCCAGCAAGGAGGGGCACAGTAGAGAAAGAGTTAAGGAAGCCCAAAGTACTAGGGGAGAGGAACATACATATATAGGTTCTGCAAGGAAAGAAATAGCCAAAAGAGAAGAAAAAGGAAATAGTTATACATTTTTTTTTTTTAGTCAAGACCTATTAAGGGGGGCAGATCCAGAAGGATCTCATAGCAGCTTGTAAGGACTGTACTGGGGCTGGAAGTTCTGAGAAGCCAAAGTATATTTTTGTTAAAGGGATAAATGCACCACTTGTCTCTTTAGCATGGTTTAAGATGAGCCTTCCTAGGGGTGGTCCCTTGGCAAGGTGATTGGCCAAATGGATTAACTGTCTTACATTTTGGGTAGCTTGAAATGTCACATCTACACCCAGGCAAGGGACTTCATCCTGTTGACAGAAGGAACTAGTTTTCCCTTAATGGGCTTTTCTGTTGCTGTATCAACTCTCTGTGAGCACCACAAGTAAAATAGTCAAGAAAGCACAGCTCAGAAACACCTGGTACCTAAGGTACCCCACTGGTCATCCACATCCATGGGCAGGAACACAGAAGGAAGCTAAGTAAATGTGTCATGATCCAGGTACAGGAGAGTCTGGGGATGGGGTGGGGTGCAGGAGGATGCTCTGACTTGCAGCTGGATTTTCGGACAGGAATATTGTTATTCTGGAGATGGGTCAATCCAACCTCTTTTAAGGCGACTCTGCCAGTTTTCCTTGCTCTGACTTCAGGGCCACAGATCAGTGTGATACAGTGATTTGCCTGCCGACGAGACTTGCATGCAGCGAGGAGCAAGCATCACTGTGTACAAGCCTCTGAATCCTTGGCTGGTTCACCTTACTGTGATTTTACAGTTTAGACACCTGGGAGTGGTTGATGTGATTCATTTTCTCTGCTTATCTGGGGTGATGAGGTTTATGGGCTGGCAAAGCTGAACTCTAGAGACCCAGAGAGCCTAGCCAGGCATGACCTCACCATGACCCAGTTGGCACCCTCCTTCCCTGCTCTCGCTTTTAAAAACTATTTTGTATTTTTTTTAATTCCGTAAGTTATTATGTTATCACCACACCCCACATTTCCTAGGTTTGAGCGCCAACGAAGAAACAGGTTGTGTTGAGAGCTCAGCATACATCCAGTTCCAGCCATTTCCATTTTAGTTGCATTTCTTTGGATTCTCAGTCACCTCTTACTTTTTCTAGCAGCAGACCTAGGTCTCCAGCAGGAGGCGCTGCACCCCAAGAGGTTGGCTTGGGAAGTGGAGACTGTAGGAGAGTCGATTAATTTGGGAGACACATTTGACTTAATTGAGTCCCACCTCGGGATTCTCTGGAAATTCCATACTCAAAATCGTCCTTCCCTCTCCTCTTTTCAACTCCTCCTTCCGTCATTCATCAAGCAAGTCTCATTTTGCTCTTAAAATACCGAGAATGGCTAGAGCTACAAAGCTATGTAGGATGCTTTGGGCCCAGGGTGGTGGATTTTCGAGCTGCACTTGTCACCTGAGATAGGCACACCTGAGTGACTAGCACAGACACCTGCACTGGCTGACCTCTTGTTTCTAGATCTTTCCACATTCATAAAAACAGGGTGCGAGGAGTTCCTGTGGGACTTCATTCCTGTCCCAAGACCTGAAACTTTTTCTTTCAGAAGATAGCAGGAAGTGCTTTCCAGACGTTATTCTAGAACTGACCAATTGGAAGGAATTTCCCATCACAGAGTAATAAAAGGAAGGTCAGTGTGGTAAAACTACATTAAGACTTCATGTCTCCCCAGTCAGAATGGCCACCCTCAGGAATACAAATGACAACAAATGCTAGTGTGGTGTGATAAAAATGGAACTCTAAACCCTGCTGATTGGCATGTGCAGCCACTTTGTAAATCAGCCTGGAGGGTTCTCAAGGAACTAGAAGTAGGACTGCCACATGACCGAGCTATTCCTGGCCACACACCCAAAGGACTTCACATCCTACTATAGAGACACATGCACATCCATGTTTATTGCTGCTCTACTTATAATAGCCAGGAAATTGAACCAACTCAGATGTCCATCAACAGATGAATGGCTAAGAAAAATGTGGCTCATATACACAGTGGAACATTAGTCAGCACTGAGGAAAAACAAGGTAATGAAATTTACAGGGAAAGGGATGGAGCTGGAAGAACTTATTCTGAATAAGGGAACTCAGGCCCTGAAGGACAAATGTCACATTCTCTCATATGTGGGTCCTAGCATCAAGTCTTTTGTGTGTGCAAATGTGGGAGCACAAGTGGGAGCCAGAAAGGGGAATTTTGGGGGGTCTATGAGGGGAAAATGTAGTAAGTTATATAGGTAAATGAAAGAGTGGTAGAAAGTGAAGGTGCTGGGGGGGCCAGCTAAACCCTATAGAAGCTGCATCACAACCCAATTAAAATACAATTAGAGGGATAGTAGAATACACATGATATGAAATGATAAGGGTTAAAGGATTAAGGGGGGTGGTATAGGAATCATGAGAGGAGGAGAGAATGAGTAGGTTAACCAACACTGAGGGAGTGAAAAAGTCTAATGGAAACCCAGTGAGTAAGCTAATTTCAAAATGTGACTTCAAAAATAATTTTAATTTTAATTTTAACAGAATCATCCTGCATGGGTGGACAATGCCACTCCCAGACTACATGGGTTAATAAGTAAAAATTGCAGTGCAAGGTATGGGAGTTATTGGTCAGAGATGCCCTAGAGGTCTCCAACCCTGGCTATTGCATTGCCCTTAGTTACCCACCATGGTGAGAGTGTATGGTAAGACCCTGTTGTTGAAGAATGTGAACACTCTTGCTACAGAACACAGAAAAATAAATCAATCTCAAACCTAACTGGAGACTTCCTCCCTGCTGGCCATTTTTCACAGTGGCAGAAGGTGCTACTCAGACTACTGAGAGAGAAAAGACATCAGTGGTCTCACCCAATGCTAGGGCTTGCGCACCATAACACAGGCCAGGCAAACTGTGCCTAGTGGTGCACAACCAATTTCTGATTGGCTCGAGGCCTGCTGCACAAGGGGACTTCCAGGCTTGCACTGTAATCTTGGTCAAAAGCCCATGGCTGGGAGGCCACAGGCCCTAGGATAGAAGAACCTGCTCTTGTTATTTTCCTAAATGGTCACGTCAAATTGTCCTTATATATTTATGTTTTACCGTAGATTACTGCTGCTCTTAACCTTTTCACAGAAGATTCTTTCTGCAGAGGGCAGCAGTTCGTGCAGAGTTTCTTAGTCAAAGTGTGGAGGAAAAGAGACTCAACAGGCAGGCTTAAACAGGACAGCATTGTCCACCCTGCCAAGCTCAGGGGACATTTTGGAAGAGGAGATGGGAGAATGGAAGAGACGCAAAATGGGGAGTGCTGTGACATGCTGCCTCCACAACACGGCATGGCCATGACACTCATGAACTCTGGAGCCATGGTTATCTTCATGGCATCAAACCAATGAAATTCCCAGTGGAGGAGGGTGAGGTGCTTCCCAGGCCTCACGCCTTACTGCTGATCGTACTATTGGCTGTTAACTGTGTGTTGGATCTCGAACCCTGTTGTGGAGTCAGTCAGATTAGTGAGGACCCCGCTAGGAGTTGTGAATTAATTTCTTTGGATGCACAAGCTCCAAAGTCATGAAGGGAACAATCAATCACATTGTCAAATGTCTCAGGCTGCCCCAAGTTTGGGATCCTGCTGCCTGCCACTGCCCTTCAAGTGTTGGAACTAGAGACAGTTTTGTGTTAGTGTAAATTTATATAACCGCATTTGTTTTGCAGTTTCTCTCTTAACCTGGAGAGCACCCAAATAATTGAGACTGGGTTATATTATCTGTTTAATAAGCGTGTTACAGCACAATACTGAGCAGTTTTAGTCTATCTTAATCCTCTATACTAGTCTGACTCCCTCTTAGCCAAACTCCCTGAGATACTTGCAGTTTAGGACTTTCTCTGCTCCAACTGCTCCTTCCTCATTCATGTCTCCTGGACCTCTGCCATAGCTGACTCCCCTACTTCTCTTCCTAGCTCCTCTTCCCTTGGAGGGCAGGAAATCCAGCCCTATTCTCTCCCCTGCTCAGCAATTGGCTGTAAGCTGCTTTATTGGCATATCAGAGGACAATTGGGGAGCAGTGTTCACATAACATTGAGACAGGAGACTTTCAGAACAAGGATTGGAAACTTGTTGATGTGGGAAGGGGGTACAAAAGTCAGCATTTGAGTTACCCAATAACCTTATGCCTACAACTCTAAAAGCTACAAGTTGAGACCACAGTGGTCTCATTCCAATACTTCTTGCTATGGCTTGCAGATGGGGTTTCCTGTTGTGCTCTCACACAGTCTACCTTCCGCTTGTGTACAGCCATGTTATCTCATTGGATATAAAATTCTTTTATAAGGGCTCCTGTTGGAATATATTAGACTAGTCCTAATCGGTCCCATTTTAACCTCTTTAGATCCTTCCACATAGGTTATAGTCTGAAGTATGAGTTTTAGGAATTTTGAATTTTAGAGGGACATGATTCATTCCCTAAAAGGAATTGTGAGGTAAGTGAAAAATGGATGAGACTAAATTTACACACTCAGGATAAAACTGGTCTTGACACTTAATCAGCCATTCAGTTGGGCCCTGATTTATCATCTAATTATAGAGATAGCATTCCCTGTCTCAGTGAGTTGCTGTATGGCAACACATCCAGACTCATTGCAATATGATCCGTTCATAGTCATAAAACTCATACTGAATGTGCATTGTATAAATGGCAGTGTGCTTGTTTGCACATCCCAAGATGAGGGAGATAATATGAGAGAAAGGACTGAAACCAAACTTAAGTGTCTTGTCTTAGTTTGCCTTCTATTGCTGTGATAAACACCACGACCAAAAGCAGCTTGGTGAGGAAAGGGTTTATTTCATTTTACATAATCCTGATCATAGTTGATTAGTGAGGGAATTCAGGGCAGGAACTTAAAGCAGGAACCTGGAAGCAGGGACGTGGAGGACCACTGCTTACAGGCTTGCTCTTTTTTTTTTTTGGTTTTTCGAGACAGGGTTTCTCTGTGTATCCCTGGCTTTCCTTGGACTCACTTTGTAGACCAGGCTGGCCTCGAACTCACAGAGATCCGCCTGCCTTTACCTCCTGAGCGCCACCATGCCCGGCTCAGTTTGCTTTTTTTTATACAAAAGTGGCACCAATAGGCTGGGCCCTCCCACACCAATCGTTAATCAAGAAAATGCCACACTTTCCTGGAGGCCAATTTGATGGTAGCGATTGATTCTAGCTTTTGTGAACTTGACAATAAATAAATAACCAGAGTACAGTTACAATTTTCTTTATATTTTGTTGGAATAAAATGGATTCTCTTGGCTTCCAGATCACAGCCATGATCTTATTGACAATTAATACTATAGCCAGATCTAGTACTTCCCAGCCCAGAAGGCCTAGTGGTTGGATGGACTAAATATCAATTTTTGGAAGTAGAAGCATCCATGATTTTCGTTGCTTTAGTCCTGGGGGCTATGTTAGTCGTGAAGAGAGGGAGCACTCTTCCCTCTGTCAGCATTGACAGAACATAAAATGGTGGCAAGGAGACAGGAGAGAACCAGAGACTTGGGATACCGACTTCTTCTGCCATTTGCACACCCTCTTATTTCCCAGGGCTGCCATAGTAGCATACATGGCATTAAACAAAAGACATTTGTTCTGGAGTCTGCAAGTTGAAAAAGGTGCTGGCAGAATTGGGCTTTTCTAACGACTCCTTCAAGGGACGTACTTCCATGTGATCTGCGGCTCCACACATCCCTTCTGGCGGCTCCACGCACCCCTCTGGCGGCTCCACGCACCCCTCTGGCGGCTCCACGCATCCCTTCTGGCGGCTCCACGCACCCCCTTCTGGCGGCTCCACGCGCCCCTTCTGGCGGCTCCACGC